>OZ029916.1:9871106-10403606 GCA_964023275.1 Norana najaformis
CGTGACCGATAAAGATTTGAATTCATTTATAAAACAATTTATGTTTAAAGAATTAGCTCAGATGTGTCGTAATCGTATATGTAATCGTAAGTATTTAATCAAGTATTTAAAATCATAAATGTAATCGTAATCCCGAGATTTCTACAGCGCCCAACGAAATCCACGTCACGGGGACCAGCCTATTCAAAACAGAATCGATAGGCAAAAGGGTACGATTCTAGATCAAGATCCAAAAATCATGCAGAAAGACAGTGTTGCAGCTACGGTGGCTGATGCTGTGGAATTGGAGCGGAAAGAGAGATAAGAGGAAGAAGGGGTGACGCATGGCTAATTTGGCAAAGAACTGTATACTTCTGTTTTCAGAGATAACTCAATTGCATATTTACTTATAGGCTTAAGCTTACTTACTCTGCTTTTCATCGACATTGTAATTGGATTGTTTTGCCATTAATTTGCTTTCATTTTCAGAGGTAACTCAGTTTGATAGTGGTAACTACACGTGTGAAATACGTGGTTCATATTCAACAATTCTCGGCTCATCAACGCATCACGTCTACGTCAGAGGTACCGCAATCGTAACTCTAAACTCAATATTACATCCATAGCAAACACCCTTCAAAATCCTCAGATCGCAACGAGTAAAACAAGATCCTCTGAATGGAAGGTAAAGTAATCGCAGAGTAAACATATTCCTTTTACAACATAAGGCCTCAGAGGGGTGTGATCTTGGCAGGCACAGGTGGCTCGAATAAAATTAGACCCTGGTAGCCTTCAGATGCCGTTTAGCTCTAGGTACTACGTCACTCAATGACAGATTACTAACGTTTGTCACTTCCGCATCCGGAATTCAAATGGCGCTGAGTGGTCTGATGTAATTGGTAATTCGTTGTCGAGTCATGTATTCTGTGCACGAGGAAAGGTTGTCCGCTTGTTCAACCTGTAATTATAATTGGACATTCATATAGCGCTGTTTTGAGATAAAGTAATCAGAGGCGATCTCTTTGCTAGATTAAACAAAGCTAAATGTCAGTATGAATAGAAAGTTCATCTGTTAGCAGGTAATGTTCGGATAACTATAAAAGTCAACAGTTTTGGCCGAAGTGCTAACACATCAACAACATTCAAACAGTAGATGTACAGACAACCCATCTCTAAAGCTGTGTTTACGTATGTTACCATTTATAGACTAGATTGCTTGGAATATCCTACAAATACACTGACCATGGAAATTCGATAGATACAGTTCCTTCAATCTATATATTAAAAGGCTTAGAGCAGTACGTGGGCAGTGACTAGCTCTGCATCAAATAAAATATAAATTAGGTGATGTAAGCTTTTATTTCAAGATGTGCTAAGATGTAATGAATTTCAAGTTCGTTAATAAATATCGATTCACAAATGTTAACATGAATGTAGTTTAACAATTGTCATTATTATTATTAATAACACAGGTTAGTTGTAGTTCCACACGAATGACATCGCTTTTTTCTGATATTGATTTGTACTTAATCCACAGGTAATCTAAAGATAATCTGCGCCAATCATCTGGATATGACGACGTCGTTATCATTTGACAGATTATTTATATAAATTAAATGAGGTGAGGTGAGGTGGACGCTACGTCAATAGCACTGGTAGTCATATGATGTCGTTAAACTCTGGATTCTACTACAGACAATGTCCCCCATAGCTTAAGTTATAATGCATGCACTGTATATAATTATGTTTCTGAAACGAGAACAATACGTGTCGTTAAAAGCGCTATGTAAACCACACAGAGCTTCGATAGACCATTTAGACCTTAATAAACATGGAACGATACAGAGACACAGACAATGTGATGGAACCGCGGCCGAGCGGTTAATGTGTCGGCTTTTCACCTCTGGGGTCAGAGTTCGAATACCAGACTCATCACGTGAAATTGGCATAGATCCAATAACATGAGAGCAATTTTAGCAATTGCTTTTGTAGCCCTGGGGAACGGGAAGCAACAGGGGATTCCATATGAATGCAAGATATGGAGCTAGAGCGGAAGACACCGGGAAAGGAAAGGAGGAAGTCGGAAAGAGGACACTGGAGAGGAGAGGAGAGGCAGGGAAGGGGAAGATTGGGAGGCTGATTGGAAAGCGGACAGATAGTTTGAGAGAAAGGAGGGACGATAGAATCCAGGAAGAGCGACAGCAAGGAAAGAAACGCAAGGCTCAAGGGAATTTTTTAATGTAAAAGAGGATTGTGGCCGAAGAAAGAAGAGGAGAGTTAGGGGAGGGAGATTGGAAAAAGGAAGAGGAATAAGAAGAGGTGATTAAGGAGGAAAGATTGAAGAGGGAAGGTGGCTCGAAGGGGAAGAGGAAGGGGAGGTTAGAGGAAAAATCAGACAGAGAAAGGAAAGCAAAACGGGTTTTATAAATGTAAGAGAGGGGCGGAAGAGGCCGGGAATGGTGATAGAGGAAAAACTGGAGAGAGAAGAGGAAAGAGGGGAAGGGGAGGAGTTGTGGAAGATGTGGGGAGAGTGAATAGAAGAATCAGGAAGCAAAAGAGGATTTGTCCCAGAGGGGAATATTGCTGTAACGGCGCGCAAATACTCCTTGCGGGATACGCTAGTATCAATATTATGCAATTTCGGCTCTGTCTTGAAATCACAAAATCGCTAAAGTGGAAAATACTGTGATTGCGGTTGGTATATACCAGCCTTCAGTTTTCTGGAAGATCTGAATAAAACTGGAAAACAATAGTTTTCTAAAATCCTCGCCCTAAATACTGAAGCGTCCGAGGAATCCATCGAGAGTAAATTGCCGATGCAATTGTCTCTCTGGGGCTGAGTAATCAATCATTTGTTATTTGCGTTCATCAGCCAAAGCATTCAAGAACGGCATTGTCCGGGGACTGGAACAATCTAACAAAGCATAGTCTTTTCTTAGGGCCTATCTTCCTTGATAACGAATTGTCATTCTTTCATAAACCATCGAGAATCGAATTCTGTGGCAGAAATGGTTAGAAGCCAAAATTCATCGTTCACGGTTTTTGTCTTCCAGTCTGCGAAGGAGCGTTTGTCCTGCCGAGGACGTGGCTTGGAGCAACTAACTGAATAGATTTATGAGGTTGTAGGATTGTTTCCGGGATTTACTAAATTACTTTAATACTGGTTTGCTTAACTGTTTCTTAAAGTGTTCGTCTGCCTATTTCTCAAAGTCTGTCTATCTCTGTTTCTTAGTGTTTCTGCATATTGTTGTGTATATCAGGCAGTTCCACCTGTTTGCTTTCATATCTTAGTCCTTTTGATCTCCGTGCCTGTGCGTCAGTCCGGACGTGTCTTTGTACCCGTGAGTGCGCATGTCGAGGCATTTGTGCATATTTGCATTCGGAGCTGTTTTTAATCGGATGTCGATGGTCGAGCAAGGGCTTCTTTTTTTCGCAACCGACCGAATGGATAAAGGTTTATCCGCGGCTTTCTCGTCTGTCGTCCGTCCGCAGGACGACAAGAATTCCGCTTACCAGAGCAACGTCATGAATATTTAATGACAACGCGTTGGCGCCTACGGATGACACTGAGGACCAGATGAAACAATCCAACGGCCTTATAAATCTATAATTGCAATTTTATGCAGAAGACTGCGCAGACGAGCGATGAAGAGCCCAGTGCTTAGCTGTTAATTCAGTACGCAGGAAACGAGAAGCAGCAGAGATCTTAAAGCGTTTGCTCTTCGAAGCCATGTTCATATTCTTAGGCTGTTGCGTGGCAACATGATGTCCGAGTGGTCACGCTGTGCCTGCCTTTTATCTCTGCGTGTGAGGTTTGGATCCCGTTGTTTCAGTAGGAAATAAACTATTCCAGTAAGTGACGCAGTCCAATGCAGATAAGCAGATTAAGTATTACGTGTGTTCAGGAGATGTTGATGGAGTGTAGGCCTAAATAATAACAAAGAGCAAAGCAGTTGGAACAAATACTTCGCAAATATTGATATTTTCCTAACAACAGCGCAGGCTAAAAGGTTAATAAATTTTCAGATTACATTACATAGCATTACATTTATTAAACGGAATTACAAGATACAACGAACAACATTTTTTCTTCAATCTTGTTTTACGTGGTCAATAAATGTACAGAACTACATTGAAGCCAGTCTGACAAACAGACAGACAGAAAGAAAGACAGACAGACTGACTGACTGACTGACTAACTGACTGACTGACTGACTACTGACTGAATGACTGACTGACTGACTGATTTTATACTGGCTGACTAACTGATTTACTAAATAGCTGGATAGCTGAATGCTGGTAGCTATTTCGTTCTGTGACTGTCTGAATGGCTGATTGATTTACTAAATTTTACTTTGTGAGTGACTGAGTAGCTTAATGACTAATCTCGGTCAGATGGAAGATTGCCTAACATATTGATTGACTAACTGATTAGCTGATTGACTGAATGATCGATCGATCATCAGTTTATCGTCGATCTGTTGATTGTTATTAGCCGCCGTTCAGAGCGTGAACATTCTACTGACGGACGGAGAGACCGAAGACGAAGGCGACGAGGGTCGAATCCTGCACCTCACGGAAAATCACGCCACCCGAATCCGCTGCATCGCCGTCGGCGGATATCCTCCGCCGAGCCTCGAAGTATATTCCGGTCGACGTGACGTCACTTCCGAGTTCTTCTACCGCAACGGGGCGACACTGTCCGGCCGGAGAGGAATGCGACTGATCGTCTACAGGACGGAACGCTGGTCGCACTCGTATCGACCGAGGGCCCAGGACGATGACACGAAGTTCAAATGCATCGCCACTGTGCCTGGTCTCAAGCAGTTCGTCAAGTTCGCCAAGCTAGACATAGAATGTAAGTCATTGTCATACCATTTCTCAGAATACGTTAACTCATATAATGCAGTAGAGAAATCTGATAATCATCGATCAATTATCCGTCCTTCCATCCATTCATCCATCAGTCCATTCAGCTGCAATCTAATCTAATCTAATGGCGTCTAATGGCTTCTATAGCGCCGTTATCATATTGTCCAAGGCATCAATCAGCTTCGAGTGAATCAAAATCATAATAGAAAAGCCAGGTTGAATTCCTATAGGTCAGAGAAACCAGAAGTTGGGCTACGGTGGGTAAGCAGTCACCCCGTCCTTAGCGCGCACGACAAATGAGCGCCGACAAAAGCGCGCCGACAAATGCGAGCCCTCAATTGAGCGCTGTAGAATAATCCCCGTTAAATGCGCGCCGTCGAAAGCGCGCAGTATAGACTATTATTAACCCTTTGATTGATTAACTTCAAAGGTCAAACGCTTTAACAATTCGTTTGTTGAGAATAAAGACGCAAATTTATATACTGTATGGCAATGAATAATACACAATATTATGATGTGAACATAATAGTTGCCGCCACTTTGATGTAAAAATAATAGTAGAAAGAAAGTAATAGTTCAAATTATTGCTTCGAATGAGGAGACTTCAAGGCTCGCATTCGCACAAAGTAAACAAAGAAAACTATAAATACCTTATACCCCGCGTAAAATCTTCAGATATTGAATTATCTTGTTTAACCATAGAGAAGACTGAGTCGCAGAAGGCTAAAGATCATATCATCGCTGATATATCGATATAGAAAAGACCGAAAAAATTCCGATGACAGTGCATCGAGCATATGCCTAAAACGTGATTGTAAATGGCGAATTAAAGTGACGACGGAAGACGCAAGGACTGTGATATCTGAACACAAATATGCTTCAGATCCGGAACGCCACAAAATGCAGAAGATTAAATAGTATTTTTTTTTCGTATGGGTGTATGCCTTCTTGTTTGCGCGCTAATGTCGGCGCGCATTTGTCCTGCGCGCTTTTGTCGGGTCATCGGGTAAGCAAGTTGAAGCAGACGAGTCTTAAGTTTTAACCTGAATGACTTTAATATGTTATAGTATGTTATACTGCAGATATGCTGAAATCCCTGTAGACTGTTAGGATGCATCAGTTTTAGTTCAAGACCGCATGAGCTTCACGAGATGGTTTTAATAACGTGATCGGCCGTCAATTTACAAGATGCTAGCAGTAGTTCCAATGTTTAACGACATCTTATGGCATCAAAGACCATTGACGTCGCCCTCCTCCTTTATCCAGGTTTGGGACTGGCACTACCCGATTAAAGGCAGTGGCGGAGTTACAAGTTGCTGCATTACAATTTTACTTAAGTGGCAAGCTCTACTTTCACCAAAGCAAAACATGATACGGGTTCTGTTTCAACCGACTCACTAAGGAATCACAGTACACTTTATGGTCATATTATGGACACGAACCCACTGATAAATGCAATCGTACGTATCTCATCCGGAAGCCCTGAGCACAAGCAAGAAGAAGATGTGCTGCAAATTGAACAAGTGATTAATATCAAATAAGCACGCGATCGTGTTGTCAAGATTGAGACGATTTGAATGAGACATGAAGTGGAATCAGACGATTTAGGAGAAGAGCCTATAGAAACAAAAGTCTGCTATGTTTTATAGATGAAATCTAATTAAATCTAATCAGATCATACATACTGAATTGATTTGATTTATTGGAATCTTGTGCAAGGGCTCTAACTGCTCACGATTATTTTGAAACGTTAAAATCACTTGCTTTAAGTCGCTTAGATTTAATCCTACTATGAATTCACATTTATTTTTTTTCTTCAGATTTACTTCTAAACGGCACTATTATTATTTTTTAAATTATTATTATTATTATTATTATTATTATTATTATTATTATTATGTCAAAACTTTCAAAGCCAGTAATAAATTATAGATTTTCAAGAATTTCTTGCAGAAAGCAGAGGATTGAGTTTTGAAGAGAGATTAGTTGCAATTCTTTGAAGCAGCGGCGTCGAATGCACGATCGAAAGCCAGCTATTATACCAAAAGACTTGCACAGCCTAAGAAGTCAAGACCATGTGATGGATAAGTTTATATATATATATATATATATATATATATATATATATATATATATATATATATATATATATATATATATATATATATATATATATATATATATATATATATATATATATATATATATATATATATATATATATATATATATATATATATATATATATATATTTATATATATATATATGTTATACGCACATAGGCCCTGTGAATAAATGCTTAAAGATAAGATACATTGTCTATATCAAAAACTTTGTAAGTCAGACAGCCACATTTTACACAATATTCTACAGGGAACCAGCGCAAGCAATTTTGTGTTCATGACCCGACGTACGAAAGAGAACTGAACTGACATTAAGCAGGACGAAAGCAAAAGCAGAGAATGATGACATGTTTTCAGTCCGAGATGACCTACCATGTAGCCGGATTGTCCTGATATATGATCGAAAGAAGACTTTTAAAGCTTTATTATAGACAGTCGGAATATTATAGCTTTGTTGTGGAGCCCAAGTGTTCTGATAGCTTGAGAAGAGCGGGAGAACTGTGCCATGGAAGTTCATTATGGAAAATGAGGGAGGGAACGCGGGCGTTGGCATCAGCTGAAAACAAGAAAGCCTTAGATTGATTTGTCTGGGTTTATATTGGGACGCGGCGGTGTAATGGTATGATCTGTGCCTTGTAACCGGAGGGTCGCGGGTTCCATTTTGCCTCATGCCACTGCGTAGCGACGTTGGACAAATTGCTCACCCACAATTGTCTGTGAGGAAGTCAGCTGTAAACCACCTCACTCATCTAATCCCTGGGTGGCATAAAGCCAGTGGACCTGCCTTCTGACAGAGAACTCATCATCATATCCAGTCCACGAAAGCAGAACCATAAAAGACAGAAGACAGACGCTGTTCAAATTTCCCAGCCCAACTTGATCATTGCTTGCTGTGCAAAACTTATTGATGGTGACGACCATAATGAATAAGATTATAATGATAATGACGATGTTGATGAAGGTGATACTGATCCATTCAGATGTTGATGACGATGATGACGACGACGATGATGATGATTGTAGCTGTGATCCTGACGATGATGACGATGATGGCATTATAATAATGATGATGATGATAATAATGATGATCATAATAATAATAATAATTATTATTATTATTATTACTATAATAACAGCAGCTTTTGCAAGAGACTGCTGAAAGGGCATCAAAGTTAGTGCATTCCTTGTACAATTTTTATGAGTAGACACAAACAAACGTCTGTCAAGAAGATTGGCGGCTGCTTCTGCTGTTGTTGCTGCTGCTGCTGCTGATGCTTCTGCTGCTGCTGCTGATGCTGCTGATGCTACGCATGTCAGACACGAGCCAAGTCTCAGACTGCATTCAGTATAACAATTATACGAAAGATAAATATAGGCGACGATGATTGACAGCAGCTCTGTCTCAGCGCACAGTGGACTGCACAACGTCGTTTATAATATCCACGGTGTTGCATCATTTACCCTCCCGTCCGTCCATCCGCCAGACATCGGGATGCATCTGTATATCAGGGTTGTTGTAGACTTAAGTTGTGCGTGCATCGTTTAATTTCCTGGAGACTTTGACGAATTACCCATAAACAAAGCTTCTCTGCTGTCTTTAAAAGGCGCCGCACCATTGGACCCTAGGCTTCTGGCTTTGCTGTAAACGACCACAAAGACATCTGCGACCATTAGCTTAAAATATACAGACAAACACTCATAAGCACCCAACCGCCCTCATCCACCCACGAATTCATCGACCCATGGCGGATACAGACACTGACCAAGATGGCTACAGTGGTGTCCAAAGGCAGAGCCCGTTCACCAAACATGAGGGAAAAAGCTTTTTGTTTGAAGCTGAAAGCACTTACAAAGTAACAGATGTTATTTCATACTTCATATCTAAGTAACAGTTTCTAAATGCTTTACGAAATTTAGTTTTTAATGCAGAAATTTAAGTTTAGAAGCTCAGCAATGTTCCCGAATGCAAGCTGTGCTAAACACTGGATATAGAGTTTTGTATTTGATTGATTTTGTTCTGATTCTGTGATTGGAAACGGCGGAGCTCATTTAGAAATTTCCATAACTGTTTTTGCTGAAAATTTAAAATGGTTGTTTCTTAAAGCCACGCCCAAGGCAGCACCAAGACAGGGCCAAGGCATACTCCATAAGATAGGATGGAGCATAGCCAGCCACACAATCATCAGCAAGAGGATCTTAAACTCAGTGCGCCTACGCATGGACAACCAATGCAGCTCATTCCGAATGTAAGTAGAAGTATGATCGACCTGTGGAATTCTACCGATTAGCCGAGCCACAGCGTTTAAAACAGATTGAAGTTGGCTAATATGAGAGAGAGAGGGACCTGCTTGGATGGTTTTACCATAGCCGACCCTATGCGTGAATCAGAGTAAAAGCAGCCTTAGGAGGGAGCGAATGATGTACAATGCGGATCTGGCGCAGATGATGAAAGTGGGCTCTACACAGACCTACCGTCTTCACTTGTTTAGAAAAGATCTCTCCTTGGTCCATGGCGACACCCAGTTCACGCACAGAAGTAGAAAAGGAAGGATTGGGAAAGTGGAAATAGTGCAGGTCTACCTTTGGAGGTGCCAACAGCTACCAAGCCAGATCATTTGGGTTTCACAGGGATTAAGCCGTAGGTGGTTAGAAAAGACATTGAAGCTGAAAGTACCTCAGATGTCACAGAGCGACGAGTCGCAGCCGACTTCAAATTAAACGACTCTGTATTTCAACAAAACGATATGCAGGGTACTTTCTTATCTTGTGAACGTTGCTGACTGTTTACAATGAGGTGAAGACGAGTTTTTTCAGCTCAGCGTTCAATGTTTGAGCCCTATTGCTCTGCATAAAAATAAGAAATCATTGTCGATCGATCATGCTAATAATAATGTACGAAGATCAGTTCAGTTGTCAAGTTAACGCTTCAGTTGAAACACCGTAAGCCACGTCTAGGCTCTAATTTTGTTGGCTTTGTATAGAGAAACCAGGATGGTGGCACTGAGCCATCCTCTTGGTATTGGTCAGCCCCCTCGTTGACATAGCTCCTAAAACGACCAGCCATTTACTCAGTCCTGGCTGTCATCGGCTAAAACAAAATGAATCATTTTACACCAAAGCGAAGGCGCAGCATAATGAAAAACCTTAGCGATACAATGTCTGCCTCATATATCATCACTCTGGCGCCGGCGATGGACGAAGGAGTCTCCACAGTGCGACACTACGGCAAATAACTCACACACGCCACTAATTGCGTATGAACTTCTCCCAGAATCCTCTGTCTCCTTCTGATTTCCGGCTTCTAATGTGGCGCCGCCGGGCGGCAAGTAATTGAATTGCTTTTAAGCCTTAGCCTCTACAGCTCGGATCTAAAAGATGTGGATGAGCCGTTGCTGTCGCCTGATCCTAACCTGGCAATGGTAAAAGAAAGATGAACCATATCATAGAGGTCGACAGATTTCCTAGACCATCTAGTCTTTACACTAACAACATTTCTTCCCTTTTATAAAAAAGCCTCAGCGCACGTATAATCATAATTCTGTCATTATCATCGTTTTAATCTTTGTTCTCTTGGCCTTCTGAACTCTGTATTCAATGAATAAAATATATGGCATAGTTGCAAATCCTGCGAAGTTGCCACTCAAGTCTTTCCTCGGACCGCACCAGGTTAAGCAACATTGCAAACGCAAGAGTTGTTTCGTCTGTCAAATCAGCTGGCTTATCTCCATAGGCTGCCCCTGTTTCAGAAGAGTGACTCATTGTAAGTTGGAACGTCAAATTATATTAATGGTTTCAAAAAGTGCGCTTCATTTAGCGTTTCATTTAGCCTGTAAAATGCTCGTGCCTTTTTAGACTCCCGTGGGTTTTTGTCTCTCGAACCAAGAAATAAAAACAGTTATTTCTGGAGAATGTCTCTGGCAAACTTCAGACGCAAAATGAAATTGTTTTTCTCCGTGAACAACTGCGGCCACAGACGAATTCATTTGGCGCCATAAAATCTGCGAATGGAATTCGCCAGTGCTTAGGCGTAAATTAATTTGACGTCACTGCTCTGCAAGTTTAGATTTCCTTGTGGTAAACAGTTGCTGAGGACGAGAAGACAAATCCGTTGTTTGTTCGTTCTGATCCAACCACTGAGGTGCCCAGTCACGAGCGGGAAACTATCCCGCCGCAGCCCGTCCTACTCCACTTACTGACACTTCGGATTCTGAATTATTCACGACCGCTTTGAAGATGCGATCGAGGCCCGCTAGCCAGCGCGAATGGTAATTAATTCGCTGAATCAGCATTAATTCGGCGCGGGAATTGTGCAGACATGCTGCTCATCATAGGTATGCACTGCCTGGCACGAGAACACACACTGGGGGTCTTTTAATAGGGGTTGATGTCTTTGGCCCTACGTTCAAGCCGACACGACTCGTTGCAACATTTCCCGAACACCTTAAACTCCAAATTTCCAAAGCGCCATTTAAAAGCTAAAAGTAGGGCATCAGCTTATTCACGAGCATTGCGTCAATCAGTGGGGTTGTCCAAAGATGCAAAGTCAAGAATCAAGTCCAGTTGCCAGAAGACCAGAGAGAGAAGAGGAAAGGAACTGTTAGGGTGGGTTGTGTTTAAGTGGAGAGAAATGGGAAGTAGCGGATTCTAAGGATTAGGGTGGAATTTCTTTAAAAGGTGAGACCAGTTTTGAATGGAACAGAGAAGTAATAGATAGAGGGGCTTGAGGCAGATGATGATGTGTGAACGACGGAAAGAATAAAGGAACAGAGAATTTGGGAAATTCAGGAGGGAGATCGTTCCAGAGTTTAGGTATAGTGTAGTGTATGGATCGGTTAGAGAGCTTTAAGGCATGTGGTTACAGAAGGACGGGCAAGAGTGAGGTAAGATGATGAGCGAGAAGAGAACTAAGCTACGTTGAAATACACGCATGTACATTTTCCAGATTCACCGAAGGTCAGCTGTAATTCGACGTCAGCTCACCTGGACGACAAAGGAGTCTATTTGCGCTGCGAGGTGAAGGCCAAACCAAAGTACACGTCGCTTCAATGGATCGTCGATGGAAACGGAACCAGACTGAGCAAGGACACAGTCTCATCCGCCCACTGGATCACGGTCACCGTCAGTACAGATCATATGACACGCTTTCTAAGCTAATCTAATATATCTACTTTTATACTTTTATAGCGCCGTAGTCATAATGCCCAAGACATCAATCGATGGTCGCTTCAACTAAAATCGTACCCAAAATCATAATCTATTTGAGAAGCCAGGTCGAATTCCGGTTAGAGAACCAGAAGTTAGGCTACTGTGGGTAAGCAATTTGAAACCAGATGTGTTTTAAGTTTAGACCTGAATGACATCACAGAACTGACAGAACGAATAGAACTTTGGCAGCGAATTCCAAAGCCTTTGACCAGCAACCGAGAACGCTCTAGAACCCAACACGATTCTGGTACGAGGGACAACACGAGTCAAATATTTGTTGGAAGAAAGGTAAAGCATGGAACGGAGATAGATTGACTGATTCAAATGTTATAGTTTGTGAAATATAAGACAGATTTCAAACTTGATTCTTTGCTCGATGGGCAACCAGTATAACGAATTCAATATTGGTGTACAACGCTGATATATACATATGGGTGTATGTTATGGCTCTCGCCAGAGTTTTGAACCATTTGTAGTTTGCATAGATCTCTCTTAGTGATAACAACAAGAAGTCAGTTGCAGTAGTCAAGTCTGCTGGAAACAAATGCATTAGCACTTAGTGGGGATAAGACAGCATGAGAGATCTGATTTTACGAATATCCCTATGTGAAATTGAACTGATTTTCATATGGCGCCAACGCGATTAGAAAATGACAATGTAGTCAACTGTTATCTTTCAGCACGTCGCTATATGCTCTTAATACATTATAAAAATTTAAAAAGAAAATTAAAAAATTAAATTAACATATGCACAATACATATATATGCACGTATCCGTAAGTACATGCAAACAGACATACACGCATATTCGTATATGTACAAAAACATATGCTTACATAAATACATACATGCATACATATACACATACACACATACATACTTGCATGCATACATACATACATACAAATATACATAAATGAATGCACATGAGTCAAAAAGCTGTATCATCGCCGTCTTCTTCATCATCGTTATCATCGTTATCATCGGTTTTACTTCGCACTCAAAATCTTTGCAGCCAGAGGTCCTCGTAATGTTCTGCTGATGTCTATAGCGGGATAAACAAACGAACAGTTGAATGAACAGCAAATATACAGAAATTAAACAAATATCGGATTATTCGAGATGTCTCCCGCCGACTGAGTGCAAAACAAGTGAGCGTTGAGTTTAATATCAGGTCCAGGTCCATCAAAGGCCCTAAGCATCGTGTTGACTACTGGAGTGGATTGAATTGGACGTAGGTCGCCCAGGTCCATCAAAGGCCCTAAGCATCGTGTTGACTACTGGAGTGGATTGAATTGGACGTAGGTCGCCCAGGTCCATCGAAGGCCCTAAGCATCGTGTTGAATACTGGAGTGGATTGAATTGGACGTAGATCGCCCAGGTCCATCAAAGGCCCTAAGCATCGTGTTGAATACTGGAGTGGATTGAATTGGACGTAGATCGCCCAGGTCCATCAAAGGCCCTAAGCATCGTGTTGAATACTGGAGTGGATTGAATTGGACGTAGGTCGCCAAGGTCCATCAAAGGCCCTAAGCATCGTGTTGACTACTGGAGTGGATTGAATTGGACGTAGGTCGCCCAGGTCCATCAAAGGCCCTAAGCATCGTGTTGACTACTGGAGTGGATTGAATTGGACGTAGGTCGCCCAGGTCCATCGAAGGCCCTAAGCATCGTGTTGAATACTGGAGTGGATTGAATTGGACGTAGATCGCCCAGGTCCATCAAAGGCCCTAAGCATCGTGTTGAATACTGGAGTGGATTGAATTGGACGTAGATCGCCCAGGTCCATCAAAGGCCCTAAGCATCGTGTTGAATACTGGAGTGGATTGAATTGGACGTAGGTCGCCAAGGTCCATCAAAGGCCCTAAGCATCGTGTTGACTACTGGAGTGGATTGAATTGGACGTAGATCGCCCAGGTCCATCGAAGGCCCTAAGCATCGTGTTGAATACTGGAGTGGATTGAATTGGACGTAGATCGCCAAGGTCCATCAAAGGCCCTAAGCATCGTGTTGAATACTGGAGTGGATTGAATTGGACGTAGATCGCCCAGGTCCATCAAAGGCCCTAAGCATCGTGTTGAATACTGGAGTGGATTGAATTGGACGTAGGTCGCCCAGGTCCATCAAAGGCCCTAAGCATCGTGTTGACTACTGGAGTGGATTGAATTGGACGTAGGTCGCCCAGGTCCATCGAAGGCCCTAAGCATCGTGTTGATTACTGGAGTGGATTGAATTGGACGTAGATCGCCCAGGTCCATCGAAGGCCCTAAGCATCGTGTTGAATACTGGAGTGGATTGAATTGGACGTAGATCGCCCAGGTCCATCAAAGGCCCTAAGCATCGTGTTGACTACTGGAGTGGATTGAATTGGACGTAGATCGCCCAGGTCCATCAAAGGCCCTAAGCATCGTGTTGACTACTGGAGTGGATTGAATTGGACGTAGATCGCCCAAGTCCATCAAAGGCCCTAAGCATCGTGTTGAATACTGGAGTGGATTGAATTGGACGCAGATCATCCTTCGCTACTCTTTATCCCGCCTTTCAACTGACCCTTTCCTTCCGATTTACTGGCTTCGAGTGACCGCGATAGAAACATGGCATTGGTATGACCAATGCCCCGACGGCATTTCAGCACCCGATGCAATTACGGGTCGCTGCGTTGGCGCTCATCGCAGACGCCTGTCGCAGCAACTGAGTTTCCGAGACAAGGATTCCGCGGTCTGTGAGGCAGGAAGGATGGGGTAACGGGCAGTGGGGTAAGTGCAATTGCTTCGTAATGCAATGAACGAATGGAAGGCGGGAGATGAAGCAGCGAACCCCCTCCCTCTGCTGATGCATCACTCGTCAAGTACAAATCGATTGGCATCATCACTGTCGTCGTAAAAACTATACTAACAGGTGCATGGTGATCTAGCTCATCATCATCAATCATCAACAACTTTCATCATCATCATCGTCATCGTCGTCGTCATTACCATCAAGATCTTTCTTCACAACAACAACAACAACCATGTCATCAATATCGTCATTATCATCATTATCGTCATTTGCTCATGGTCACTGTCAATAGTTTCAATAGCACAATAATCGTGATTGTTAGTTTCTTCATTCTTTTGCTTCATCATTGTTGTCATCGCCGTGGACTGTCCGACGCCGAAGTACGCCGAAGTCATGTCGTCCGATCCTCCCAGCTGCTCCAGTGTACACACGGTCGCGCATGGATAAGAACACATTACTGACAAATGAACTAATTATCTAACTGGGCCTCTGTCTGTCCGTCTGTAGGAGAGAGCGGACGGCTTAGTCGAGGCATCTCTCTACTTCCATCGTCTTCGACCACATAGCTTTCGTCGGTACGTCCTTGTGGTTCAGAACGCAGTGGCCGAAACAACAGCCGGTGTTGATCTACACCACAGTAAGCACCACTTCTTACATCTCGATTTCTCTTCTACTCTTACTAAGGGCGCCACATAAATAGTGACGGAAAAAGATCAATATGCCAGACGTCAAACTCGAATCAGAGGTACGCTCAGTTGCTTAGAGGAGGAGGGAATCAGTGGCCAGGAGAAAGACGAAATTGATTAACTGAGGAATTACTGCGATGAAAGTTTGGATTAGCTGCTTGAAGGATGCAATTGATGGAGCAGACATTGTTCCAGATGGTAGATGAGGCTGAACTAAAGTCATTATGGCCAGATAGACTGCAGGGCATTACGATGCCTTCCAGTGAGTCACGTGATCCATAATCGGCCTCTAAGTTTCGGCGCCATTTGTTACAGAGACGACGCCGGAGAATAACGATTCTTACTATGACGACAACGTTGCTGAAATAAATCGTACTAATAAATTACTAGTAATTCTAGCTAAATTCTTAGGTACGTATATACACAATACCATAGTATCTATCCTAATTCAAACAGTTACTAGTTTAAATGTAATGTAAATCTCAAAACTTTCTTAGCACCACTAAAATGCTTGTCAAGGAGAGAAGCTTATTCCTTGGCGCTATATCAAATCAAGTTTGCGAGCCAGGTTGCTGAGGTCAGTTTCGGTTTCAGGTCAAAATCCGGATGGGACAGGCTGGTAGAGACTAATGGATGGATGCATAGATGGATGAATAAATCGATCGATCGATCGATTCATCCATCCATCCGTCGGTCCGTCCATCCATCCATCCATCCATCCATCCATCCATCCATCCATCCATATATACGTATATGTACATATTCATCCATCCATCTCAATCCACCTATAAACCAAACTAACCACAATTCTACCCACTTAACCACCGGACAATTCACACGAATCCAATCCCATCTCCCCACCTAACCGCTCACTCGTTTCATTTTCTAATACGTCTAGAATCCGACTGCTTCGCCAGTCACACTATAATTTTTCTACTTAATCGTTTCTAGGTGAATGGATGGCTTCCGTTTGCTGTTTTCAGGACCGCGCAAACCTTACCACGTGCCACTTTCCGACTCATCAATGAACCTCGTGACTAACCGAACGACGTCACGTGACACTAGCCGCATTAACTACGTAAACAAGATGGCGGCCGGCGAAAAAATGGTTGCATCTGGAGTCAGTCTGGAAGACTGGTGGAAGCGGACTCCGATTGTCACGGTCTTCCTCGTGTTGAATTCCTGCTTTTACGATTTATTAGCCTCGTATTTATCTATTTGTCAACATTACAGCATAACATAAAACGGCCATGTGATATAGCCAGCTAATTTCGGACGACGGGTTAATGCTAGATCGGATTAACGTAAAGTAAAGTAAAACCTGCTCTAGTCTCGGCCTCTTTTAGCTAGAACATGTTTCCAGTCAATTAGATTGATCGCTCAGCTCGGTTAGAATATGTATTGCTGAGCGGTCTTATGTCGTAATAGGCGTCTTATGACGTAATAGGCGTCTTATGACGTAATAGGCGTCTTATGACGTAATAGGCGTCTAATGCCAGTCAGCTGTTGTGGACGAAGCGAGGACACGAGCGCCTCGCTTCAGGTCACTTGGAATTGCGTTACAAATTCTTATCCATTTATTCTTCGATAAATAGTGATTTTTTGAGTATTTTCTTTAAATGGGGATCATTATGGTTCCAGAGGAAAAATGGAAAAGCTTTCTTTCCTGGATGAATATCGAGATCTTGAGCTGGTTGAAACTCCTATGCTTCTCAGAACGCGTTGCTTTAAACTCTGGAGTGAGAAGCAGAGGAAAAGCAGCCAGCTTAACTTGGGTAATTTCATAGATTTGCGAAGCGCAAATGGGATAGCATCGACGTTTGGCGGCGCCACTTGAAGACTGGCGTGAGTAAACTGCCGAGTTCATGGAGCTGCGATAAATAAGCGGGTGGAGCTGATTCGGCGCCTATGACTTGGCGTGAGCAGACTTAAAGGCTCACGTTAAAATTCGCTGTGCATAGCCCAGTTGCTGTATTAATGTGTTTGACCAGTTAATGAAATACATCGAACGTCAGATGTCCAGTCGAAGAAATAGCCCCAAAGAACCGCCCACGCAAATTACTAACAGATGTCGGTTGTCCAGTGGTTGTCACTTCCGGTTTCCAGACGGGAATGTGAAATACTCTACTGAATGGACTACATTGGTACTAAGTAGGGCCCCCTATTGCGGTTAATTTGCGGTTAACCGTTTGGGTTTGTTAGCATCGCTGCAATAGCCGTGGACAACTCGAATTGCGATTGAATTGTGGTTAATCGTTAACGGTTCGTTAACTTCGCCACACTCACTGAACCACAACATTAGACTTGGCTTTGAATGGTCGATTGATTTTTGTTATTCTGAAGCACGAGGACGAACTACTGTACAGTCTGCATTAAAATTCTTTAATTCAGCAGATGTTAGCTTACTGTCAATTTCCTGCTGGTAGTTCTTGTTTGGTAACATGTTCGTTGATTAACAAATTTCTGCTCAGACTTTTTATATAATGGTTTCCTGACGCTAACCGATTGTTGAACATCTGTTTACATTTTGCGAGTTACGATGAGGAATGATGGTTTTTTTGTACAGAATTACGCAAAAACACATTAGCTTATTCTAACTGACTTGCTAACATATTCTAGTGTGAACTGCTGATGTTAGCCAACGTCGAATTGCAGCTAACCTGTCGCCACACGAGCAGCACTTGTTAGCTTCTTGTTAGTTATAGGCTAACACGTATTAGCCTAGTCACAAATGGCAAGTAGCAAGATAAGTAAAGCCCCATTTCCTATGAGGAACGTAGTGGAGGCACTCATCTGCTTTTCTTGGCCCTTGAGCCAGAAATGGACGGATTCCGAGATCCTGTATATGGAGTTAGCGTCTCGCAGGACTTTCCGTTTACTTCCCAGCTTACGCCTATGCCAGAGTATACTGCTTGGTGACAGAGGCACGTGTGTGCAAATAACTTGTTCACGGTCGTTATATGGAGTCGAACCCGCAACCGCATGATCATTGACCAAACGCGTTACCGATAGACCACCGTAACAAGGTAACAAGGTAACAAAGAACAATCGTGCCAGATTGGTAGCACAAGTGTTCTTCAGATTGAATGGTCTTAAGTTCAAATCTGCTCAGACGGAAGCTTTGTTACAACGTCATAATCACCGTTACCATTTTAGTCATCAGCCCAACTCGTTTTCATTGTCGTCGTTATCATCGTCTTTGCCGTCACCCTGTCACAAATGACCGGACGCGACTGTTCTGATATCACTCCTTCAAATAAGCTACATGTTTTGATTAAGCTGAAATGCTTGAGCTGAAATGATTAATCAGAAATGATTCAGGTGAAGTTATTGAGTTTTGATGTGGTAAAATATTCTGATAATGTCAGACCAACCGTATGTCATATGCGTGAGGCTTTGCAATACGGCTATAATTGTAGCTATGGCGGCAAAGCTATGGCTGCGTTTTATTGACAGTGTTATAGTGGCAGTCAGCGGCTTCTGTCTGTAGCGGCAAAAACGTCTCGGTAAGGTGGCAACCTTTTCCTACGCCAAAGTGGCCATACATAAGTCATGCGAGATGAATTGAAAGCGTTCTCTGAGCGCTCTTTTGCCGCCCGTCGACTTTGAACGTTCAACGGTTTCCCATCGGCATCGTCTAATCGCGTCTACAAATAGACCACAGATCTTTACGATCCAAGTTGTTTTCTCCGTGCGACGGCGCTGCAAACTGTCGCCTGTTTGCGGAAATAGTCGGCTAATAATTCGACCACACGCGTGCTAGAGCCACTTCCATCTGACAAGAGCGACGCTAAAAATCGCAACGCCCGTATCGGCAGAATACAGCGACCGAATCGACGATACTCATCTGTACGCGGCCGTATTCTTAATGGACCAACCCTATTGGAGCTCGTCGTAGGCTGTTCGAACAAGAGAAGCTTTTTAATGTTGGTCCAGGCGATCAATCAATGAGTCTCATGCGATAAATTATTTAACTTCTGCCGCTATGGCCTTAATCCTTAAACAGGAGGATCATCCGCCAAAGCTTTCACTAACGCAGATTCGTTTCGTCATCTTTCCTCTCACAGATCATATCCGGGTGTGGCGTCACTATTTCTAGAACGGCAAACCGCACCGGGCAGTGAAAGATTCTCTGTCAAAAACACACTCGTAGGATAAGAAATGTCAGCGTCTAGAGCTAAACATTGGCCAAACCCTACCACTAGAAACAAATGCAGTAAATTTCCGAAGAGTATTGTATCCCTAGGTTAGAAAAACACGAGAATTGAAAAGAGAAGGACAAGGCGAAGGAAAGAAATAGTAACGAAGAAAGAGTTGCAATAAAGCAGCCGATTGATATCGGAGGTAAATGGAGCAGCGGACGGAAGAAGGAATTGTTAGCAAGAGTAAGTGGCGAAAGAAAGAACGACAGAAAACTAGTCAAAGGAAAGTAAAGAAGTAAAGGTAAAAAAAGAAAGACATTTAAAGACGAAGAGACAAAAACATGATCGAGAAAGTGAGATGGATCTTATCTAATCTAATCTAGTGACTTCAACAGCGCCGTTATCATAATGCCCAAGACATCAATCGGTGGCCGCTTCAAGTGAAATCCTATACAAAATCATAATCCATTGTAGAAGCCAAGTCGAATTCCGATAGGTCAGAGAAATCAGAAGCTAGGCTATGGTGGGTAAGCAAGTTGAAACAGATGAGCCATAAGTTCAGAACTGAATGGCATCACAGGACTGACAGAAAGAACAGAACTTGGTAGCACATTTCAAAGCCTTGAACCATCAACCGAGATCGCTCTGGAACCCAAGAGCGTTCTGGAAAGTGGGACAAAAAGAGTCAACTGATCGAGTGCAATATTTGTTGGTATGACGATTGAGCATGTAACAGAGATCAGCTGATTTAAATCTTGTAAACTATGTGAACTATAAGCCAGATTTTAAATTGGATCCTTTGCTCGATGGGCAACCAATGTGACGAATGTAATATTGATGTAACATGCTGATACTTAGGTATTTTTATGGCTCTGGCGAGAGAGGTTTGAACAATTTGTAGTTTGCGTAGTGATAGGCGCCAGATGTTCGGACAAACTGCACTGTCCTAAGGTAGACATGGGACCACGCCAGGGTGCGTAGAGCTATGTTATCATTAGTGACTGAAGGTTCGGTCTAAGCACACGTGATTGAGAACCGCGGATTCTGGCCTCGATGAAGGCAATATGGACACGAACCAACAAGAACAGCTTTAACGATACCTACTGGAACCAGTAACATTCAAAAGATGGCACTACAACAACAACAGTGATGTTAATTATGGTGGTGGTGGTGGTGGTGGTGGTGGTGGTGGTGGTGGTGGTGGTGGTGGTGGTGGAGAAGGAGATGGAAGTTGTAGTGGTGGTGGCAATTATCGCGAGCTATTCGCTTAGTCAACGCTCAGAAACAAGTCATAAATAAAATTTCACAAGTTTCTCCTCTCGTTGTGCCTTTTCAACAGTCTTTTCATACCGCCATAGCTTCGACTCGTCCTTAGACTGTCATCCTGACCCACAAATAACCAATTACGTAAGTAAGTGGGACCTGCCCACCCCTTGGTCCTGACAGTAATATTCATGGTGATAATAATGGGGATGATGTTATGTGCTGCTGCTGATGATGATGAAGACGATGAGTATAACACAAATTAAAAAAATATCAAATGAATACAAGAACTGAAGGCATACATTGTGAGGACCTGCCAGAACTGCCAATGTACAATCAAACGGATTAGAAGATGCAATCAGAAGCAGCAGTACCCTACTAGAAACCCTCTCAGGCATGCATGGATAGTAAAATGGTGAAACCGGTTTGGCTTCTGAATACCGATGTATAATACATGATGTCCCCAAGAGTTATACTCCGATTACATAAGGTCTTTCTACTTAACGCGGCTCGAGACGGCCGACTCTGCCTTTTGATGTCAGAATCCACCGGCAAATTTATTATCATTTCCACAACACCGCAATATCAAAGCATATGCTAGAAAATTTGTAATGAAAAGCAAAACGTTACCCATTCAGGCTCACGCCATGATACAAACACTTGCAACTGCCTGGGGGGAACAGCGGCTGGAAAACATCCATCACCACTGTCGACGATCTTTCGAAGTTGTCAGCCGATTGGTTTCATTCGAACTGCCGACTCGCCCTATATGAGGCGTAGCGTTAACTCGAAAAAGACACACAGTCTTTGTTATTCGTATATATAATTAAGATAATGAACATTTCAATCACAACAGAACTTCATATGTCGAATATACGGTTCTAGAGCACATGAATCTATTAACGACATTTGCAAATTGAAATACCAACTGAGCACACGACAAATGAATACAAGAACTGAAGGCATACATTGTGAGAACCTGCCCGAACTGCCAATGAAGCGCTCGCTTCAAACATGCTGAGTCATCATCGATAAAACCATGATCAGATTACCTTCTTGGCTGTCTGAAGTGTACAAAATCAACCTAAGATGACTGTAAACAGAACACAGTGCAATGTTATGCAAACTACTGCATAGCACAACAGTTAGGCCTATGCTTACAACGAAAACAACTTCAACTACGATCCAACTAACTAATTGCGTGAAAGGCAATCTGCCAAAGGACCGTCTGACAATCTCTGCTGATTTAGACACAACAACAGTCAAATATATCGACGAACCATGATCAGATGGATCAACGCAGTGCGAACATGAAATGACGTCTTTCAGTTTAGACAGTGTTCATACAGTAGAACAAGTCTTCTCCACAGTTGTCCACTCTCCCTGGGCCTCAGTCAGTCGCTGAGTAATAAACGAAATAGGTCTCTCTTTCTCTCTCTGTCTTTCTCTGTCTTTCTCTCTATTTCTCTCTCTACCTCTCTCTCTCTCTCTCTTTCTCTCTTTCTCTCTATATTTCTCTCTCTACCTCTCTACCTCTCTCTCGGCATTCATTGCCAAACTGTGTTGACACATCACCACCTGCACGTCACTACCGTCACACATAAATAAACAATCGCTAACACGAATTATAGCCAAAACAGAATCTGAACACAAACAACGTTATGACATCTCCAAAGCGTTCTGATGCACATCTGCCCGTCAGAAATGTTCTGGAGCTCTTACAATTTCAATATTTCAACGGTTAGGCTACCTTTGCAAAGTAAGGGATAGTCGGTAATAACCAAACAATCCCAAAACCTGCTTCAGTTGATTCTTGGTCTTTGGTCTTTTCATTTCCACCATACATTTTATCTGATCCAGTTCGATTTTAAGATTTCCAGATCAAGCAACTTAACTAATAAATTTAATTTTTGTCTAGCAAATTCACATTTCCTTAGGTTTAAAGTCAAATCTGTGTGTTTTTAGTTTGCAGTGTTAGTTTCAGTTTCATTCTAACATTCTCTATCTAGCTTTCCTTTTGAATATTTACCCCTTGCAGTTTGGGCGTTCTTCTTTCCACTGCATTAACAGCTAAAGCTCTAGCGCTTAAATCCTTAGGCTGAGTTTGATTGCAATCCTTGAGAAAATGTGTGTTTGATCCACCCCTATAAACGCCTTCTTGAATTTCAGCGTTATTTTCAATCGTGTTGTGAAATGCTATTAGTTTTTAACCTAAATGCATACTTAATTACTTAGCTTGTTTGAACTATATTCAGTTGTTTTAGTTTGTTTGAACTAAATTACTAATATATAAGCATAGACTATCAACTACTTTGCCCCCGCAAATGTCATAAAATGGGACTAAGAGAAGGAGATGTGTAGGATGGACAGGAGTCATCAAACGAGACCGAGAGAGGGAGACGTGAAGGTCAGACAAATCTCCGCTGATTAGTGTGGATGGAGCAGAGATGGATGATTGACAGGTGGAGGTGTTAGCGCGTTCAAATTTCTCAGCGTCATTTAATACAGCGTTTGCATAAAAACAGCTGATAGTGTACATGTGTGCATGTATATATGTGTATATGTATGCATGCATGTATATATGGATTCTAGGACTGTTTATCAAAGGACGATTCATCAAAGGACTGTTCATCAAGGACTATTCATCAAAGGACTGTTCATCAATGGACTATTCATCAAAGGTCTTTTCTTCAAGAGGATTGTTCATCAGGAGGACGGTTCATCAAATGGCTGTTCATCAAGAGGATTGTTCATCAAAACATATTTATTTACTAATTTTTGAAATTATTGTTTCATCAAATTTTTTAATAAACGATTATGCTTAAGTTTCCACTTAAAATCTCTGGAGTATATAGGCCTATTGGATAATGATGGTGGTGGAGGGGATGCAAGAGAATTTATACTTAATTCATCTAACATGAAACAAAGCAACCCAACTGAAGCCAAAAGCAAATAAATTCCATTCACTAAGTGAAAGGTTTCAACTCAGTTTTGATGAACCGTCCTCCTGATGAACAATCCTCTTGATGAATAGTCCTTTGACGAATAGTCCATTGATGAACAGTCCTTTGATGAATAGTCCTTGATGAACAGTCCTTTGACGAATCGTCCTTTGATGATCAGTCCGCATACCTATATATGTGTATGTGTGTATGCATGCTGGCAACGATCCTTCGAAGTGTCGATCGATCGGGGTTCGAAATGTCGACTCGCCACATCTGTAGCATAGAGTCAACTCGATAAAAGTCTTTGATTTTCGTATCTATAATTGAATTACTGAACAGTTAATAATAACAGTACTTGAACGTCGACATACAGTTACTAAATGCAGGAATCTTTCAACGACATTTATAACTCAACTCATCAACTGAACACACAACAGATTAAAGCTGCAAAAAAGCTTTTTCCCTCTCCTCAATAAAGTGTTAGTGTCCGCTTTTATAGGCTATTTCTTGGCAAGTCAACCGTCGCAGCTCATGTCAGACAATGTGGGCGAACCTCCACCAATCAGAAGCGTATATTGAAAAATTGCGCGCGTTGTACGCGAACGCCAACCAACTAAAAACAAGTCAACAACCTAATAACTCAGTTATATAACGTGACAGAAACTTCGCACTAAAACCAAGACGCCAGCCGACGTCACACCAACTCTTCAGTACGTGTTCAACGCGTGATCGGAGCGTGCTTAAGCGAGTCAACAACCCGATTATATGACGTCATGGAAATTTCTGATACAGACAGGCGCTTACCAAACATTGAAAAAGTTCATATTATATGTATATGTATGCCTATATGTATGCATGCATGTATGTATATATAAGTAGGTGTATGTATATGCAATTACATATGTATCAAAGCATTTACATAGCGCCTTTAACGAACCTCTTAGAAGCGTTGCTTAAAAAAGTTTCTGATAGGTTTGGGTCTAACAGTAGCCCAGCCTTTAGCCAGATGATCTGCATGATGGCACAGTGGCAGATCGCTAAAGCATTCGCCTTTCTGCTTCTGGACTTGGACTCATGATGCTTCATGTCATTGTAGGTACATTCGATCATTTCTATTTTAATCGATCGTGGTTTCGTTTGACAGACTAAGAGCACCTATGAGGCGCTACATAATTGTGCAATATGCACTTACGATTACGACTAGGATTGCAGTCTTATTTGCGCTGCAGTCGAAAGAATCTTTAACCCCGTGAACTTTCTTCCAAGGAATACCGATCGCAGATAGAGTCGTTAATAAAAAGCAATTATCTTATCTATGTCCAGACGTGGTCGAACAGGTGCATGCAGAAGAGAATAAATGTAGCGTCATCGAATTATCTCTTAAACACAAGCAATGACTGTAGAAAAAAATATGTATCGGGTCTTAACTCTATTCTACCTTATAAAATCCTACATAACTATAGCCATCATCATCATAAAATACGAATATGCTGTAATTGGCATTCTAGACCTTTAGACAAGTCCAAGAATATGGCTAGGGTAAGGTTATGGCGGTGGTAGAATGAATTAGGTAGTGGTATGCGTGGTAATAGTAGTTGGTGTGGACGGAATAGTAACAATAGTATCGTCAATCGGCCTACTTATGACGCTGTATTTCCTTAACCGTCTTTGTTGTTTCTTTATCCCTCGCTGATACTTATGGCTCTTTTCCCATGAAAGCGTGGCATAAAATCCAGATATGAGTCTTCAAGCTATTGCATTTTCCTTCTTTATTCTGCCTTTCATTATGCAACTGCCCTCTTGGCTATTCAGCGACCGAAACTCATAATATTCTATATGATGTTGAGTTGCAGAACGTGGAACATCGTTGAAATAGCGCTATATAAAGTTGCGATTACATTACATAATTTATCTGCTTGCTTCGGCTGGAACACTCTGCCTTCTAAGTAGCTCTCACATAAACGCTAGATGTGCTTCTGCGCTTATTAAATCAGCGCTGTATAAATGTCCATGACATCTTCGCAGATGTGACTAGGCTTTCATCAGGAGCCTAAGCATTTGCCAGATCCCCTGCGTGCACCGCAGCGCCCACCTATCCAATGCTTTTGTCTTTTATAAATACAGATATAAATACTTGCGTGTGCTGAGTACATATAATGTTATATATATATATATATATATATATATATATATATATATATATATATATATATATATATATATATATATATATATATATATATATATATATATATATATATATATATATATATATATATATATATATATATATATTAGATGTAAATGCATGCACATAAAGACGTGAGACAGAACTAGGCTGAATGAGAGATACACAGCCATAGGAAGCTGGTGAGAGAGAAATGAAAAGACAGAGACAGGGATACCCAGAAGACGACGGGGGAGATGGATATACAGAGATGGAGAGAAAGGGGAGATGGAGAAACAGAGGGAGTGAGAGGCAGACAGAAGGAGACGCAGAAACACAGGGATGGAGACTGTGAGATAGGTAGAGGAGAAACGGAGGGAGACGGCGATACAGAGCCAAAAGACCAAAACAAAGAGACAGAGGTAGACAGAGAAACAGAAAGAGAAACAGAAAGAGATTCAGAGAGAAAAAGAGAGAGAGAGAGGAGAGAGACGGAGAGAGAGACGGAGGAAGGAAGAAACAGAGAGAGAGAGAGAGAGAGAGAAAGAGAGAGAGAGAGAGAGAGAGAGAGAGATGTCCTAAATTGATTCCTGCAAGGCTTATCCGGCCTAATGAGCCGTAATGCTGCGGTCAGGTGAACACCAGCTTCTTAGGACCATTATCGATGCCTCTCACGCCTTTCTACTTCATCTTGATCGAAGTTCGGACCCGATCGATCATCCAACTGAATCCTCCTCCTCCTCCTCAGCTCAGACCAAGGTCCATCATATTCCTTCGTTCTTTTTGTTTCTTCCTTTTGAGCAATAATAATTCCTCGCTGAACTAAGTGACCCGTTTCAGCGGATCTCCTCCCTTCGGGCTGACTATGTGCTGAACAGCGCATCCCTGCCCCACCTGCCCCACCTGCCCCAGTGCCCATTCGATTGATAACATTCTAAGTATGACTCCTGAGATGCAGAAGTGTCCAAATCTTTGTGGCAAAGAGCAAGTTCGTAGAATTCCTAAATCTCAGCCTTTGCAGAAAGTAGAGACAGCATATGGGTTTGAGTAACCTCCCTTTGAAAATCCTGGAGAGACATCAGCTTTAGTGTTCACCAGTCACTCAGTGAAACGCACGTAGGTCTATGTCCTACTAGAGTCTCTGGCGTAGAGATACATTTAGAAGAGGAACTCGTCGCCTTAAGGAGTCTCTTGTAGCGCGTGGTCTAGGCTATTTCACGATGAATGGTCAAGATCAAGTCCACACTGGCAGGATTATTATTATTATTATTATGTATTTATTATGCGCGCCAGGTCAGTAAATATGAATCTGAGCCGCGAAGCAATTGTAAGTGAAGGATTTGCTCAAGATCCCAACACAGTAACCGTCTAAAGGGAGGCATCGTATCTAAAGGGAGGTTCGCACCGTACTCTCCGCGTTACAAGCTGTGAGCTTGATCCAATCGACCATCATGCCCAACAAATCCCTCCTCAGATCAAGGCACAGCAGGACAATCGCTCATTTTTACACGCTTCCAAGACAACAGTCCTAAAGAAACGATCACTGGGTTGGCTGAAACTCAAACGTGCCAACGGCACTCCTACAGTTTAACGTTCCTACCGCTACACGGCTCGGCAATAAAAGACAAGGATCGATTTATAGGCATCCGTGCCATGGACCACAACTGGACCTTCACACCCTATAATGGGTCTCGAGTCGGGTCCGGCCTTTGAAGGGGGTTATACTTAAGAGAATTTTATTAAATTTTAAACATGATCCAATTTACACGGCTCAACTGAAGAAAGAAAACGTGACTAAGTGTTCGTTAGGTGGTTTATAAACTATTGGCGCTTCTGAAGAGCTTTAATTGAAGTGACGTTATACACTATTGCAATTACTAATACACTTTTTGCTCTCGTCGGTTTTATTAAACAATTTTAATTTAAGAGCACTGAATAACCATAATAATTATAATCTTTCTATAACTTAAGCAATCGTAATCGTAAACTCGAAATTTCTAAAGCGCTATTCAAAAGCCAAGCACAGGGAACCAGTTTATTCACAAGCGCTGAGTCAAGTCAGTGGGGTTGTACAAAGATGCCATGTGAAGAACTAAGTCTGGTTGCCAGAAGACCAGAGAGAGAAGGGCGAAAGTAATTGTTAGGGTGGGTTGAGTGGAAGTGGTTTGGTGCAATCTAAAAAACCCAAACTGAGTGGACGTCGTTAATTTCAAAGGTAAGCCTTTCCTTCTCCGCATATCACCATTCAATCAATCATCGTCCCGATTGGCGAACAACCCAGAAAGTTGATTTCAAAGACGTGTAATCCAACGCTGACAGTCACCACGTGGACATGAAATCCGACGATTCTGTCTTGCTCCGTTTAGATAGGGTGCCGTTCAGTGATCCGTGCACCACAGAACCGATGAATCCATTCCGTCGTCTTAGTAATGGATGAGAGGAATTGTAGGCAGCGAAAGCTATCAGGAAGCTCGATTAAATCGGACGATCTGCTCGAAGCAGTCTTTCGATAGACGAAGCCGTACAGCGGAAACATTACGACAGAAAGTATTCACCGACATGAGGCTGCAACGACAGATACAGTTTTTAAAACATTAATATTACACGGTAATGTCAAAGCATTTTGTGACATCACAGATTTGGCGCTCGCTATAAGCATATTGCTTATTACCATTTGACAGCAAATTTGCAGTAAGATCTATATATATAATACATAAAAAGTTATATATATAAAATTTAGCCGTATGTTACCTCCAGATGTTGCCTATATATTCGAAGGACAATCAGAAATGGCCTCTCTGGTGGGCATGTTAGAACGTATAATAATCAAGCCAACGCCGATGGTTGGAACTCGGAAGTTCCCATAATTTAAACGAATTTTATAAATGTAAATGTACACGTTTTCCTAAAGCGACCGTATCCTGCTCATTTTTCAATGAATTTATCGGTGAGATCCTTCACCACCGCTGCCCGTTTGAGTAGGCGCCACGCCATTTAAGGTCCCCATATACGGACCGTATGTATCGACGCCAAGACATTTTAGAACATATTACAATCTTCAGCTACAGTAAACCGGACTCAACGAACTACTGCACAACTAGAATAATAGTAACCAACATTAAACGGTTACGATATGAAACATTGCGTAGATATAACTTAGATCAGCATATCAAAATTAATCACTACCGCTTTAAACACCCGGCTAATAAAGCAATGCCAATAGTAGTAATAATGATAAAATAATAATAAATTAAGTAATAACAAATAAAAATAAACATTACAATTAGGAACGGAACTTGCTAGCCTATTCATAACCGTCATCAATCAGAATTTATCGTGAAAATGTTGGCTACTCTGCAATTTCTGTTCAGTGTTGACAAAACGAAATTGGAAAAATTTAAGTTAAGCAAATATTTATGAGGTCTGATTGTTAAATGACCATAGTTTACTTTACAACTGTAATTAACATTGCATTATTGTCCAAGAACAACTTTGAGTGACTCGATGACAATAGGACAGATAATTGCTTCTAACACTTCAATAAGTTAAGCTTACGATACTTGCTAATCTTTAGCGAGGGCAACAATCGCTTATCACGCACGTTTATTATTTAACAACAATATTCATCAATTTTGCGTAAAGTAATAATAAGCTGCTGTCACTACCATAATTGGTCATCTTTAGCCGCTGGAGGATGTATTCAGATTCAGATTTACTGACCTTTTGCGCATAAAAAGTGCTTTTAATAAATAAATAATAAATAAATATTGCGGGAGCTCGTCTGGTGAAAACAACTTGTGCGCCACCTAACGAATATTGTGCGCTTCAAGTTTCTTCGTCCTCCAGGAGAGGCACCAAGAACGTATGGAAAACGTTGCGCACACTGAAACCTGCCGAAAGCGAATATCAATTATGACGCAAAAGTTGCGTGTATGTGTGTGTGTGTACACACGCGTTGAAATCAGAGCAAAGTGAATCAGGTTATCACCAGAGGTCATTCTCCCTAGCTCCCCCACCACTCTGGAATAAACTCCCCCCAGAACTGCTACAGTTTTCGGACCTATCATACAAACTCGCCGATGCTCCACCGCTTGCAATTTCTGCTTCGGCCTTTCACTCAAAACTGAAAACATTCCTCTTCCACAGATCCTATCCTGACACCCCTTCTTCCTCTTATCTGTCTCTGCTCTCCAACCCCAAACATCACCCACCGTAGCTGCCACGCTGTCTCTCTCTGCTTGACTCTTGGATCTTGACCCGGAACCGAACCCTTTTGCCTATCGATTTTGTTTTGACTGAGCGCCTGTGAATAAGCTGGTCCCCGCGGCGCGGCTTTCGTTGGGCGCTGTAGAAATCTTGGGATTACGATTACGATTCTTATGCGGACGACGACAATACGCCTGCGGTTGGTGTTGACGATTACGACTATAATTACGACAGCATTGCTAATAAACTGGAGGAAATTTAGAAAAATTGAATAGAGGCGATAAAGACTGGTGTCATAAAAGCTATTAAATCACAAGTAAAGTTTCTAATCAAATAAAAATTGAATTTAACTTGCACACAATCGCAGATTGGGATTTTGATGCTTTTTAAATAGCCTACTAGTTTGATGATGGTTGACCAGCCACCGCCACAACATTTAATGAGGTCAGGTCAAATAACTACCCATTCATCACATCGTGTCGTTCTCGAGGAATTGTCTTTTTGGGCTGAAGAGTTTTTGAATGAAGCTCGAACAAATGAGACCGAGATGTTCGCCTAGCAGTCCGGGACAAGACCGAGACCTAGGGTCTCCGAGACGAGACCGAGACTGAGACCTAGGGTCTCCGAAACGAGACAGACTGAGACCTAGGGTCTCCGAGACGAGATCGAGACTGAGACCTAGGGTCTCCGAAACGAGACAGACTGAGACCTAGGGTCTCCGAGACGAGACCGAGACTGAGACCTAGGGTCTCCGAAACGAGACAGACAGAGACCTAGTGTCTTCGAGACGAGACCGAGACCGAGACCTAGAGTCTCCGTGACGAGACAAAGACCTAGAGTCTCCGTGACGAGACAGAGATCTAGAGTCTCCGTGATGAGACAGAGACCTATGGTCTCCGACACGAGACAAAGACCTAGAGTCTCCGTGGCGAGACAGAGACCCGTATTAACCACTAGCAATCTACACACATGGCCTCTATTGTACTCGCATGGCGTGATGGGCTGCCGTGTAAAGGCACGGTAGAATCAAAGTGTAGGCAAGTATGCAAAGGTGTCCATTTGCATGGTTGACTTTTCAATTCTGCGATATGATCATATAGGAAAAATTCTTATTTAAAAGGAAACTATATGATGACTCTTCCCACGAAGAAATAGCTGGCATAACAAACCCGGATCTTCTGTCTGACTGCCCGTCAGACAGAAGATGCAATGCAACGTAGTACGGACTCGACTTATTTTTTCTTCTCGGAACGTTGACCTTCGTTCTAGAAGGTTTCACACTGATCACTGATTGCAATAATTTGTTGTATAATACTGTTTGCTATTTATTCTAAAAGAATGGTGAAGAGTCTCATATGGAGTGCAAACTTCATGGATTTGAGACAGAGGCTATCGGAAACGCAGAAGTTGGAAGCCTCGAGGCGTTTGAAATGTATAAATGGAGAAAATGAACCAAAATCAGCTAGGAAGATCACGAAACATATCATGATGTACTACTGTGTTTGATGCAGGAAGGCAGAATATTGGTGAATACGATAGAGAAAAGGCAAACGAACTGGATAGGTCGCATAATTTATGGAAATTCACGAGACAAGGACGATACCCGAGAAGCTCTCTCTCAAGTCCGAAAAAATGCCCGAGCGCTCTTCCCGGAGACCGATATGTTAGTCAGTCTGTCTGACGTGAAACCGAGACGAGACCTCGCAGGTGTAGGCAAGTCTCGAGACGATCTCGAGACGGAGATTATATTCCTGCCGACTGCGCCCCTAGAAGCGATTTAGATGAATAGCAAAAATCAATAAATAAAATGAATAAAACTACCATACCTTACTTTACCTAATTTTGCATTACATAACGCTACCTTGCTTTGTTTACCATAATTTGCGTTAGGGACTTACCAAACGCTTCAGGAGAGTTGCATAACGAGAAGCATAGCAGTTGGATATTTAATAACTTATAGGAAACTAAGAGAATAAAGAAGAACGCCGATGGAGAGCTGACTGGCTGTAGGATAGAATTTATGATGGGAAGTCCTAAGTTTACATAAGTCCAAAATTTGTTGTAATTGCAATGAACTGTTGGATAAGGTCGCCGCCATACTTTCCATATCTGTGAAACACAGCTGGTCGAATCTACAAAATTGAGTGAATCACAGTTCGCAGGCATATCATCGGCTTTATTATGTATTGTAGCGCGGTATGAAAACACAAACAGATTTAGAGATGCTTAACCTTTACCGATAGACAGTTTCGCACGCAATGGTCTACTATAGCCGTTACCGGTGCAGTTTCAGACGCGGTTTTATTACAGCCATCATTTGGCTACACGACCAGTTTAGAGTTTAGACTGCGTCAGAAGATTTAATTTAGGCCTGATATAGAACAAAATTATTGGTGCGATGTCATTAGGTTTCCTGTATGTAGTCAGCTACGCCTAATTTACCTTTAATATTTCCCTTTTTGCGCCTTGTTGGCACAACCTCTCTCAACTCTCAAGTCATTTCTCGCGTAATTGCATTGCGGGCATTAAGAAAATAGGAGGCTTAACTGGCGTCAGCCCTGAGCCATCAAAGCGTCTGGGAGACGAGACGAGATGAGACGAGTCGACGTTGTGCGCGCTGAGCTGCGGATGACAAATGACTTCTACTGGGCGCCGCCATATTGGCCGCAGACTCAGGAGCCGCTGCTCGGTCGCTTCTCGCAGTCGGTGTATTGACTGGTGACGGTCGGACGCCTTGATGGAAATGGACAGCATGTCCGAAGGCAACGCGTTCTGCAATAACTCTATTTGTTCGCAATTATTTCCACAACGAATGGAGACGTCGGTCGTTGACATTAGACCAGGAAAGAGTCGTTCAACGGAAGCCATAGACAACTGCGATGGTTTCGAGTTTCACGTGAGAGACAGCGACTGGCCCTGACTTCCCCAAATATCACGATCCCTTTAAATCTCGAAGAATACAGCCACCAAGTTTTGACAAACGGCTTCTTGAGAAAAGTGAGTAGATGCTCGGTAGATTTGTCGTTATCGTTGTTGTCATTATCATCATTAACTTATAAACGTCGTCATCATCATCGTCATCGTCATCAATTCTTAAATTGATTTATTTTATTTCAAGAACTTATTACGAGCGCAAAGTCAGTAAAACTGAATATAAGGCGCAATCATCTGTTAAGGCTACTGTTATTGCAAATTGAACTTCAAGATCCCTTTTCGTATTCAATGTCATCAGCATTATAATAACCATAATAACCATCATCATTATTGACGGCCTTTCAAATTGTTAATCGATTGGGCTTCGAACTGCCGACTCGCCCGATCGGTAGCCTAGCGTTTAACTCGATAAAAGGCACACAGTCTTTGATTTTGCGTATATAATTGGACGACTGAACAGTTCAATGACTACAGTACTTGAAGTCGACATACAGTTGCTTAACGCACGAATCTTTAAAAAAATTTGTAACTCAACTCATCAACTGATCACACGACAGACCACTGCTGTAAAAATATTTATCGCTGTCTTAACAATGCATTTGCAGCTGCATTTTATAGGCTATTTCCTGCCAAGTCAACCGTCGCTGCAGACGTCAGACAATCCGCGAACGCCATACAATCGGAAGCTTATATTTAAAGTTACTCGCGAACTTCCGCTTAGCAGAAGCGTATATTTAAAATGCGCGTGAACACCAACCAACCAAAAACAACAAACGAGTAACTAACTCATCGACATTACGTCACAGAATATTTGAGCCTAAGGGCGGGAAACCCCCAGCCGACGTCAAACCAATTTTTCAGCACGTGTTCGATGCGTGGTAGACAGACACACCCAATAACAGCAAGCGCGTGATAAACGCGTGATTGGAGGGTCCTCAAAATACTCAACGACCCGATGATTCATTCGTATGGCGTCTTGGAAATTTCCGATACAAACGCGCGCTTACTCAGCGCTGGAAAAATAAAGTTCACAATCATCATATCGATGTTTTCGATAAAACTCTACTGCTGTCCCAAGCCTCAGGTGATGAACTTCAACTCTACTGACGATTTCGCTATGAATCGGAGGCTGGCCGAATGAATGAATAGATGAATAAATTCATTGATGGATATTTGGATGGATGGATAAATGTTTTGGCTGGTTGGACGGATGGATGGATGGATGGATGGATGGATGGATGGATAGATGGATGGATGGATGGATAGATGGATGGATGGATGGATGGATGGATGGATGGATGGATGGATGGATGGATGGATGGATGGATGGATGGATGGATGGATGGATGGATGCATGCATGCATGCATGCATGCATGCATAAATAATATTCGTTAGTAATCTTCCTTATAAACACGAATCTTGTAAAATGACAAATTATTGATGAGCTTCACACATTGTGCGGTCGCTACAAAAATATGATTATGATGATAGATGTCTCTGTTCAACGATTAGAATGTCTCATCTACATAGAACATGATGATTGATTAAATACCGCTTGCCAGCAAATGTGGCACTTCTCAAGCGCAAGCAATGATAAACTGTATAATGTGTATATATGTGCATGTATGTATGTTTGTATATTTGAATGTAGATATGAATGCAAGTATGTCTGTATTCATGTATGTACACAATATTCATGTATATGGATTTCTATATAGCGCATTTCGTGTTCCTCTCAAAAGCTATGGTATATGAATATGTCACAAGTTTAAAAACGTGCGTCTGAAGTTCAGCTGAAATTGTTTTATGTTAGTGATCTGATGACTTCCAGACTTTAGCTTTTGGGACGAACTCCGCGAAGTATCATCGACGTCAAATGTTTACTCCATTGGTTCAGGAGAGTTGGATAGACAAAATTTCTCATGTTTATTGTTCAAGGCATGTCATCGTTAACACTTGGCCTGCGATGAATTACCAAGTGTTACTGCGTGTTATAGGTGTAAACACCGATGAAGTGCTAGGCTGATTCATTTTTCTAGCAGACAGCAAAGGCGAATGGTGTAACGTATCGGATTCTGTAGCCGACTGCAGCATCATTATGCTTTAGCGCATCTCCGGATGCAACTTGTCAAATATTCAGTCAAGGCCTTCAGAATTTATGTATATGAATTGGGCGACCCTGTAAAAAGGACCACATCGTTTTCTTCTTAGCTGCCCATCTGACCCCAATTTCTGTTCTTCATATTGATCTTCAATAAAAATTTCTTCCGTTCCGTTCTTTTTGCGGCGCTATGATAATATCCAGATTATGGAACACGCTGCATATTAATGCGAACATTTTCGGTTTCAAGCAGAACCACCAGCAGCTTCAGCAGACCTTAGTAGGCCGCTGGGTGCCACGGCCCTCAGTCATGTGTCCTCTGTCAAGTGTCCTCTGTCAAGTGTCCTCTGCCATGTGTCCCCTGAGTGCCACGTCCCTCAGTCATTTGTCCTCAGAAGTGTTAGATTTAAGTGAAAGCGTATAGACTGGGATATATTAAAGGTCAAATGCGTGATTTTGACCTTTCTAACCCGTTTCTGGAAAAATTTTGTGGCGCGAACAAGACTCGTATTGTCAGAGAGGGTCATAGTTATTTGATTAATTCACTGTTTCTAATTCGTATTAAGGGCTAATACTTCTCAAACCTTATTACTGGTTATCTGCATGCTTATTCTCACCCGCTCCCTGAGCAGAGTCACCAGAGCATAAATAGCAAATGAAGCTTATTCCCACAATGGCTTTTCCTAAAACCATAAGCTGTGCCGTAGAAGTCCTAGCCAGGGATTCAAGAAGATCGCCTCTGTCAGATGAAAGAGCCATAACAGACGGTCGAAACAGGTCGTTGAGGATAAGAAAGACACGTAGCGAGCGACGTAGGAGAAGAGCAATAACTCTATATCAGCAGAATTTAAAATTGACCGGAAGATACCAGACAATCGCATCTTCGACAAGCCAACAAAAGCAAACTTGCACCAGTCAATTCGAATACTTGTAAAAGCAAGAACCAGAAGACTGACTGTGAGGTGAAAGCGTCTGACATGAAAGTTAAGAGTGGGTTAAATGGAACGAGTGATCCGATAAACTAAAATATTACCGTCATAAATCCGACGTTTCGAACCCTGGTAGAAAGGATAAGCTTAAAGGATGAAATGCCTGAGCTAATCGTAATAGCATCATAATTCTTCGGATTTCTTCAGCTCCCTAAAAACAAAGTCGCGGGAACCAGCTTATTTAAAGGCGCTCTGGCAAATCAAAATCGATGAGGTAGGTATGGTCAGGTTCTGTTCTGAGTCGAGAACCAAACCCGACGCAGAATAAGCAAGTAAATAATTAAACAAATATAAATTGGACAAATGCATTATGGACCATAATCGTGTTTAACCGCAAAATTTAAGCAATGCTTCCTTACAGAACAGGGTTAACGAGTCCATATTAGTGGGTGGTGAGGCTGCGCTGAACCCAAGGCTTCGGTAGAGACCCAGCAGAAAAATTAAGCTGACTTCTGCGGCGCCTGGCAGCAAAAACAGCAGATTTTATTCATTAAAAATTGTAGAGATTTAGAGATTCATTGTTAAAATTTTTAGCACTGTTCTGGCGTGTGTAGGTTGAGAAATGGAGCTAAAATGTCGTTGATAAATTTTTTTGTGTTTAGAAACTGTTACGATTCAAGTACTGTTGTGCCTGAACTGTTCGTTTTGATTATGATTTGTCTTTACTCGGGTTAAAGCTACGTTACGAATCGGCCGAGTCGATGGTTTCGAAGCCCAATCGTGGACAACTCGTAAAAATCATTGGCAGGCCCTGTAACTCCGTTATACTATGGAAATACATTAAAGTTTCAGACATAGTTTTTGCTGTAAACAATGTTATTCTGAGTATACCTTAAGTTTGCAGCCGATGGATAGAATTAGTTGGCATTGATCAGACCCCTTTGTCGAGGACATAGAATTACAAACATTGTCATCTATCACCTGAGTGGAGAAGTAATCTAGCTATTTTATCAAATTCTTTCATTTTGCGCGATGCATATTTTTCACATGTGTAACATGTATGTAATATTTACCTCTTAAAAATCTCAAAATGATAGCAAATTACAGTCTACCTGAGTGACAAAATCTATAGCAAACTTTAGACTAGACAAAAGAGCCTACTGCGATCGGTAAGAAATTGAAAAGTCCAATGGTTAAGCCCACTGCGCGACTTGCTTTTCGTCTTGATTCATTTGCTGCAGAATTCGTTACGAGGTTTTGCCAGAACAAATTCTGGCCACAAAGACTTTATTACATGAAATCTCGGAAATTGGAAGGAACATCTTTTGTGACTGCTTTGCGCGTCTCGTTATTCGGACAACCATTCAGTAATGTAACTCATCCGTGTCTTGTTAATACTGAAGTCGCAGCAATGTCCTTTTCTTGACTCAATTAATGATTTACATCTCCATCTTCTGGAAAAGGTTGCCTAGCAACCTATAGCACGCGCTTCCGAGTCTTTTGTTTGCCTCTCTTTCGTCATCGCTTGAAAGCTATTCTGTTCGATCGTTGTTTTGTAGGAGTTTCCAGTGAAGAAATGCGCCATACAAATGCGCGATTACGATTACGATCACAGTCTTGTAGTTGGGCTTGTGCAGACAGTTGCAGGAGGGAAAGAGGAAAGTTGCATACATCATACGGGAAACGGAGAGATAGAATTGCTTCCCTTAATGACAAATCCCCGAGGGGTGCAAATATAGTCCAGGTGACGGCGCAAGACGACACAAGCGATGACAGCCCTGTGTTATTTTCGTCACGTGATAAACTCAGAATAATACAAACTAACCTTGATTTGCAAATATAATTTAAATTTAAAAATGATCGACACCTGGTAAAGGATAATTTCGTGTTAAGTAGTGCAGCTTTGAAATAGTCAAATCATCATTGCTTTACTCAGCACTGGGACTGCATGATGCGACAGAAGACCACTCATTTATGATGCCTCAAAACTATTGTTGTTATTAATTAAAGTAGTAATAATCACTAGGAATACAATAATAGCAAAATCAAAACCAGAAATATATATAGGCCTATTGATAATTGTTAATGCTGTTTTGTTGTCGTTGTTGGTATTATCATGATCATGACCAACATCATCACGACCATCATCATCATCATCATCATCATCATCATTATCATCATGATAATCAAGATCAGAATCATCATGATTATCTAATGTGTGCTTCAAGGTTCATCCTTTACCTTGGCTCAGTGCATCTTATTCTTGACTTCTGCGTCGTCCTTGTGGGTCTTGGCCTGATTTACAACACAGCTACACTCTTGCACGTATTACTTTTCCAAACTCATTTATTCTAACAAAGGCTCGATATAAGTATCTCCTTACGCTAGATTACCCTCACCCAGATGTGAGAAATGCCAGCCGCACAGTTATTCGCCGACGTTGTTCAAGATGAAAACCGAAGCACCGACATTGATCCTAAGCGTATCACTGACGGTCACCCTCAACATCAGCCCTAATTCCCATCATATATCTTGTCTCCACTGGCTGCAAACGTTCCTTTCTGCTATTCCGTTTCCTATAAATCAGGCAACGCGCCACTGAAAGAAGAGTTTCGAATTCCGATGCTCGCAAACGGCATATTTTGTTAGAACATTTCCAAGAGGTCCATCGATGCAAGAGAGAGGAAGGCAGAGGTGCGGAAAGGCAGAGGTGCAGGAAGGCAGGACGCCAAAGAGGCAGGAAGCGAGAGGGGCAAAGACACATGGTTGGACCGATATCTTCCTGATCCGTTGTTGAGCCAAGACTTCCTAAAAGGTCGCGTTTTGTCTTCATAGCGAAACAAAATCAGTGAAGTTTCGCAGAGTAGCCATATGCATGCAGACTAAATATTATTAAGAGCCCGGGAATACATAAATAGGCTATTTACGTACACTGTATATGCACCAAGTTATCTTTCCAGGTCTGATAGATTTTGAAATCAAAGCTACTGTAGTAATTTCAGATGATGACTCTTTCGTGCTAAGGAAAGTTATGAGCATGTCCAGTTGTTTAATGAGGATCTTGTTTCGCCTGCTCTGGAATAAGAGATGGAGATGTCCGTGTCATATTAAGCCCGCAGGACATCAACCGAGGTCGGAGTTATTCATCGTTCATGTGCTTCGATGCAGTCGTCGCGTGCTTACAATCCCTAGGGACCGTCGTGCCTTGGACCTCATTCCTACCACTCTTTTAACAGAGTGCTTCGATGTCTTGGGCCCAATTATCATGTCCATAATCAACCTCTCTCATGCTGAAGGCTGCTTCTCCGACAGTTTCGCTCATGCCATTGTTTATCCTCTTCTTAAAAAACCATATTTCCCTCCCGGTTGATTTATAATACTATCGCCCCATCTGTATATTCTCAAGTTTATTTCCAAAATCCTGGAAAAAGGAAATGCCAGTCGACTGAGTAATTACCTTCGTTCCCACAGCCGGTAAGTTACCGTCCAGTTTGCCAACCGCAAATACCATGCCACTGAAACGGCGCTAATTACCGTTCCCAATTACATATTCAACCCCATTAAGCCAGGGGAAAGTAACTGTTCTTATTCTTCATCACGGCATACTCCTTCATCGCCTCAAACACTAGCTTGGTCGTTCTAGACCCGTCTTCTTTGGTTTACTCATACATGTAGTTAGGCGGTCCGAATCAAACCACTCACTTCTGCACCTACTGTCTTGAATTATGGTGTTCCACCTGGACTATATTTGCACCCCTAGGGGATTTGTTTCTTTACTAGGTCTGCTCCTGCTTACATTACATACGACTCCACTCGGTTCACTACTCACTAAGAGCTCTCTTGACTACCACTTGTATGCTGATGATAGCCAGCCATTCCTCTCATTCGACAGTTGCACATTAAATTCTGCTCTCCAAATACTTTTTCGGATTTTGATGATGTTCAGTTTTTAATGGCTAGTAATAAACTTCTGAATCCTTTAAAACTGAATTCCTTATTCCAGGCACAAGCCAACAATTCCATAAATTTGACTGCCTTACGTCTATTCAGTTGGGTAGCTTGCTTGTCAATAGTGCTGAATGAGCACGGTCTAGGCTAATATTTGACTCCAGTGTGTCAAATCAGCTCAATTTCACAAACTTAGATCTCTTTTGCTTCATACTTTCTTAATCCCTCTAGCTAATGAAAGAGTCTCCAGCAGACTTGACTAACTCACTTCTCATTGGCATCACTGTACAAACTATAAATGGTTCAAAACCTCTAGCAAGCGCCAAAGTGAAAACGCCTATGTATCAGCATACTACACCAACACTGCCTTCGTTACACTGGTTGCCCATCGAGCAAAGAACCCAGATTAGAATCTGTTTTTTAGTTCAGAAAGTACCACATTCGAATTAGCCATTATCTCTGTTTCGTGCTCAACTGTCACGTGAAATATTGTACAAGATCAGCGGACACTATGACTCTCATTATACCTCGTACCAGAACAGTGTTGGATTTTCGAGTGTTATCGGTTGCTTCTGTGGTAGATTATGATTTTCATTACGATTTCACTTATAACGACCATCAATTGATGCCTTAGCCATTATAAGAAGGCGCAATAAAAAATATTAGATTAAAGTAGATTAGTCTTCTGTTTTACCTTTACTTCTTTTTTCTTTTTTTGTCCTCATCATCTTCTTATTTTCTTTCTCTTCTTTCTTTCTTTGCTCTTTTTCTTCTTTTCCTATTCCCGCATTTTCTTCTCTTCTCTTATTGTTTTTCTCCTTGTTTGTACTTCTTCCTTTTTTCTCCTGTGTTTCTCCTTGTTTTCGTTTTCTAGCTTTATCACCTACGCTGTTTCTTATTGTCTCTTTTCTTCTTCTTGGTTTTCTTTTTCCTTTTCCTTCTTCTAGTTTTTCATCATCGTCTTCTTCTTTTTCCTTTTCTTCTTCTGTTTCCTCGAATTTGTTCAAAACGACAAGAGAGGTTATTTGGTTCTGCGACTTTGGTCTCAGAGGTACTGTTATCAAGTGCAATCAGTTAATGAGAGTTTTGTCTTTCGCTTCAGTGACCCTTAAAGGTCACCTTCTCTTTTCTTTGCGGTGGTTGGTGATCTAACCTTATTGCGCTTTCCCATTCATCACAATTACCGAAAAATGTCTAGTTCTCGCGTTAAAAACGTAGAAGAAGAATCGTAGCAGAAGAAACGGTCGCGACAGGAAATGATTGATACGTGATACGATGATAAAATGTCCAGCTGTTTGACTAATCAGTGATTTGATTAACGCAGAGTAACAAATACGTCACTTTGTTTGCAGCCATTTATTTCTACGTTTAGATGTGTTCATAGTTTGGTTCACAACTTGTTCTGTGTTGTCCCAGACTGTTCATTTGGCTATACTGCATCGATTATCTAACCCGATATAAAGCTTCTTCATGTTTTATATGATAATACAAGATCCAAACTTAAATAAAATCCAACAGGTAAACAGGTTGACAGACAGACAGACAGACAGACAGACAGACAGACAGACAGACAGATAGACAGAAGGACATACAGATTATGACATAGGGACGGAAATGGAGCAAAACACATAATCACTTTTTAAAGGCTTTACATTTCTTAAATGTTTAAGTTGTCGACTTACTTTCCATCTTAAAATATTTTAATACATGTTAAACCCGGCCAATTTAGACGCCTGTAATTTCAATATCTGCTGACAAACGTAACCAGACAATCGACAAATTGGTCCCTGGAGTTAAGCCGTTTATAAGACCATTGGAGAAACAAAACTGTTAGTAATTCGATTGGTTTTCGCTTCGTTTTCCGCACAAAAAACTCTCAAAACGCAGTCAGTGTAGCAGCGTATAAATGCAGGTTCAAGTGTACCATCGAAACGAGCGGCTCCTATTATAAAAATCCTGGTAGACAGTCAATCGTATAATGATTGCTGAGCCATGGAAATAGAAGTCAACCGGATGTTTGCCGGAAAACAAACAAGATCCAAGACTGGAATAATTACTCTAAACCAATGAAAAACTAAGCAAGTGAACAACTCACAAAGTACTACGTTTAAATCAGCCGACCTATCTACGTTCCACGCTCACCCTTCACATTAATAATCGATATCGCACTCGATCAATGGACCTGCGACTCTTGGGCAGCTGGTCCAACGCTTTCAAATACGCTGCCCAGTTCAGTTCATTCTGTCAATTCTTTGATGTCATTCAGATCTAAACTAAGGTCGTATCTCTTTAAACTTGCTTACCCATCGTAGGCTTCTGGTTTCTCTGACTCATCGGAATTCGACCCGGCTTCTCTCCCACGGAGATTTTGATTGCGATTTTGACTTGAAGCGACCACCAACTGATGGCTTGGGGATTATGATAACGGAGCTATAGAAGTCTTCAGTTTAGATTTATATTAGAATAGGTTAGAATAATTTTCAAATGATGTTACTTGAGCAATAGGGTTGTTTATTTTTCATGATGAGCTCAATTTTCGTCTAGGAGCAAAGGGAGAAATACACACGTCTGGCCAACAATATTGGACCATTTCAGAGTTTTTCTTTCCAAAAAGACCTTTGGCAAAGGAAACAGTTCTAAAAAATCAAAATGGAAGTCTAAGATAAATTTTGATTCAAAGAGAAGGTCGTCGCCGACTGTTTCAAAGGTCGTGCTTGGAAGTAATCGTCTTAGTTAAAGATTAGGAAGTGGAAGAAAGAGGATGAGTGAAAAAACATTAAGATACAGAGAATGAGAAAGAGAGAGACATAGGGCGACAAGAAGGTGAAATAGGAGAAGATAACGGAAGAGGACGTGAAAAGACAAATGGAGGCAGAGGAGATGGAAGAGAACAAGAGGATGAAAATGATAAAGAAACCGATATGGAGACGGAGGAGGTGGAGATGGAAGGCAAATTGATATAGGTAATTTGCCGTGCAGAGTATACATCCACGCAGATGCCATCTGTCGGAAGGAGGAGAAGAAGAAGAAGAAGAAGAAGATCAGTAGCGGTTTTTTATGCAAACAGCAGCTTTAGCTGATCAGTGCAGACGACGTTAACAGCTACCGTAAATTAAATAACGACGTCTGATAGCAAGGTCTACCAACAGACGCTCAGGATGCACTTCTCAGCAAAAAATTATCCCCTTCATCGTCTTCGCCGCCGCCGCCACCACCACCACCACCTCCACCACCTCCACCACCTCCACCACCACCACCACCACCAATTAATTTAACCATTCTTTGGTCGGTTTGTATAGCGAAACTCGGCCGCTGACTTTAGCCACGTGGTGCCACTACGAAGCGAGGATAAAGGAGGAAGGCGACGCTAATCATCCATGTCAAGAAACAGCGCCGTTAAACAGAAGCTACACTTGTATGGCGCAAATGTCGATGGGTGGCGTGCAGTTCAACCCCACAATTCTGTGATTGATGCATGAGACGTGCAACTCTGACGAGAAATTCATTATGGATGGCGACACCTGTTTTGTGGCGACTTTCAAATGACGATGATGATGATGATGATCATGATCATGTGGCTCACGACGACGACAACGATGATGATAAATTCAGGCATGGAAAAACAATCAATGTTATAATGCTGGTGGTGGTCGTAGTGGATGTGATGTTGATGATGATAACAGTATAAAGTACTGACGAACAGAAATAGCTGAACGAAAGAGCGCGAAAGAACGATCAAACGAATGAACAGAAGAACGATCAAAGGAACGAGAGAACGAACGATGGAGAGAACGAACGAACGAACGAGAGAACTAAAGAACGGCAAATTTCCCATCCAGAACGTAGGTTACGCAGCTAAGTCAACAGGAAAACTGTTGGCATGCAAGCTTTTGTTTGATCCAGCGCTCAACTCTAATATTAGATTTCCAGCAGCTAACCCTATTTGTCTGGCTTCTGTTTGCTTCTGCTGAACGCGACATCTTCCTGGATCGCTGTTTGGTTTGACATTTCCTCTTCACGCACACTGAACACACGAAATGGAGAGCTGTCGAAGTAGATCACGGCGCTGTAGAAGTTATCGGATGAGATCTCATTCATTAAGGCAGTCTTAATGATTATGTAGAGGCTTCGAGTACGACAGGCCTCTGTTTTACTGCTACTACTGTATATCTGCCAAACATGTATGTATTTATGTAGATAGGTAGGTAGGTATGATGCATGTACGTATGTATATAGATATTTATATAGCGTCTTTCAAGAACTATAGAAATCCGTGAGTGGAATAGAAAACATTTATTATAAATTAAATGAATCAGCTGAGAAGAGTTTAAATAAACAAAATTGATGACACCAGAGAATCATGAAGACAGATTGAACCCACTCATAATCAAACAAAACCTAGCATAACGAAAAGAAGGTAGAAATCATGTGTTGTTTTTTTGTTCTGCCTTCTTTGTTGTCTGTTATATAGCTCCAGAATGCGAGTCACTGAACAAAATGGCGGACAGTCCAACTTCAACCTCTCCTTGTCAACTGTCACCAGTAAACGTCACGAAATAGTCTATGACATCATCCCCTACGACGTCACCAACGAGACGTTGGTCGAAGAGCTCCATCTGGCGAATGAAACGGACGACGAGATTTTCATTCCGAACGACCTTCGCTACGTCGTCGTCTTCTGCTTTCTGGCCAGCTTCGTCTGCGGTCTCCTTGGCAACGCGCTCGTCCTTTACGTCATCGCAAGATTCCGTGACGTCAGATCGCGTTCAGTCAGCAACTACTACATCTGGAACCTGGCTCTGGCCGACCTGCTCTTCATTCTGACACTTCCATTCTTCTGCTTCGCCACCTACACCGGTCACTGGGTCTTCGGTGACGTCACCTGCCGCGTCGCCTACGTGTTTCGTGAGTGCAACAAGTTCGCCAGCGTCTTCACTCTCATGGCCCTCAGCGTCGATCGATTTCTGGCGACGTTCCACGACCTGAGCAGGTCAGTACAACGACCTCCACACAAGTCCTTCTCAAACTTATTGAAGCCGAGGACTAGGAATTTTTTCCAGGGTGTCACTGGTTTCAGTTGCGGCTCCAGGATTGCTTGCCTGGAAGGGGGCAAGGGCATTTCTAGATGGGCGCCACATTGGCAAGTAACAAAAGTAGTTGTCTAGGGTCAGCGCTTATCGTCTAACGTCGCAGAGTCTGGAATTTAAAGCACTTGCTTTTGCATGATTCACTGAGTAAGTGTTCAGTTCTACGGACATCTTCTTTGTGGTAAGGCTGTCCCTGTGAATGACTTGCTTTCGGGTGTTATCGGCTTCGTCTTGGGAACCACTCCAGAATTACGCCCTTTCATTGATGCAGTGTCGTCAGATTTTATGCCGACACAAATCTTGAAATCCACCCACGTTTGCTAATTATGTAGTCAATTAAAACCCTGAATGACTTTTTCAAATTGCTTATCCACCGTAGGCTGCCTCTCCGTCTTAGTGGACTGATCTTCAGGATATTGACCTGTTGCAGCTTGGTTTTGATGAGCCATCTGCCGATGGCGCATCAAAACCATTAGACACCGGCGCGATAGAAGTTATTAATTAATTAATAATAAGTCTGAACTAGTTGTATTTGTTGGCTGTGACTCAGTAAAGATGTTTCTTTCAAATCGCCTTTATGCTGAAAAAGCATACACTCCTTTAGAATATCCAACGGCCTATTTGTTGCCCTTAAGCTCAAAGAAAAGTGCCTTGCTAATTTATGACCTGATATTCTATAGTTGTAATGTTATTGTTGAGTGGCATCTGGGCTACTCTGCGGCCGGCTTGCCGAACATTTCAAAGCAGACAACCTTAGGCCTGATGTAACCCATCAGTAGCAACTCAACAATTTTTACTCAACAATTGTTTACGGTTTCTAGCCTTAGCAACTCGTAGGGCCAGCTCATATGAAGCTCTCAAAGCACCAATATTTACTTTTAATGCAACAAAAGTCTGTTTCTGGCGACCTGATAGATTTTTAAATTATTGTGTTTAAATTATGCAGGCTTAACTGTAGGCATTGCGAAACAAGCGTCAAGGGTAAAGATGGGTAATATGTGATTTAAAATTAATTAACAGTGCATAGATGTTATATCGGTTCAATTCTTCGCAGATTTTCATTACAAGTATATTATTATTTCGCTCCTGGCAGGTTGTTGTGGATCAACAACCAATCGCTCTCGGACCGGCCACGATAGGACAGACAGACAGACACCGACAGACAAGCAAACAGACACAGAAAGACAGGACAGACTGCCGATTTCACATCTTTGCCCTGCCATTCCATGTTGTGCCATAATTGTAAAGCAATATCAAGTGTCACCCTTTCAAGGTGTTCCTAATTATAAAAATATAATGTGCAGATTTTTAGCGCAAAATTTTAATATTTACAGGTCGTTTCAAGGACTCTAATGTTTAGCCATATAGCTTAAATGGTAGAATCCAAAAGTGTTTACCATCAGTTTGACTAAGCCATGTGAGAAATCAGGCTGCAATGAAAACTACTGTTTTAGTGTTTATTTAGCAGTCTCGAGCCGATACAGAACAGTTTTTTTTTAAATCAAACTACTGTATACTGAGTGTGTACTATACAGTATGCTTTTATGGTTTCTTAAGTAGCATTAATTTTCTCGCATCTGGAAGTTTTCCCGACTTTGTTCGATAACTTGAAGCGCATACTGCAACTGTTCTTCCCTCTTAAAGCGCCCTGTCTGTGCCGTGTCTTGGATCATGGCGACACCTCACTCTGCATGATCGTTGGTGACTGCTAGTGTGCTGACGATTGCCTCTGCAGCCTTGAACTCATCCATACTGTTCTATGTATCAGGGCCTTTGGTTAGGAATCCAACCATCAAGCCCAGCGTTCCAAATACATTTCTGCTCCACACTGTCACAAAATCAATGAATCTTCTGTTGTACCATCACCAAGTTCACCTCAATGCATTTCAGTGAGTCATTTGTTCCTTCTTTCTCTGCTGACGCTTTCAACATGGCCCATTTTGTGATCAAGTCAACTTTCGGATCAAAGAGGCTGAAAAGGATCAAATCCTCGAAAAGGTACCATAGGTGAGTGATCTCTAAATGGAGATCGATTTGCTTCCAATTATACACAAAAATTTTCTTACTAAAATGAAGTCATTTGAGAGGGTGAGAGTTACAAATTTCGAAAATGATAAAATTAGGTCCACTGTAAAAGGAGGAACTTCCAGTTTCCACTATGTCAGCCTATCTACCATTGAAGATACCTTTTCCACATGCTTTTTGCTCTAGCCTCTTAGTCATTCTCCCAATTTTTCAGAGTACCTCTGATTGAAGATAGATTGCTCCTTGTACCCAAAGGTCTTTCCCGCTAACCTTTACCTCTATAATCGCCTCTACTACGGTCAGAAGCTATATTCATATATCTCCTGGTGGCCTATCATAATATGACACCATTTCCAACGAGTAGCTGTGGCATAAGACATAATCTGATAAAATAGTCATTGAATAATGAGCAGAGTCCAACCTGTGTGGTCCTTTAGAAAGTGTTTATACAAATAGGACTACATAGCTTGCCTTTATGTGGCTGTTTTAAAAAGTATGCCAACAGAAACTAGAAGGCGAAATCGCTTGACAGATGTTTCACTGCTATTCGAATCGCAATCAGTAATAGATCCGTGATCATGCCCGCCAGCATCAGTATCAGCATCATGTCACTTGGCATTTGGCTTGGATAACATCAAGCCTCCTGCAGATCAATGCATTTAAAACACAGTTCGTCTGGCAAGGTCGATAAATGGCTGCAGATTGTTATAGGCAGGAACTTGCCACTTGCCACAATACGGTTTCGGAGACCTTAATTTTGGTGCAAAAGTGGTGCAAAGGTGATTATGATGCAACAAGAAACGAAAAGACAAGCAGTTCATGTTTCTGATCAGTGAAGTTCGGGTCTTCTTCCAGCATCATCTGCATATGGCTTGTTAACAAATGCAATACTTACTTACTTACAGTGCCGATGGAAACAATCGTTCATGTAGCTTGAGGTAGGCCTATATGCTGCGGATTCTCTATCTATGGGGAATTATCTTCGATACAACGCATCCTGAAGACGAGGCCGCTATTCATTTGGCGATTTACGTCCAGAATCTAGCAACCTCAAGCAAAGTCAAGTCATAATAACTCTAAGAGCAAGTATAAGGAAAGTAGCAGTTGCTGAGCTGGTAATCATTGTCATGTAAATCATTGTCGTGTAAATCATTGTCGTGTAAATCATTGTCATGTAAATCATTGTCGTGTAAATCATTGTCGTGTAAATCATTGTCATGTAAATCATTGTCATGTAAATCATTGTCATGTAAATCATTGTCGTGTGAATCGTTGTGACGACAGTTATCGCTGCAGTGGTACAGGCACATGTAAATGTACACGTTTTTCTATAGCGACCGTATGGCCTCGACCCTGTTCATTTTTCAATGAATTTTTTCGAGTGAAGTCCTTTACCACCGCTGCCAGTCTGAATGGATGTCATGCCATTTAAGATTCCCGAGATTCAAATATTTGGAGTAAGCGACGACTGGGACGCGAACTTTTACATCTGAGCTGTTTTTAGAACCTGCAAACACTGGCTCTAAATAAATATCGTCGTTGGCCGATTACTGTTTCTGAATACAATCGTATTCGTTTCTCGCCATCGATGAAGGATATCGATCAATCAGTTGTCATCAGCGGTGGCTATCAATCAGTCAGAGCGAACGCATTATTAGACCTAGTTGCCGGCGAAATGACTATGGTGTGAGAATGACTGGTATTCGCCTGAAGTGTTCATTCATTCAACCCGTGCCTCAGAGTCGATCGATCCTTCCATCCATCATTCGATTCATCTGTGCATCCATCCATCACCTTCGACAGACCGGGCCGAGTGTCGCTGAGGCTGCTGAGGTCACTTCGATGCATCCCTGCGGCATTCGATTGAAGTGCAGGAAGCAGGTGGTGATTTGATTTAAGCTTCTTCTCTATTCAAAAGACGCTTTTCATCTGCACGAGTTTCATTGCGTGTCAAAGATATAATTGGATGAAGTAAATAATTACCTTAATTGGTAGCTATTGTGAGCTAAACAGGAACCCAGAAACCAGTTAGGCTAACCAAGCCAGGGTGAGAGAAGGGATGGACGAATGAGTGCATACTGGTCCGCAAAGACAAAGGCGACAGACACAGCAATGCAGACACAAAAACGCAGCTCCGGCGCAGCCAGGGTCAACAAGGTCGGCAGAACGATGCAATGGACACAAATGGATTCAGCCCATGGACAGAGACGATAGTGATGATGATGATGAAGATGATGACGACGACGATGATGATGATGATAATGCTGCTGCTGATGATGATGATAATGATGATGACGACGACGATGATGATGACCTGTGATGATGGTGATGATGATGACGACGACGACGATGATGATGATAATGCTGCTGCTGACGACGATAATGATGACGACGACGACGATGATGATGACGATGATGATGGTGATGATTATGACGACGACGACGACGATACTGAAATAGTAAATCTTTGATGAGTATTCTTTGGATATGAATTCAAATTTGAAACGCGGAGAAGAAAGGTCTACGTGTCATATGCGGCTCTAAATAGTTTTGGTGAAAAGTCAGGCGTTTTCTGTCTTAAGAGCTCAGAGAGAAATGGCTTTGAATTACAATTTTCTTCAGAATTAAGACTAAAACTGAACTCATAAGACCGAACACTCCAAATTATTGCCACCCATAGTATTATGGTACTATGGTACATATTACTACTGTACATTGTACTATGGTACATAATACTATGGTGCATGTGCTGTGGTACTTATTATTGTGGTACATATAATTATGGTACTGTGCATGTTGCACCACCGTTGCGCCTCTACTGTTAAGTCTTATTCTTATCGTCGTTAAGAATGCTGACGCAGTCGACACAAAGACTGAAACAATACAAAATTTCGTATTCGCAACTGATACGACTAAGACAGGTGATCACTATAACCTTCTCTCACGCCATGTTGGTTCCAGTGTCAGAGCCATACGCCTCTGGCTCATGGTCGGGGCACGTGATGGACAAACGATGTTGAAGCTGCCTTTTAGGTGTATATATGTATGCATGCATGCATGTATGTATATAGGCATGCATGTATATACAGGCATTCAGGTATGCATGCATGCATATATGTGTACGCATTTATTATAGTGTCTTTCAAGTGCGTGTGCCTCTTAGAAGTGATGTTCTCATTAGTATGTATGCTTGTATGTATGCTTGTATGTATTAAGGCTCTTCATATAGCGCATTTCATGTACCTCACAAAAGCGCTGCACACGTAGATAACTGATCTAAACAGGTAGGCCTACAGATAAAGGTAGGCGTATGTATGATGTATGTAAGCGTACGTATGCTCTATGTATGCTCTATGTATGCTCTATGTATGCTCTATGTATGCTCTATGTATGCTCTATGTATGCTCTATGTATGCTCTATGTATGCTCTATGTATGCTCTATGTATGCTCTATGTATGCTCTATGTATGCTCTATGTATGCTCTATGTATGCTCTATGTATGCTCTATGTATGCTCTATGTATGCTCTATGTAATGTATGCTGAACAGAGTCAAATGAAAAAGTACGTAGATGCAATTGCTGACTGTTCCTTGAGGAGGATACAGATAGAGAAATGACTTACTATTTTTCCACAGGTACAGGGAGGTTCCGTTGGGTGTCTTTCTCTGCATCGTCATTTGGCTGGTTAGCCTACTCAGCAGCGTCCCCTATGGCATCCTTGGCCACGCGCACCTGTCACCACGGGACGGACGCCTCAGTTGCCGCGTCATCTGGCCACTCAACGACCACCTGCTCTTCCGCAGGATCTGGATCTACCTCCAGATGACGCTCGGATTCGCCATTCCACTGACGGTCATTGGCGTCTTCAATGTGCTCCTCCTGCGACGTGTCCATTCGCTAGTCAGCGTTCCAGGCACGACCACATCGACCGTGACGACGTCAGATGTATGCGCGAGACGGTCACGCATGAGTTGGACGATGACGCGCACTGTTTTGGCCGTCGTCGTCATCTTCGTCGTCTGCCAGGTGCCCTATCACGTGGCCGAGATAGTGTCACTGTGCGTCGCTGAGCGCGCCCTTGTGGGCGACGGAGGACGCCCTGGAACGAGCAAGAGGCAGGTCTTTCTGTATTTCAACATCACGTCGCAGATTCTCGTGTTTGTATCCAGCTGTTGCAACCCGATTATCTACGGCATCTTCAACAAGAATTACCGTAAGCCAAGACTTTTCATGTGCAGCTTTAGCTGTCCCGCAAGTTGGAACAGTTTCCAACTGAAGTTTAGTCTTGCAATTACTCAAATTGAGCAGTTTCTTTAGCAGTGTATCATTTTAAGGTTGCTCTGATATGAAACACATTCCCTAGCTTAATTTGCCTCTCGTGGGAATGCCGTTGCTACTATAACAGGAACCTTATGGATCTTAAGGGTTGGATAGGCGCCACGGATTGAATAAATTGTCTGTTCTGCTTTCAGGAAGGGTCATGATAGCCTTTGGTGACTTACTACTGAAACTAGAAATGTGTCACTACGAGTACATACTCACTTCTAGCTCTCACTCATTCGCTTACTCACTCACTGACTCGCTCACTCGCTTACCCATTCACTAGCTCACTCATTCGCTCACTCACTCACTCATTCATTTACACTTCACTCACTCACCCACCCACCCAGCCACTCATTCGCTTGCTCTCCGCCAGATCCTCTTTGGTTGTAATTACCGTTATTTGTGTCAATTTCTGAAGGTGACTTGTACCGTCACGTGTTGTGTTGCACGGTCAATCAACAGCGCCGCCTGTCGTGTACAAACGAAGTCCAGATGACTGTCTATCTGAGATAGTGAGAAGGAGGAGGCAGCAGAAGGACATCCACCGACCACCGAGGGTCTTTTTCACGGTCCACAGAGAAACGCGCATCTAAGTAGGGTAGTTCTTCAACGCTGTCGTTAGCTGCTTCATCGAATTAAGAGCATCTCATTAGCGATAACTCGCATGTGGCGCTCATGAGGCTAATGTGTGCAGGAGATGAGAATTAGGTTCGCTGTATAGGACTAATGTAGTAGGCCTATATGTGTTCGTACAACTTCTGATCCGATAGGAATTAGTATAACGTTATCATTAAGCCTATCTTTAATTGTCCCTCTACTTGATTGCAGTGTCCCTTATTCTCTGTTCCGCAATATCTAGACAATTGCTAAGTAAATGTTTTATCTAACGCTTAAGCCTACAAGTAAAAATTTTTGTTGTGCATGTTTGTTTGTTTGTGTGTGTTTGTTTGTGTGTGTTTGTTTGTGTGTTTGTTTGTGTGTGTGTGTGTTTGTGTGTGTGTGTTTGGTTGATTCAAAAGACCATTTTAAAATCTACGACAGTTACAATTCATAGACGACCTCAGTTTCTCGATTTCGGCCACTCTCTGGGTTCCACATCAACGGATAGTTTTTAGAAAGGCATTAACTGCTGCCACTTATTGTTCTTCAGTTAAAGAGACAACAAATTGACTCTGATCAGATGCCTAAGACGATAATTGGAAACGGGGTTCATTAGACTTATTAAAGGATGAAATGACTGGTGAAAGAAAGAATGCATATATAGAAACAAAGCATAGATGGATAGATGACGTTGAGATGGAAGGCCTAGATGAATGAATAAACTAACAAGTAATTAACAGCTGACGTGCCTCAGGAAGGAGACCCGATGCAATGCTAAATGTCGCTAATAGCAGTCCAGCATGGAAGCCAGTGCACTGCTAGCAACATCTAAGCTGAAACTAATATGTGTCGACGGGCTCATTGTCCCATTAGTTAATTACACAGCTATTGTATTTCGGTAAACGTTTATTTATTATAGGTTATTTACCTTTAAAATATCCATATCCAACATAAGCTACATTTAAGACCAGAACCGCAGTTTTAGCAACAGCTGCTGTTATTACGTTAACCATTAGCAGGTAGATAGATAACGGACAAATGGAAAACTGGACAAATGGATAAATGAGCAAATGGGTGGATGTAATTGCTACCAGATGAGGCGTATATTATGGTCACGCAGTCAACAGCCCATGACATCAGAGTTACTCCTAATATAACACAACCATTATAATTAACTAATTAACAAATGGAATAATTAACTAATGGAACAGCCTAGGTCGTCTGGAGTCATTACAGTGCCCAGTTCCTGCTTAAACGCACATATAATTTATATATGCATATATATATATTACATTCTGCTTTCGACCCAAGCTTGTATATATCTAAATTAATTCTACAATTATACTGAGACATTTATATAGGGGTCTGTATATAATGTATTTATGCCTCTTAACAAACCCATAACATATCATGTTATGAGCTTGTTATGTATACACGTTATCAGTTATTTATAATTTCAATCTGTATAATAATTAAATTATAATTAGTCTTGGCGTTGAATTTTAGACTGTTGCCTGGCATCGCAGAATAAGATTTACACGATAGAATAAGCACATATTATATAGCGCCCGATTGTGTCGTAAATGCTTTAGCTAGTTTCTCCTTCATTGTCTCTCAAGATCTTTTATCTATTGTTTCCTCTGTGTAGGTGCTTACATCTACTTAAGCCTCAGTGCACAACCTGATTTCCGCTCAGTCGCATTTCTATCATCGTCACTATACGTTCTCAATCTAACTCTCCGCTTATCACTTGGTTCCTTTCCACTTTTCCAAGTCCTTTCTGATTCTCGTTGTCTGACTGCAGGCTGTATTCCAAACTGTGTGGTATGTGTGTGAATGCTGCAGACTGAATTACTGCTCAATTTGTGCAAACCTAGGCCTAAACGCTGTAGACACCTTGATCTTTGACGCACCTTACTACTTCTAAATATATCATCCGATCACATAACTTTAGCACCATCTTACCAATTATGAGTTCAACACGATCCTACTAGTTATAACTTCAACACCATCCAACCAGTTATAACTAATACAAACATAGACAAGAACGAAACAGTGCAAGAACCCCAAGTCTATGAATATTCTTACTCGCTACGTGACGAAGTTGGCATAAATTACGAACTCGAATGTGGGCTGTTTGTGTGCTAGATTTGTTGCCTCGCAATCGACGATTAACCACTGAAAGAAATCCATGTTCAGAGGAAGAGAGAGTCAAGCAAACTGTATGTCTAATTTAAATCCATCATATTTGTAGGAACTGTTCTGTTAACTGATTTACAACAGCGCAATAAATTGAAGGACGGTACAGAAAGTCACTAGTTCTTTGCAAATCCAAACTAATACCAATGGATACAAATCACATCGTACACAGTAATAATAAATGCTAATTAAATGTTTTATCTAACGGTTGAGTCTATAAATAAAAACTAAGTCTGAAAGTAAAAATTCGTGGACATTTAAGTCCACAACAGTGAATTATGAAAATCGACATCCGGTAACATATTCTTCCGCCGCAACCATTTTATGAAAAGGATATTTTGAGAAGCCTAAATGGGACTAAAAAGGTATGACTTTAAGCTCATTTGTTTATCACTACTCAGGCTTCCTATTAAAAGTAACGCCAATCCTCTTTCTTAAATGTTATCTTGGCCTGTTCAGTTTGTCACCTTCTTACACTGGCCAACACATAATTTGTTGCCTCAAATGTTAGAACTGTTTCTGGGTATATTTGACCTGCTGATTCCAGAAAAGGCACCAGTTTTCTCCCAGCAGGTCTAGTTTTCGAGATATAGAACATTATGCCATATACCAGTCCTTGCCTCTGCTCGCCCATAAGACATAAGGCTATGGCTATAATTATGTAGTGCTCAATTTATTATGTGATACACTAAATAAACATAATAATACAAATACTTAAAAGAAAATGGTAGTACCTGAAACTGTACTTATATGATACCAAACAGAACAAGTTTGTTATAAAAATTTCAAGTCATTCGACACCGAAGAAGCTCCTTTTGTACGATTTCCGAGTGTGGCATCTGCCGGAACAATCGCGCATAATATTCCAGCAATAGTCTGCCATCATGTGTGCATCCCATCTTCCTTGATATCGATTTTCCATTGTTTTGATGTCTTGGTGAAATCTTTCACCTTGCTCTTCGCTGAAGTCACCAAGATTCTCTGGAAAGCGATCTAAGTGACTGTGGAGATAATGGACTTTAATGCTCATGTTGCAGCCAAGCTTGTTGAAATGAAGAAGCATATCCTCTACTAGTTGTGCATAATTGTCTGCCTTCTTGTTGCCAAGAAAATTTTTAGTTACAAGAACAAAGGAAGACCAGGCACAAGATTCGATTTCATTCATTGATGGTATGAAAAGTGGGTCATTCATAAGTTGCCTGATCTGTGGACCATCGAAGATTCCAGCCTTCAATTTTTCCATTGTAATTCCTGGTAACTTGTGTACTATGTATTCGAAGCATGAACCTTCTTTATTCAAAGCCCTGACAAATTGTTTCATCAGGCCTAGCTTTATATGTAGTGGTGGCAGTATGATCCTATCTCGTGCCACCAAAGATTCCTTGATTACATTTTGAGCTCCAACCACCATGTCTTTCCTCGAAGGCCAATCTTTTCTTGTCCAATGTTCATGCTTGGCTCTACTGTCCCAAAGACACAAAAAGCAGGGATACTTTGTGTAGCCACTTTGTTGACCAAGGAGGAAATTTACCATCTTCAAGTCTACACAAATTACCCATTGATGTTCTTTGTATTTTATCTTTTCCAGTACTAAAGAGATGGCATTGTACTCTTCTTTCATCCTGGTGGAGTGACCGATTGGAATAGAACCAAATTTGTTGCCGTTATTTAAAAGCACACATTTCAGACTACGTTTTGAACTGTCGATAAAAAGACGCCACTCATCTGGGCTGTAATCCGACAGACCAATTTTCTTCAATAAGTTGCTGATGTCATTACAGAATACTAGGTTGTTGTCTTCGGTAAAGAATGGCAGCAAATCCTTTTCTCTGTTTCTATAAATTGTAATTTTCGTTCCAGGCTGAAGTGCATTCTTTTCCTTTAGTCTGGACGCAAGCAATTCAGAGGACTCTTTGGAAAGATTTAAGTCCCTGATCAGATCACTCAACTCTTTTTGGTCAAAACGTTCACTGTGTGAAGTTGATTGGAAATCACTGTCACTGCCCCCACTTTCTTCACTTTCGTCATCTTGTCCGATATTGGACATGCAAGTGTCATCGTCTGAGAGCTGAGGTAGTTCGCGAAAAGGTGGAACTGGTACAATATCCGAATGCGGAACAGGTCTCCTGGCTGAAGGTATATCAGGGTAAGACAACTTGTGACGATTATTTCGATTGATGCCTATGATATTAACCATACAAAAGTAACAGTTGTCGAAGTGGTTTATCTGTTCCCTCCAAACCATCGGTACACCAAATTTCAGGCAGCTTCTCTTTCCAATTGTCCAGTGGCGCAATTGTTCAATACAAGTTTTGCATACTGTATGAGGAGCCCATTGCTTATCTTGATCTCCAAGTTTGACACCAAAATAACCTACATATGCTCTTTTTACAAACTCAGAAATCGGTTTCCTGTTTGCTTTTAGTGTGTATTCCCCACAAATATAGCAGAATATGTCTGGATGGTTAATGCAGCTCCGTCTGGAAGTAGCCATAACCTTAAGGATGTTCGCATCTGAGGAATTAAGTGACTAACCTAAAAAATAGTAAGAACATGTAGTTATTTAATGTTCACATTCACAGATTGTTCTTGCGACCAACTCTTAATATGCCCTAAGACGACTGCGGCTGCTCTAGCTTTCAGGAGGCGGTTTATATAGGCTATAAATGCTGACTTCAGCATAATCTATTTACATAGTTCGAAACCATGAAACGCTGTATAAGCACAAATAAATTCTAAATGAGGCCATGAATTTAGTGCTGAGTAAGCTGTAGGCTACGGAATAGTTATTTCGTTGAATCAGCAATATCTCAGCACGCGGCAAGATATGCTGATTTTACATTATAAGGATGTAGGCATTATATGAATCAGCAAGAATTATAATTAGCCATAAATAAAGCTTATTATGACATTTTAGTTTTGTCAAAGACATCGTTTAAAGAGTGGACTGGGTTTTCTTTACAAAATCGACGATATCTCAGAAACTAGACCTGATGCACTCAATCCAATGACATTTTCTGAATCAGCGCCCAAAATTACCCCAAGAACAGGTCTAAAACCGAAGGCAACAAGAAAAATTTTTTTTTCTGTTGGCCAGTGTAATATATAATCGATATGGATCCCAGATGGAAAATGGCAAAACATGTTTTATTAATGTATGTGTGGCAGACGCTAATACACCAGCAACGCAGATATTAAACTTATTTTGGGCTTCATTTTAGATTCACTTTATGTAGACTGCATGTACATGTCTACAGGCAAATTGGTCATCTGTTGACCAGCGTAATGACCAGATGACCGCATTGTCCTGCATCCGCTAGAGCGTTTAATTTCGTTTATACAGCGCCAATGCTTTTCCGATTCTTCGATTTCTTTGAACCAAGCACTGGAAATCCAGTTTTCCAGAAATCCCCTTCTGCGTCTCCCTACCCCAAACCATCCTTGACCAGTGCCTCTGTCTCTGCCTTCATGTCTGCTTTCGTGCTTTCTTCCCTTTCTGTTTCCTTGCCTGTCTGCCTCCTATCTGCCTCCTATCTGCCTCTCTGCCTCTCTGCATCCCTGCCTCTCTGCCTCTCTGCCTCCTGCCTATCTGCCTCCCTGCCTATCTGCCTCCCTGCCTGTTTTTTGCGTCACTGCCTGTCTCTCTACCTCCTCCATCCTTCCTTGTTTCTAATTCTCCCTTTATTTCAGCGATCATTAGACGCCATTCAAGCTGTATCCTGCCAACTGCGACGTCTACAGATGGCCTCAGATCCGACCAGGCAGCGGATGTCCATTCTTCCGTCCATCTGTTCCACCGGCCACGCTCAGAGCAGTTCTTCAGCTGCCTTCAGTCGATTTGTCCACTCCTGCTGGACACGATTAGGACTTAATAGTATCATGCAGACACAGGATCACAGTGCGAGAGATGCGCCACACATCGTGATATATAAAGTACAGTATATGCATACAAGCATGCATCTATTTAAGAGTGAAGAAACGCACTTTTGGAATTAAATACAGAGACATTATACGAAAAAATATCTTCGTCGAAAAATTGGACGACACATGTTGAATACTGTAGATTCTTTGGTCTAAGCCTGAATAATCTGAACATATCCGCTGGTTCATCCTTACCCTTATGGTGAAATTTCTTTCCGTTTCTCAACTGCAGAGGAAGATTATGCTACTAGGCGACTTGCAGCGACCATGGACAAAGCCTTGTGCATTATAAAAACTGCGCTATAGACGTAACTGCATTAGATATGCGGTGTAAACTTTAAGAAAAAAAGAGTAGTACCTTAACCTAACCCCTATAAGCAGCCAAGGGTATGAAGTGCTAGCGACTTTATTATTATTATTTATTGCTAATTAAGCTGATGATTTAATTGACGGGCGAGAGAGAGAGAGGGTGGAACCTAGATAATTTATATTGACTCAATGACGTGTGTTGAAGCTAACATGCAGAGGAGGCTACGAGCATCGAAGAGACCGGAGGAAATTGAGGCCGAAATGAGCTGATTTGTGGAAGCAGCATTTAGACCCTTGCACCCAGGTGGGGAAGATGTCGATTTGGGGTGGCAGGGATAATTATCACGACCTCGGTGGCAAGTAACCCATACGTCATAATAATAATAATAATGGGCCTATGTAGTATGAAGGCCTACGTGCAACCTTCGTATTCTGATGACGATTTGGCAATTAAATTGCCCATCTGATTAACAATGTTGATAAATGCATGTCGTAAATGAACAATTACTTGCCTTGCCTATTTTTAGTCCTTAAGCCCATTAGTAGTAATAGTTAATAATAAGTAATTATAATAGTGATTGTGGTGGTAGTGGTGGTGGTGGTGGTAGTGGTGGTGGTGGTGGTAGTGGCGGCGGCGGCAAGTAGTAGTAGTAATGGTAGTAGAAATGGTGGTGGTAGTAGTAGTAGTAGTAGTAGTAGTGGAAGTAGTAGTAGTAGTAGTAATAGTAGTTGTTGCTGCTGTTGTTGTTGTTGAAGATGATAACAACGACGACGAGGAAGAAGCTGAGGGAGAAGAGAATGAAAATGATGATGATAACGACGACGACGATGACAGCCACGAAATCAACAATAAAACAATCACCACAATCACCACCGCTGCCGCCGCTGCCACCACTACAACCACCATCACCACAAACACCTCCACGAGTACTATAATTGACTCAGACACACAACGGCCATCGTTAATTCTCGTAGATCAGTGGAAGAGGGAGGCATCAACTGCTTGGTAAATGGTAAATGATATGTTTTGGCAGGCTTTCTTAAGAACCAAAATACCACTAGAACAGCCATCGAAGAGCTTACCGGCATCTAAAGAGCTGAAGGCAAGCGACCTGATTGGGTTGCCGCTACAGGCCTAGGCCTACTCTGGGTGCCATTTGTAGTTGGCAGAATAACCTAAGGGCAGAAGCGAAATGTCAAAGGACTGAGTGTCTTGAGTGGAAGACAGATGAACCCCTGAGAAAGGGATACGTTTCACTCCTTCCCCTAAACATCACAGCCCAGATATATCTCGAGACAGAGGTTGCTTGGTGCATCATGCACAGTTATGTGCAGCATTATACAATCAAATGAAACCAGAGAACGCTGAGGCGACAGTTGGATCTGAAGAGAGTAAATAAGTCATATTTTTAGTCCCGCCATTTCGACGAGGCCCCGTGCCCTCTACCAAACGTGATTCTGACCTCTACCAAGATCTCAGTTCGTTGACATATTCCTCGTGTAGGTTGAACTCCTGTTCTAAGGTTTTAGCCGTAAATTTAAAGCCCTAACGACAGCATATGCACTAACAATATTTTAATGACGTATTACTGTCTATTTTGTCCAATGTTGCATTTTGTTTCATTTTCAATAACTGGTGTTTTGCAATGCCCCCCACAGCGTTCAACTGGTCCACAGCGAGCACTTATTACGCCTCTAGTGGAGACTGGTTGCACGCCATGGGCCAAACGAACGCCGCTGCCAGGGTCGGGGGTATCACAGGTTGAGCTAAAAAATTACCTCAGTGTACAAACATTTGGAATTTCACATATGCTTTCCTAAGCGTTGCAAACGTGATTCTGAAGCAGACCTCAGCAGGCGATATAAGCTGCACCTTGTTTACCGAGACTGACTGGGATTTACAAACTATTTGTCGTTGACTTGAACTTTGGAGCTTCCAAAAAACTCATACACGTGTTCATATTGGATCTAAATAACAGTTGAATAATATGGACTACAAGTAGAGAACCAGATTCAACCGATCTTCGTAAAGCCACATCAACATATGTTCCTCGATTAATTGTGGCAGCCATGATAATAAAAGCGGCGAAGTAGCACCCATCAGTTATACCCTATCAGGATATGACTGATAGGTGCCAAGGTATTAAGGTAGTTGTCACCTTCTCCTTAAAACCTTTTCTCAAGAACCCTGAAAGAATCTCACGGGTTAACCTCAACAAAAGCTGTAGCGATCAAACGCAGTCGTTGTTTTGGTCATGAGTGCAAAAGACCTTTTACAGTCGATAGTCTTCCCTAGACGTTTTCCGAAACAGTCAAAGGGCTGTAACATTCAAATTCCCTGTAATTATTTCTTTAATGTCAAGGACCAAGTTAATACTTTAATGTTGCACCAAAAGAATTATTCGACGACTCTTCTTCATCGATCAGCAGGAATACAACACGTACACGAAGCTATGAGAGCAAGATGGAAACTTAGAGGGTTTAAAAATGCCCTTGAAAGTGTGTTCATCATCTTTCTGAGGAAAAGGTCATTAAACTACACCACTAATGTGACAGAAAGTGACAGTGCTGCTAATCGAATGTGTTAACAAACAAGTAGACATACATACATACATGCGGACAGACAGACAGACATACAGGCAACCAGACATACAGGCATACATACTGACAGACAGATGGATAGGCGAAAACAGGCAGCAACTGATCATGTGTTGGTTTTAATTGATTAAACCTGTAAGGATCGCGTGTCCTAAGTAGAGTTTAGAGTCCAAGGGTCGGCAACCCACTTAGCCACGTTGCATCGAATGCCATTTTTTACATAATATAATTTATTTGGCATTTGCCTGTACCACCTACAGATATATATACCATATTTATCTCTCTAGTAATCTTGAAAGACTAATTTTTCCCCATGTTAGATCGCAAATTTGTTTAACACTTAAGAAAAATTAGTTTTACAAAACTATTATAAATTTAAAAAATAGAGTTGAATATGCCGATTTGGCTACTTTTGTGGGCTTTCTAATAGGTACTTACCAAATACGTACAGTACTTAAGGGCCAGACCATAATGGACAACCATATGGGTGCCAGTTCAAAGGTTGGGTAAAGGAGGGCGAGGCTAATCATCTTTCTGAGGAAAAGGTCGTTAAACTACACCCCTAATGTGACAGAGAGTGACTGTGCTGTTAAATGCTAAAGGCCGACAAACGGCCTCCAGTTGACAGGCCCGTACTAGATGGACCATGGTTCCAAGTTCATCTGGCAAAGGGTAGTGCCGTAGCCTCCATCAGAACATAATAATCCTGACTTTCTTAATTTTTCCTTTTTCTGTTTCCTAAGGTGTCATGCACCAACAGGCTACGTAAAATTAGTCCGCAGAGGAAATAATATGTTATTATTCTCAATTGTTCTTCCAGTCTGTCGTCGGTTTACCTAAATCGGGCAATCAGCAACGGATAGCTGGTGCTGCTCAACGCTCACCTCAAAGCTCTTGGCGTGTCACAAAGAGGCACGCGAGCCATAGGTTGCCGACGTCTGGTTTAGACGAACTGAAGACATTGGAAAATTCTGCAGTGTCTTAAGCCAGATCAATTTACTGTGAAAGAACTGTCTAAGAACTGGCATTTGCCTGCGGCTTAAGTTGATCGAGTGTCCATGCTTTAAGAAGAAATCGGACTCTAAACGCTACTCGTATTATCCAACCAATGCATGTGCGCGCGTCGGCCTTGTATCGGTGCCAACTGATGAGTTCCGTCCGACCTCCGCTCAACATCTGCTCCCGTCCCAAGGCCTCAGCCCCGCTCTTGGGGAAAAGGGATCATCGCACCGAATGGGGTCAGGGGCAAGAGTTGTATGTTACAGCTTTTACAACGTTAGCGCCAGCCTTCTGGTTAGGCGCAGTATTTGTTAAAGGCAATCATGGCTCGATGTGCGATGCTGGTTCTGACGTCACCCAGTGCGCTTCATAAGCCTTTTTCTGGGGGCGGATGTGGAAGTAATGTGCGTCCGAGCAGCACAATAAGGGAACGAAACGGGGCCGAAGCGGCCGAAGTGGAATTTTGGCTGCAGCGAGGGAGCGCGAGAGCACGTGCAGCCGAGTCAAGGTCATTGTCAAACGCCAACCACTAGCCAGCCAATAGGAAGGAGGCAGCCTCCGAATCGTAGCCTAAATGTAGGTGAGAGTCTCTTTTGATGAATGCAGTAGCAGTAGCAGCAGCGGTAACAACATCTATTCGGCGGTGCTTATATATTAGACGTCGATTTGAGGTTCCTAGTCTGTAGGAGTGGCAAAGAACGAAGAAGGAGGAACTGGCGACTGAAGATGACGACCTCCGAAGCACAAACGAACGACAAGTCTTCCGTAGACGCTAAACCAGGTCAGCTCATTCTACACGCCATTTATTACGAACTAGTATTAGACTGGGAAAGGGGGAAAGAAAAGCCCAATCTGTGTACAGCAGACTGGTCAACTCAGTAAATCGGACGTCCGTTGTGATATTCACGTGTAGCCTGGATCATTATTATAATGCAGAATGAACCTCTGCATGCTAAAAACTTGTCAGGCCAGATTTTGCCAGTTGTGCAAAGTTTTTAGACGATTTAATTAACGAAAGGAAAGAAAGATCAGTCGTATCCAGCGCCGGTCATAAACTGATGATCATGTTGCTGTTGTTGTTGGTGATTATTATGCTGATGATTATAATTATGTTGTGATTGTATTGCTGATGATACTGATGATTTATTTAATGCATCCATTCATTTATATAGCGCTTCAACCGCAACTCGAAGACAACTCGAAACTACAGTAGAGTCTGTAGCCTTGAAACTGCAAACTGTAGCAGACTGAAACAGAGTGTATTCATGTAAAGGACGCCATAAAATTCAAACTAATGAACGTCTGTAACAAAAGAAGCATAAACATTCCTACTTGTACACTTGTCGGCATATGATATTATCTAGATTTCTAAAGTAGTCTCTGCAACAACACCATATAGCGTGATAAAGCTGCGGAGAGAGATCTCTCGTCTGAGGAATGTTATCACCCGTAATTCTGGCATTTTCTCGACGTCTAAATTTTCCCTATTCTCTGGAAGCATTTCTGCAAAAACTTTCTGCTGCTAATAAGATTTTCATGCTGCAATAAATTGTGGTTTATTTAGCTAGGCTTATTGTCTGAATGATCAGAGCTACTAATGTTGTACAGGATTAGTAAGTCATTTGGATACTTGACATAGAGCTTTTTCTTAATTCTTATAGAAGCGCTGCCTACGCTAGCCTAAATGATGCTAAAGTTTCTTCAGAATAAAAAGTTTATTAGTAAGCAAAGAATGCTCAGATAACTAGAACAGCCACCACTGGCGAGCTCCAGCAAACACGAAGAGCCCGACCAACAGATTCCCATCAAGAGTTGACAGCTGACTTCATGACCAGATTCCCTGGACCGTGTTGCGTTCAGGATGAGGAACGATGAAGTCTGATGAAGTCCGAAGCACACGATAATCTCACTGCACAGCATCTGTATCTGTATCTGCCTCACAGATGGCAGAACAGGCAGCGTCCGGACGTCTTTCCAGTCAAAGGGGTCTGTGAAGGACAAGCACTTGCTGCCGATTAGTCGTTGAATATCTCCGTGGCTGACGGTCGACGCCACTTCAAAGAGAGTGAATACCATATGTTGTAAGACTCTTCAACGGCCTCCTTACGCTTTTGAACCTGTTTTCGGAAAACTGCAGGCACCAATACGAACAGACATGCATGGTCAAGGATATTCACACTGACTAAGGGCTAAACGATAGTATGAAGCCTGCGTGTTGCAGTGTCTAATGACTGTGCTCTGCTCATAGACAGCTGTGTAGGCCTAAGCGTTCTGGCTAAAACAAGCGATGAACGATTTGAATCGTATATTGTACAGTTTGGGTCAGTCATAGCTTGCTTTCTGCCTTCAACTTTGAGATATTTATAGTCTTCTAGAAATTCTCACTTTTCATGAAACCACGCTGAAACCTTCTAAGATTAGTTTTCATAGCGTCAAGCGTGTTTCTGCTGGTTAAGCCGGCATCCAAAGTGGCCCTTGAAAGCTGGCAGCTAGCCATAAATACCGCCTTTGCTGGCGGAACCCATGATTTCGCCGAGAACCATCGTTTACTACAAGACATTCACTCTCGCTCCACTTATCCGCCTGTGCAGCCAGAGCTTTCGCTCGAAAATTATGATAACTCTTACTGTTGCGGTTGTTACTAGTACTTCTGTGGGCGTTTGCCGGGAATAGCTTATTGCTGGAGTTTCTGGGTTTCTGATCTCCACTATGTTAGCGTCTACATGTCTGCATGCCGTCCTTATTCTCTTGGTTTTCCGTTAACGAATCACTTCATTTCAAATGTGTATCTCTGTAAACAGTACGCCTACGCTGGAAAGGCTGACTTTAATTCAGATGCCTGTGCGCTGGCGAAATCCAATATAATTATAGCTTAGATCAGTTTATATTGTGGGATGCTACACTATAGGAGGATGCTAGAGAATACTATGCATAACAAACAACACATTGTACTACATTAGGCTTAGATTCCAATCGTACAATGTCTCGATACTACACGGCATTGTTCCATACAGAGCAGATCCCACGCAGTAAGTCTTAGTATACCAATACAACTTTAAAATCATATTTTCTAAATTATTCCCGCTAGAAAGACTCTGAGCGCCGCTCGCCAAAGTTTAGCACCGTATGCGTATATGGCAGGTTACGAGAGGCTCTACATAAATGTTCTGCTACAGTTACAATTTCAAGTTTACTAGTTGGAAACATCAACTCTATGGTTGCTAGTTCTGCAAGTGACCTTCGGATTTACCCGAGAATCTTTTAATAACACCGATCGAATCGATTATCGAGAGGCGAGGAAAGGTGGCACTAATAAAAATAGTACTCAAGTAAACAACCTGAGTAGAGGAGTATCGTTCAGTTATTGTGCTTGCTCTGGCATTTGATGCAGTTACAATCACAGCCTCCAGGTTTCTTGGCGTCTTAGAGGGGGGTCTGTTTCTGCTGGTATTTTGCGTCATTAGTTGCTGTGCTGTAAAGGTATGACGTCGACAGACATTCTCGCCTTTGGCAGTTGATCTTTATTATTTCTGCATTTATTAAGCGCCACTATCTAATGACTCAGCATGACACTGACCAACCGTGAGTGAAGGACTTGCTTAAGGTCCCTACACAATAACGGTCTTAGGGAAGACTCGAACCCGTACTCTCCTCGTTACAAGCCAGGCGTTTTACCAAATCGGCTACCGTACCCCATGCTCTAAAGGTCATACAAAAATCCAGTCATATGAAAATCCAGTCACTTCGTTTCAACGATTTTCCTTTCATACATAAATTATGAAAAGATTTTGCTCTCATTTTCGGCCGATGTTCCACTTAGAAGACTCCACCTTTTTATAAGCTCTATTAAAAGATTATCGTATCATGTTCCAATAACGATTATCGATTTAACGAGAAGTAAACTAATGTGACGGAAAACACCATGAGTGTTTCCTCTGGGCAGCTGGTCCAAACGTAGACCACGATGACCTGACCAGCGCCCATCCTGATGGTCAATTCACAGGGCAAGGCTCTCGTGGTCTATCAGGAGGCTGGGTCAACGCAGTCTTTACCTTTCAACGTTTATTAACTCACATAACGCTTAACCTAATATCTACATAAAACAATTTTAAGTCTCGACTGCGGGTGCTCAACGACAGGAACCAGTCCAAATTGTCATTTCAAAGTCTAACCTCCGCCTCGGTCAATGGCCAACAGCAACTCATCAAGGACGAACTATAGCGATTGACTGACAGTTCAATTTAATAACGTTTATTGAAGGACGCCGTCCAGTCAAGTGATTGGCGTCCTAACAACAACAGAGTACAAGGACTAATGAATGACTGACTGACGATTGTCGAGTTCTTTTATAGGCATTCTTAGAGGCAATCAAGGCAGTAAAGGCAATAAAAGCTATACAGACGTTAGAGGCAGCAAAGATATTAGAGGTAGTAAAGGCAGTAGAGGAAGTAGATTACGGCGGGCCACGTGCGCACGCTGGCAAGACCGACCATCAAAGGCGCGGCTACATCAAAGGGAGAGAGTATATCGTTACACTAATCTACTATTGTGGTTTGCTTTCAACAATTCCACCGGAATGTTCCACTTTAACAAAATATTATTGTTAAAGTGGAACACGGTATCCGATTACAGGAACATACAAAATATGGAATATGTTGCATTAAACATGTTTCATCGTTTACATACTGTATTTCTAGTTATCTGAGCATTCCTTGCTAACTGTTAACGATCTTTCGCAGTTCTCAATGATTTACCCACCGTAATCTGGCTTCTACCCACCAAGTCTGGCTTCTGGTTTCTCTGACCTATTGACCTATCAGAATTCGACCCGGATTCTCCAGTGGATCATGATTTTGACTACGACTTTGACTGGAAGCGACAATGTCGCGATATTTTGGTTAGTAATCCAACGATTGCATGTTGGATCCTGCTGAGCGGACTCCGAATGACGACCCTGGGTAAATTGTTCAAGCGCATGAGCCTCAAATCAACAAACAGTATTTTTGGTACAGAAGTCATCAGGAATTATTAAATAACAGATCCTGTGATGCACTGGCATTGTGTCCAAGACCTTGGGTTCGTCAATCACCCGGTCGAAGCTTAAAATGCAAATGAGCGCCTCCCTGCGTCCCACTAAATGGGAAATTGGAGGCGTTTACGTTTCACGGTTTCGAGGCTCTACTAAGACGGATCCTATATAGAGACCTTGAGTATGTACATATTTTATAATTGACCACTTTGCATTATAAGTATATTCCATGTGTGTAGTGTTTGCTTTGGGGTTTTCCAAAAACAGTACGACGCTGATTATGTCTGCGTTGTCTAGTGCCATGGATTTGCACAGCGCGTGTGGCACTGGCTCTGATTGGCTGCCTTGGCTTCGTCAATCTGTACGCAATGAGGATGAACATGAGTGTTGCGATGGTCTGCATGATCAACAACACAGCCGTCGAGGCACTGACACACCCACCCCAGATCAACAACCTCACAGTCCAACACTTTGCCAACGACTCTTCGTCCTTCTCTGTAGATGACTCTTTATCGTCATCCTCCTCCTGCTCGGCCAAATCGGTAGCCAACAAAACCATAAAGGTAGGTTACTGTGATAATACTGAACTAATACTGCATAGCGCAGAAAACAGACAGAGCATGAAGACCATGATTAGGTACAGGTACATTGAATTACATGACGATGACTTGGCACTGATGCTGATGAAGATGACCGAGCTTGCAAAGAAGACGACGATGGGTAATAAAAGACGCTATATAAAGTGTCTAATATGATGATATTAGTAGGCTAGTTGTTATTTTTGATCATGACTGAATGATTGATGCTGACGACGAGGACAAGGGCTATTAGAATGATTACGACAATGAATCTGCGCATGATTCTAATGATAGCGATCGAACTGAGCAAGTGTGAGCTGAAGAGATCAAGAGGAGCTTTTATGAACTTGTCGAGTAGTGCGGAGCCTGACCAGTTAGAAGTTTGCTATTCAAATAGTGGGGGGAATATTTTTGGAATAGGAGGGGAGAGAGAGTTAAGGGATAGAGGAGGAATAAAGCACAATGATGCTAAAAGACAGTTTCTGTGGGTCACCGATAGACAGAAGGCCTATATTGTAGCTCGTTATTGGATGTAGTCAGAGAAAAGTGTTTGACTATCGGCTTGACATTGCAATTGCTTTGACCTGACAATAGCTATAAGTTTTCTAAGAGTTCAATGAGTGTAGTGTGTTCTCTGCAGGACGGCGAATTTGTGTGGAGCAAACAGACGCAGGGGTTTGTTCTTGGTGCCTTCTTCTGGGGTTATCTCGTCACCCAGATACCCGGAGGACTTCTCGCTCAGAAGTTCGGAGGCAAGAGAGTCCTCGGCTATTGTCTACTGGCTGCATCCATTGCCACCCTACTGTGTGCCGTCGGAGCACGGGTCAGCCCGTACCTTCTCATCTTCCTACGGGCCATCATTGGTCTCGGCCAGGTAGGACTTCGTCATTTCACACACTGGTCCATATTGCAACACAAGTCATTACAATACTTTACACTACTGCTACCAAGTGAAACATCGGATGCAATATTACGTGCTTCACAAGTAGTGCAAGTTAATGCTAACGGCCATATAGCTTAAGCATAGGAATGGTTTTTGGACACTCTGTAAATCCGAAACCCGTGAAACGATTGACTTGAAACTTAATAAGAATGATCGCGCTGGCAAAATCTCCGCTCATAAAAGTTTGAGAGTGATTGATTTACCAATGATGCTCCCATCAAATACAAAGCTCCCATCCGATACAAAAAAAAACATAGATATCTCGTCCATTTTTAGTTACTGTGCTACTTCTCGGTCTCGCTCATTTTGTTTTGAGTTCATATAGTTTTATGGAAACGCTGACATTATTGCGTGATAAATGTTGAAGAGGATTTCACACGGCCATATTGAAGCCGTATCTCGTCTAAATGTGTGGAAAGAATTGTATCGCAGGCCATGTTAGCGAGGGTAATTGTTGCTGATCGGTTTAAACAGAATGGCATGTGAAAACAGCTCCATTAGGGCAAATTGCTACTGCAACCTACACGGGCAATGAACTAGGGCACACACCTGCTGTGGCAGTAAAAAGGCAATATTAATGTACAAGCTGCACAGTTTACCGATGATTGTTAAGGCAATAAAATATAAATGACACAAAACAGCAAAATTAGACATCAGTAGGCTACTTTTTACACCTTACTGCGAGAGTACATGGCCGGCGTAATTGACCTTAAGTTGAATTGCTTCAAGGGCATATATAAGGTCGTCCATTAAGGTTGTCCGTAAAAAGGCCCGGTGAAGGAAATGAGCGCCTCCTCTACGTCCTTCATGTAACATTTTATTTTACCTATACAGTGATGTTAATGAATTTATGGCATCGAGTCTCACGTGGTTATATTCTTAAGCCAATCGGTAGCCCAGTTGCAGCTTCTACAATTATGTTGGTAAATTGGAATAATGGCGCTATATATTGGAGGAGTTGCCTTCTAGCTTATGTCATACTGTAACGTGATATTATATTGTAGGGTGTCGTCTTCGTGTCAATGCATGATCTTTGGTCAAAATGGGCGCCACCTCTTGAGCGGAGCAAGTTGATTGCATTCACGCAAGCAGGTTCTCTTATACTTTGCGGTTCTTGAGATGAACATGCTGTGCTGTGCATATAGTGTGCAAGTGATCATAGGCCAGAACTTCTGTGCATACAGCCTCGTCAAATCGGGTCAGGCTACTGATCCTTTGTGCAGATGGGGAGCAATACATTGCCAGGGTTTGTCAGTAAACATGCTTCAGTGACGAACTGTTGACTCTTCATCTCGCTGATGACGACGCTTGCAACTGTCTTGGGCACGAGCCGTATACGTTAGAAGAAGATGTGAAAGGAAATATTCTAAATTATGGTCGTATCTGTGGACAATACTTTCTAAATTATATGTTATTTACATTGTAGTTAGGCATACTGGTCTGATACGTCTCCTAAACGCATGTGTTGAAAAGCAATATTAGATTCTAGCCTCTTCTGCGCAGAGCATAAGCTATGCACACTTATTCGGCAAAATGTCCTTTCTTCGGAAATCCGCTGTTACTTCTAGTTAGCTACGAGTCATCAAAGCAAGTGCCAAAAACTGTCCCGATTTTGATAAATGTACGTCAGCTTACTGCCTTTTCTAAATAACTTTTTCGTTCTCATATTATTTGCCAGATAGCGCCAGCGTTCACTATCACATGCATACAGCCGGACCACGCTTGCGTCTTAGGTAATTATTACATAGATTACGTATATGGCAGCTCTAGATACTGTATGCCTGTAGATCTTCTGATACTGGTCAGCTCTGATTTGGTAATTTTTAGCTGTGATTTGCAAGGCAAATTAAAGGACAGTTACCTGACCTATATCTTTTTTAAGATATAGGTCAGGTAAGCTACCTCTCTCACCATCTGAAAATGATTCGTTTGATTTTGCAATGTTCATAATTGCACAGGAGCTCAGATCGGAAACGTCGTCGCCTTGCCGATATCCGCGCTTCTGTGTGACATTGGTTTTGACAACGGATGGGGTTCCATCTTCTACGTATTTGGTGGGTAAGCCACATAGAAGCTTACGCAATTTGAGGTGCAATTAGAGCCTGCACTGGCACCAATATTTTGAGTTCTCTAATTCGCTTGAGGCTAATAAATATTCATGTTCCAGAATTCAGTGTTAGTCTACCATGAGCTGGTGCAGACATCCGTTTCATGGCTGAGCGTTGCTATCTGCACTTTAAACAGTTTTCCATGCATTCTTATGATTCTGACTATCCACATTCTTCCTACTTATCTCATTGGTTAGACTTTAATCTCGTCAGAGTTTCATTCTTATTAACTGAAACAGCACCTTCAAACCCTCTTTGGCACCACTTCTCTGTCCAAAGGGTGTCTTGAATCACTTCTCATCTTTTCTTATCACTTATCGGTTTTCTCTGTTTCTTCCTGATATTCTATTAGATCTCAGGATCTTGACGTTCTACTGGAAAAATAAATTCCCTTTAAATTAATATTAAACTATTTCTTATGTACTAAAATAGTTTAAAATGGACACTTGAATGCATACCTTTAAATACTTCATATCTATTAGCTAAAAAGTAATATTGTTTTGCTATCAAAAGTACAAAAAAATGATAATTAAATACTGAGTACCATTGGTAAGCAAAGTATCAGAAATGAAATTCTGAAATAACAGTAAAACAAACCTATTAAGTACTTATTTGAAAGTGAAAGTACTCACCAACAATATAACATGCGTAAATTGAAAAAGTAGGCCCTATTCTTTCAAATAATACTTTTAAAGTAAAAGTACCGAGTCTGGGGCACGATAAATATGAACTATATCAAAACAATCTTTTCTTTCAATAGTAAATCGTTATACTAAGCAGTTTACGACTCCAACTCTTGCTTTGAAATGTCCTGTTTCAAATCGTAATTGCTCTAACTGGCCCAACGCCAACCCCGGCTTTCCAAGGGAACTGCTTGGATTGAAACGTACCAGAAAAATCTGCTATTAGTTTCAACAGTTTTACGAGGAGGTGCAGAGATGAAAAGCCGACATGTTAGACACTCCACACTTGGTCGTAGCCCAAACCCATCTCCTTCCTCGTTTGTTACCTCGTATATAATGACTTTCTCACTAGACCTAGTATGCTATAGCGTCAAATGTCAAACTATATTTCAATCACTACTGTGTATGTGTTATTTTTTATGCCCGTCTGAGCAGGCTGCCTACCGACTATACTAAATATACTATATGTATACTACCAGCATAAATGCGCCAATCTCATGTCCCTAAGTCGAAATCCAAAGCATTTATATATGTGTGCATGCATGTATGTATGTATGTATTTATGTATGTATGTATGTATGTAAGCATATATGTATGCATGTATGCTGCTGCTGCTGCTTTGATTCGGAGCTACGATTAGAAACTGTAACTTACTCTTGCATCTGTTCGGGTATGTCAAACCCGTTATCACATGACGATATAATTTATCAATGTCATGCAGTGAAAGTGATGCTTTATAGGCCACATATCAAGAGTATGTCTCCTTTCCACCTGAGTTTGCGCCCCCTCCAGCCCTGCCCCCATTAACAACTAACCCCTCTGCCCCTCTTTGTTACGCCCCTACTTTGTACAGTGTACAGGTATCGCTAGGTAGTGGTGCATCTCTTGTGCGTTTCTATGCATGACCCGGACGCTAGCAATGACTTAGTTTAGGCATAGCACTTTGAAAGTTTGAAAAACATTTCAGGTGATTAGCCTAGGTAAGTGGTAGAGTATTTTACACGACTTAAAACTTGGTACACCTCGTTTATACGCAGTGGTGTAGTTTGGGTAATTTGGATGCTTGCTGCAGGTATATTTGGAATCGGATGGTGCATACTTTGGATGGTTCTGGTCCATGATTCACCAGCCCAGCATCCACGCATCACTGCTGCTGAACGCCAGTACATAGAAACGAGCATCGGAACAAGAAAACATCACCAGGATGTAAACCATTACAGTTTCTCGGTCTTAATTCTTGCTCTTTTCTGTAGTCCTCTTTGCCTTCATGTTCTGAGCTTTGTCTTCTTAAGCCCTGAAGATTAGAGTAGTACTGTTAAGCTCAATTAACACTACAAAGAACATTATAATTAACACTGGCGCTAAATGAATTACTAGACTAGATGATATAGCTTATACAAACGGACCATTTTTTGTACTTAACCCCAACAAATATTCGCTTTTTTACTCATAAGATACTTTTAAATAGGCCCAATTGATTTTAATTCGTCTGATTTTAATCGTAAGCCTGCTTGCTGTTCAACTGCGTAAATAAAGAAAACGATTAAAGTCAACACAGAGTTTAACAGAATTAGCACGAAAAATGTAACTTGATTTGCAGTTGAGTCAGACGCCTTGGCTGCAGTTCGCAAAGTCGATGCCTGTGTGGGCGATTGTCGTGGGCCATACTTGCTCCAACTGGGGCATCTACACTCTGCTGACTAATATGCCAGCCTACATGAAGGAAGTCCTCAAATTCGACATTAAAGAGGTAAATAACAATTCATTAGACAACGCTATAATATTTGCGTCGAAAGCCAGAAAGAGTGATAATCATTGAGTCAGTGAGTCATTGAGTCATTCAGTGAGTCATTGAGTCAGTCAGTCAGTCAGTCAGACAGACAGACAGACAGAAGTCAGTCAGTCAGTCAGTCAGTCAGTCAGACATACAGACAGTATCGCATTGCTTGTTCTCTGTAGAACGGTCTTTTCTCTGCGATTCCATATGTTCTCTTCTGGCTGTTCATAAACATCGGAGGAGTGACAGCTGATGCGCTGAGGCAGCGAGGATGGCGAACAAAGGACGTACGAAAGATCATCTTCAGCATCGGTTGGTATCTCTGACTTATCATATAAGTAATTGCAACTGTTGAAGAACTTACTATAGTGCCCACCTTGACATTCCTTGCATAAAGTTATATATATATATATATATATGGGTTTATGTAAGCATTGATATAAATGTTGTATATATACAAATGAGAAAAAATTTTGAACTTTTATAACAGTGATCTATCGCATTTATTGACAGTAATATGCAATCACATTAGATGTTTTTGAAGATCTATTTTGACTCAAAAAACAGATTGCCTTCAACTTTGCATTATGTATATATTTGTATATGTATATGTGTGCATGTGTGTGTTTAAACGGCCTTTGCTAAGTACGTAACGGTCACCTGCCTGTCGATTTAATACGCGCTCATCGGCTAAATATGATTCTTGTCACTTGCCTTTGGTCGACTATGGCGATCTTTTGCAGAGACAGTGCACAGACAATTACACTGAATTTATCTCACTTTACATTTACTTTCCTTAACTTTATATAACTCAATTTATTTGGGGTGAAAATGGTGTCAGCTATAACCGTGGAATGGGGATCCGTTGGATTGGATCTGCGTATGTCAGCCAGACATTTGGGCTGGTGACTTCTCTGATAATCTGAGGATTGCTTGCTAACTAATGAACTTCCTGTTCTTAATGATAATAGTTTAGGCTGAAGTAGAGAGCGTCTCTGATTAGGTTCTCTTGAAGCAGCGCTATGCAAATTTCTCATTACAATTAAAATTACTTCACCAGAACTTAGCCCAAGTTCTCTGCACCAAGACATCACTTACAATCTCGGACTAGCACGGTCCGTACACTGGGACCTCAAATGGCGTGGCATCCATTCAAACGGGCAGCGGTGTTGAAGGATCTCACCCGATTAAATCATTGAAAAGCATCAATTGCATTTACCTGATCGTTACTCTGCTGCTGCGTGTGTTTGTGCAGGTTCCCTATCTGGACTGCTGTTGATCGTAGTCGGTTACATCAGTTGTGAGAACGCCTACCTGGCTGTTGCTGTGCTGTCCTTAGCAACCGGATTCTGCGGGCTGCAGTTCCCCAGTGTCCTTGTCAATCACGTCGACATAGCCCCGCCCTTTGCTGCAGTTCTCCTTGGAATCTCAAACTCAGCGGCCACCATACCTGGCTTCGTAGCACCTTACGTCGTCAAGAGTCTCACTCCGAACGTAAGAAGCGCTGCACTCACGACGACGAAGATGGTGATAACGACGACGACAAAGCTGATGATGATGATGATGACGACGATGCTTATGATTCTGAAAAGCATTGTGGCTAAACTGAAACTGGTGATGCCCATGGGGCATGGTGTTAATTAATAATATCGGAAAATGTAGAGGGCATGTGAGTGAGAGTGAAAGTGACACTGATGGCGCTGTGACACTGATCTTGGCAGTCATGAGCGGGATAGTGATGGTTTTGGTGACGATAACATTTAGACTGATGACTTGATGGATTTGAAATGATAGCAGTGATGAGAGGTGTACTGCATACTGCCTGGTTACGACCGCCGCATATAGGTGTCAGCAATTAAACTTGTCTTATATGAAAGTTTGATCATCATAATCATCATCATCATCGTCATCATCATCATCATACATAAATACATACATACATATATGCATGCATACATGTATGAATACATACATACATACATATATATACATACATACATGCATGAATGCATACATAGATACATATGTACATATATACATACGAACATGCATAAATACAAACATGTATAAATACATACATAAATACATACATACATACATACTTACATAAGTGCATTAGATTTCGACTTGATTTCGCCAACAGATAATGACTAACTTTAAAATTTCATTTCGGAGCACCCATCAAAACCTTATGCAACATGACAATGGGGTACATAAATCTTCAGGGTATATTAAATTGGGCTATGAAATTAATACAAATTTAAAGACAAATAAAAAACAAAACTAAAACTGATCAAACCTACGTTTTAAGAAATTATTACACCAATATTTGATATTCTGGAGGTTCTTAAAGGCGCTATGCAATTATCCAGGTACATGAACACATACATTGATGTTTGTATATATTAATTAATTATCCAGGTACATGAAGACATATTGTTTGTATATATTGCTATCCAATTATCCAGGTACATGAAGACATACATTGTTGTTTTTATATTTTATTGTACGTAATAATTTGCACTTGAGTTATTTATTTTAGTCCGTTCGTCGTTGCTTTCTTATTCTTGCAGTCGACACAACAGGAGTGGCAACTAGTGTTCTACATATCAGCTGCTATTTACGTGATTGGTGCTATCTTCTACTGCATCTTCGCTGACGGAGATATCCAGGACTGGGCGAGGTCCTACATGGTCTGCGATGGTCTAGAGATCGAGGTCAATGGCGAGTCAAAGAAGGCACCAACTGCAGCCGATCTAAAAGACGTCGAAAGCGCCAAGCAAACATTCGTATAGCACATAGGTTGAGGTTGACACCCATTTCACGAATCGACTTGAAGATCGACGCTGACCAACTTGTCTAGCAACCGACTACATACAAATAAGAATTTGCTAAGAAGAATAAGTATCTATCATAGGTCTCGTGATCTAATGCAACGAGATTAGCTTTGTTTGCTATGGATTCATTTACAGTTTGAATATCTTTAAAATGTTTCAGTTGACTAAGCGCAAGGTTTGTACAGAATTTTAAAAAGATTTTTATCGCTAGGAAAAATTCGTCTTCCAACGAGCAACCTGTCCACGTTAGGAAAATCCAAACTATCAAAACAAAGAGATTCGTTAGGAAAAACTGTCGCCAGTAGTTTTCTTTGTAAAATTAGGTGATATTTGATTAGGTGAAATTCATATATAAACGGCTGTTGAAGTACTGTATTTTTGGCACGCTAAAACTGATTGATTAATAATTATATCTGGTGTTTTATTTGTACCCGAAGTAGGGGTGGGATCTGCAGTGGTATCCCTGACGTACTTGGGGGGGTGAGGCAATGTCATATGCCCCTGCAGAGGACTGTTAATGCAGAATTTCTTTCTTTCTCAGAGCTGTGAAAACAAATTCAAGATAGCATTCGAATTTGCGGTTCGTCGTCAGTGATGCCTGTCTTTGCAGTTTGAAAATCTCGTCAGAGAACTTCACTTCGATCGGATCCTCTCCTTTGGGGTCATCCAATAAGAACGTCCCGCAAAGAAGGCGAAGGAGACGTCAGGTAAATGCGGACAATGAGATGGATTTATGACAAATAGGACTTCTGCATCTAAATTCGGTGCATATTTTAGTACAGCCTGTGTCTTAAGTTAAACACCGGCTTCAGTCAGTCAGGAAGCAGAGATCTAGAACGCTAAGGAGATACAGTCCGCACTCCAATAAATACCTTAGTACTTATTGTAGTGCAGACGTCCGCAAAGGAGATGGGGAGGGAAATGCTAAATGTGGTAAAATGCGGACAAGGAGAGAGAGGGGGATAGATGGGTCAAAAAAGGTTACGTTTTACGGGCGTCTTTTACGGAAGATCCCTTTTCTTTCAGTCTCGCCATGGCTGTCTTTCAATTCTTACTTAGGCCTAGACATGCATTCGTGATCTGGAACTAATGACTAGCGAAGTTTATGCCGTCTAAAGCTGAAAGCATTTTTATATCCAGGGAACAAATTTTAAAGTACTTTGTGAATTTCAAATTAAGTATTTAAAGGCAGAGTTATAAGCCCAAAGCTTAAAATGTTGCGAAATTTGACCGGGATATTCGAAATTAGAGAATATAAATCAGACGCAATACGTTCAAAGTTGTGAAGTATCTGCGGCTGAAAAGATACAAACTACCCAACGTTTTGTCAACTAAGGGTATGGGGTGTAAGGTCTTCCAAATAGGTTTCGGGCGAAGTCCGGCTGTCTACAATTTCAAAGAGTATACTATTGTTAAAATTCTATTCAATATTTGAAAGGGTTGCAAACAAAAGGAGGTTGCCTTTGAATTAAAATCAATTTGGAGCCAATGTCCTCGCTCCCCCCTCTTGTCTGGAAGGAACGAGATGTGATGAGTTCACTCAGTACGAAGCAATATTTTTTTATAACTGGGGAAACAAAATCAGCAGCGTTGATGTATTGAGTTCATCTTAGTTGATGTTTGCTGCTCTGTTCTGTCCGATCTCTTCTTAATCTGTTCCTTGTCTTAATCTCTCTAGAAGCCCCTTTGCTGCGACGAACAGCATTTATATATTTCCAAGTCGACCGAACATGAGACCCTTTTGGAATCGTCCAACGTGTAGGGGTGTCTATTGACGTTCCTTCACCCTATATGGCTTCATTGTCTAATCCCCTATAGGTGTCCATCGCTGTGGGAGTCTATGGCGATTAACGCCTTTGTCCCAAGATACGCTCCCGGAGGATATAGCATGTTCTCCGATGTTAGAATGGCGACCTCAGGCGGGTGTCGTTGACCGTTGACCTTGGCGGCCGTGACATTGGTGGACTTCTGACTTAGTTATTAAGATCTCCAGTGGTTTCGGAGCCCTGACCAATAATACTTTTATTGCATGTGTTTAAAAATTTTATAGTAAAATTTGACTCTCAAAGGGTAATTTATATGTAATTACCACTTGTTACCTCACTGCAGGCTATTAACATATGTGTGTGAAAAGCTACATCACACACACATAATATGTGTATAATATATATATATATATATTATAATTTAATCAGCTGGGAACTCGGTGCCTGAGGCAGAAACAGTATACAGCTGTTGCGTAGTTCATTAAGTAGTCGCATGAATAAAATTATGCATATAATATCCAGGTATCTGCATTTTCCCTCTTTCTGTGAATGTGTTGCTGTGATCAATGTTCACTATTACGTTATTTTTTGCCAGATTCAATCACCAATGTGTTTACTGTCTTACCTTATGAGCGTCCATTAACCTTATGCCCACATGGTAATACAGCAGTAAAGACAATCAAAGTCGTCTCTCTTCGTCGTCTCTTTTCGTAGGACATGGGGTCACAGGTCATGCACTGGTTTGGCATTTATAGATGCATCCAAAGCACAGTGGTATTGTATGGAGTGCATAACTTTAGATTTCCCATTTCCAGGGCGATAACATCTGCTGCTGCTGTAGTTCAATTTCTACGACTGCCAACACGCATAACATAGTCACGCACAGATATGAAAGCCACACTGAATCAGTGACGGATTTAACTAAGGGCATGGGGGAGCTGTTAGCCCCCTGCGCTTCTCTTGGTTAAATGCCGGCGCCCCTCAGACCAGATCCGTGCCTAGTGGACTGCCCCAATGTGACGCCTCTTTGGAAATGCTCTTGCTCCTCCATGCAAGCAATCCTGGAGCCCCCCCCACTGCATTGAATACAGATGAGAAGGGTAGCACATTGCTTACTCAAAATAATATTGATTTATGTTTTTAATTTATTTAGCGAAAGCATTTGTTGCGAGCGGAGTAAGTACATCTGAATCTAAGACGGGGATGTAGGATAGAGAGGGGCAAGATGCCCCCTCGGGGCAAAACGCCCCCATGCCACCCTGTCTCCCCTCCGCTATGTAATGGACTGTTCTCGCTGTCCTTGAGTCAGTCCCTGTACCATATTGAGGTCACCGTTAGCCATTTTGGTCTTAATGATGCTTTGCGCGATTTTAGTAATAAATTCGATTTTTACGTGTTTCCTTGTAAAGGTAAGTTTGCCAATTCTGTCTCGTTAATATTACTTGACGTTAGGCAGAACCAAAAGTAAATATATAGCTTTAAAGAATACTTTATATAGAATTATTTTGCACAGTAACTGGGGATCTTTTAGGCTACATTTGTGTGATATGGGCAGTCTGTCAGAATAGTACCAAGCGGGGCAAAACGCCCCACTCAGGGGGCGTTTTGCCTCACATTCAGGGGGGGTTTTGCCCAACCCAAAATAAATCATTAAACTTTTATGCCTAACAATTTCCAATATCACATTATTTGGAGTTGCTTATTCAATAAGTATTTGTATCTTAAAATGTTTATAAACCATTATAATTTCTTCAGATGGTGCGAACATACAAAAGAAAAAGAGACAAAGGATGCAGTCACCGGCGATGTGTGTACTGAACCGATGATCACAGACCCACCAACCACAAGTCCACCTCTTGAAGAACCTCCAAAGAATGCAGTCAACATCCCGTCATCCAATGCAGTTAGCGCCGAAATGAAGTCCTTCAGAAATGTCTTGAACAAACTGTCACCGCCGCCCAAGATGGCGGGTCAGCGAACAAGGAAAAGAAAGACGGAATCGGCAATGAACTTAACATCGTCGCCTTACAAAAATATGCTGGCACAAAAACACGAGGCTAAGGTGATTAAAATCAAACTAGGCACTTCACAAAGCCGGAATCCCAGTGAGCGTAAACACCTCACTGTCAACCGTAAGGCTGAGACAAAGAAAAGGAAGCAGACTTGCAGACAGGACAAGAAAAGAGGCAGAAAGCCAAAGAGCAGCAGTAGTACGAATGTGCACATAGGCGATGATGCAATGAAACGTAGTGGTGTGATGTCATCCGTGGAGAACACTTGTGGATATTGTGGCTTCCAATATGGTGAAGAGGATGACCCTTTGATCGATGACGTATGGTCGAAGTGTATAAAGTGTTTCCGATGGTGTCATGATTCTTGTGGCATTACACGCAAGCAACAGTTTTGCTGCGCTAAATGTTAATAGCACACTAGGTGGTGTGACCTAAATTGCATTTAATATTTAATAGTTTTGGTGTTATTTCATGAATAGTGCATCTAAGATTTTATCTTGCAATTTTTAACTCTGCATTTCAAGGTATTCAGTTTAGCAATTCAGACAGTTCATGTAAAGAACAATAACTTTGATATTAATTACAATATACTGTAGGCGAACTAAATGAGTTCAAGCATTTAGGCCTACTATTGATGTAAACTGGATAGATCTAATAAATGCATACCTCAAAACAGTGCATTAATAAGTGCATCTATAGGCTTTATAGGACACAGATTTGCCAAACCTGCAAACGGGGTAAAACGCCCCCTTTGAAGCGTTTGGTAATTTTTTAAATTTCTGTTTTATACTTTATGCAGTCTTAACAAACACAAATTTACTTTATTTGGGACATTCAGTAGTAGACCATACAAAATTATCATGCTTATAAAACTGTTACCCGCATTCTAAATTAGTAAAAACCGTTATAGGGGGCGTTTTGCCCCCCTCTACCCTATGTTCACTGGGGCCAAGACGGAGTCATGCAAATGCCAGAGTAAAATAGTGAAGTAGACGGTCTTGACAAATGATAATAATATATTTATAATTGTAATAATAATAATAAATTGTTATAATAATATATTATAGTAATAAGAGTAATATAATATAATAATAATGTTATTACAATAATAATAAATGAATTTTTCAAGACAGGAGATCGACGTGAGGAGAACTACTTTTCCTACCTATATATTCAAATCTGGAAATAAGGAAGACGTTGCTAATTATAGACCAATTTCTGTATTGCCCTTCCTTTCTAAAGTTTTTGAAAAACTGATGTACGAAAGGGTAAATGCTACATGGCGAAAATGAATATTTAATATATGCTCATCAATATGGATTTAGATCGGGTCATTCTATAACTATGCCATTCTTAAATGTGTATGAAAAAATTTCTTAGGCCATTCAAGGAAACGCTGACTGTTCAAATAATCGCTGTAACCGACTTTAATATAATAATTATATTTGAATATATGTAAATTAATCTTTTTTATATTTTAAATGCAACCCTTTTAAACTGGATATTCCAGTTATCAACTTAATAGAAACGACAGAGTCATGTATTTATTATATCTTAATGCTGTGTGATGATCAGACTGACGTCTCAGCTTATGCAAGTGCATGCCGCTCTCAGAACTCATTCTTAGACTATTGCCTCAAGAAAGAAATATACAGAACCATCACATTAGGCTCATTTGAGGGTGTACGTGATAGCTTAGTGGTTGGCGTGCTGGACTCTCAGCCGTAGGTCGATATATCAACTTCGGGGTTTTTGGTATTTCAGACAGATTTTTTCAAGAGTTCTGTTTCATTACCTCCCCGATCGAACTCAGATATAAAATGAGTACACTGTCCGTACACCGTCGATGGACAGATCAGATGAAGAGGAAGGGACTGGTCACACGCTCTCATATGCCGATGCTGTGAAAATAAAGTCGCTAGCACTTCATACCCATGGCTGCTTATAGGGGTCAGGTTAAGGTACTACTCTTTTTTCTTAAAGCTTACACCGCATATCTAACGCAGTTACGTCTATATATAGCGCAGTTTTAATAATGCACAAGACTTTGTCAGTGTACGCTGCAAGTCGCCTAGTAGCATAATCTTCCTCTGCAGTTGAGAAACCGAAAGAAATTTCACCATAAGGGTAAGGATGAACCAGCGGATATGTTCAGATTATTCAGGCTTAGACCAAAGAATCTACAGTATTCAACACGTGTCGTCCAATTTTTTGACGAAGATATTTTTCGTATAATGTCTCTGTATTTAATTCCAAAAGTGTGTTTCTTCACTCTTAAATAGATGCATGCTTGTATGCATATACTTTATATATCACGATGTGTGGTGCATCTCTCGCACTGTGATCCTGTGTCTGCATGATACTATTAAGTCCTAATCGTGTCCAGCGGAGTGGACAAATCGACTGAAGGCAGCTGAAGAACTGCTCTGAGCGTGGCCGGTGGAACAGATGGACGGAAGAATGGACATCCGCTGCCTGGTCGGATCTGAGGCCATCTGTAGACGTCGCAGTTGGCAGGATACAGCTTCAATGGCGTCTAATGATCGCTGAAATAAAGGGAGAATTAGAAACAAGGAAGGATGGAGGAGGTAGAGAGACAGAGAGCCAGGCAGTGAAGCAAAAAAACAGGCAGGGAGGCAGAGAGGCAGAGAGGCAGGGAGGCAGGGAGGCAGATAGGCAGGAGGCAGAGAGGCAGAGAGGCAGAGAGGCAGAGAGGCAGATAGGAGGCAGATAGGAGGCAGATAGGAGGCAGACAGGAGGCAGATAGGAGGCAGACAGGCAAGGAAACAGAAAGGGAAGAAAGCACGAAAGCAGACATGAAGGCAGAGACAGAGGCACTGGTCAAGGATGGTTTGGGGTAGGGAGACGCAGTAGGGGATTTCTGGAAAACTGGATTCCCAGTGCTTGGTTCAAAGAAATCGAAGAATCGGAAAAGCATTGGCGCTGTATAAACGAAATTAAACGCTTCAGCGGATGCAGGACAATGCGGTCATCTGGTCATTACGCTGGTCAACAGATGACCAATTTGCCTGTAGACATGTACATGCAGTCTACATAAAGTGAATCTAAAATGAAGCCCAAAATAAGTTTAATATCTGCGTTGCTGGTGTATTAGCGTCTGCCACACATACATTAATAAAACATGTTTTGCCATTTTCCATCTGGGATCCATATCGATTATATATTATCTAAAGGCAAGTGAATTGCCGTTTAACGAAAATGATTTTTGTCTAAATTTAGGTTTTTCCCGACAGACATTCGCTCAACGTGTCATGACATTTTTATCAGAAAAGTTTTTCTTGCGTTGACTCGGGAACCAATAACACCCAAACGAACGAACAATGCACAAGATCAAAGTTCAAGAAAAGATTACGGAGTAGGAAGCCAGAAACTGGAATTGCATCCCCTCTTACTGGAAGAACTGTCATCATCCGTCGAGTGAGCTAATTCTAAGATCTGATGGCGCAGAGACAATCCTATATATGGAGTATCTATAATACAATGAAGTGAGCCTCTAACAAAATTGCGTAGGCTTTTCAGCATTGCAGAAACCCGAAAAGCGACAAAAGAAACTGGAAAAACAAACCTCTCCCTTGCCTAAAGAACTGTATTTATCAGTCGAGTGAGGGACTGATGGCATAGCGACAATCCTATGAAGTATATACACAATCCAATTAAGTCAGCCTCTAACAGAACTGCAGTCTGTTCAGCAATGCAGAAAACCCAAATGCGTTTACCGTAACCGGCTTTTACAGTCCGTTCATAGCGATGGTCACGTGGTTAACGTGCTGGGCTATCAGCCAAGAGGTCCAGCGTTTAAATCCCCGCCATGGGAGAAAAGTATTTTAAGACTGCTGTGCCACTTGCGCCTCCTGGCGAACTTAGCTATGAAATGAGTACACTGACAGTGCACTGTAGGAGGGAAGAACATGCGGCCACCCGACCTTATAAGCCGAGGCTAAAAAAAGAAGTCGCTAACATTTTATGTCCATAGCTGCCTCTGGGGCTAACTTAAACGACTGACCTCTTCTTCCTAACCTACACCCCTGGCATTTATTGAACCGCAAAGAGCGTCGGCACAGAGGTGACAGGGGTCATGCCCCATTCGGAAAGGGGCAGAGGTGCTTTGGCCGCATACATAGTGTATACAGACATACACTATATATGTATGCATAGTATACACTATGCATACATACATGCATGCATACATACATCATCATCATCATCATAAACCATGGGCTCAACGCCCGTAGGTGTCTGATGCCAGTCTCACTATGTTCCTCCTCTGTTGTTCTAGTGCGGCGTGGCTCAGCCCCTGGAGTGATGTTCCACATCATTCGATTATGTCGTCTACCCATTCTTTATGGGGTCATCCTCTCTTGTTTGGTCCATCCATCATTCCGAACACTAATGTCTTGATCTTTCTATCGTTGCTCATTCTGCATGTGTGACCAAGTAATATTAATATGTATATATGTAAATAATCCAAAGATGCAAATAATCCAAATATGCAAGTATGTAAATATGTGACCAAATATATATGCATACATACATACACTATGATACATAGTAATGTAATGTAATGTAATGTAACAAGCACTTATATAGCGCTCTTCAAGTACCTCTCAAAAGCGCTGATGACACGGCTATCCTACCGATCTAAACAAGTGTTTAGATCGGTAGTGTTACATACATACATGCTTGCATGCATGTATGAATTATCTCGCTGAAATTGCTATTAAAGACGCATTTTGTAAGAAACTGGAAGAAAAGACCGACTTATCTTAAGAACAGCTGTGTTCCTCGTCTCATGCAAGAAACAATACAGCGATTTTTAGAACGAATCAAGCTGACCAGATGATGCACTGTTAGGAGACTGGACGTTTCGCACAAATGTGAAAGATGGTGCAATCTAGCTTAAGTGCTGCTACCGCTGAGTCCAAGATGGTTTCGTGGTCAGAACCCGAGCCATAGATTATTCTCCACTCTCCTTAACGACCCTGAGATCGCTGTAACAGCCATTTAAGAGAACTGGTTAACGTCTAATAACCGACATCATCTCAGCACGGTCCATACAGGTCTCTTAGATTCCGGTGTTCCCCGGCAATTAACAACGAGCTATGTTCCATGTTCCTGCATTTACAGATGGCGCCCATTTGGAGGTGCTGGCATTCTGTGGCCAGAGTGTTTCAGGTTCCAGTCGTGCAATTAATGCTGATGAGTATGGTGGATGCCGGTGTAATAAATTTGATAGGAGTTGTCTTGCTCCGCTAAAACTTGTAAATGTTTACTTTCCGTTTTAATCTTAGTAACGCGAAATATAATGTTGAAATAGGCAACTGTGTGGGGTTTATGGAAAACCCAGTGCAACCGTTGAACGCTGTTATTCTTTTGGGTGATTGGGGATATGAATGTTACTTATACCGCTGACTTTCTGCAGTGTAAGTCGGTCTTGACAGATTTTCTATAATGCATTGTGATGATTTCTGTCGTGAACACAACGACGTTATGTATGTGAACGAGTCTTAAAGCAGCTCAATTCGTTGATGATTAGTTTATTTCGAATGCTATTCGATGTCATTTGAATAGCATCATGATAATTGACTCGGGTGAAGCTTAAACGATCACAGATGGTCATGGGCCAATTCGATTTCTCTGTTCATCTGTGGTTTTCACAGCATTAGCCAACGTATCCATGAATTCTTTGAAGCAATAGTGGAATGACGAACTTGATCGGTTTTAAGATATTTTGGCACGAAATGTGGATGATTGCAGGCCGGCCACTGATCAGCCATTGCAGAGCATTAAGTGCTCAACTAAGCTGACATAAACTAGCAATCAGAGATTCACATATAGGCTTTGACAGTCGACATAATAATGAACTGTATGAGCACTTTCACGAAATCATGAAATTCAAAATTTCGCCTTAACATCTAAAAATATTTCAATCAGCGGCTGCCTTAAAGACGATGAAATTGCAGTCAAATTTGCGAATCGCTTCATGGCATATGTGATCATCTGGTCGACCATCGAGATATCCAGATGTCCCGCTCAGTCTTCAAATCATCTCGGAGAATGAGAAAAATAAATATTGTTTTCGTCTATGACATTTGCCGATGTAATGCAAAATAAGGTCTGGGGACAAAATTGTTCCGAGAACTTGTGTCATTGGTTCACGTGATTTCGCATTACATCGGCAGTTGACGGCTAAAAATGTCCAGGCCTCCATAGCAAAGCTGTCCCAGGGTGAAGCCTGCATGCGGCCCAGTTGATTTGTGTTCTGAGAAAAGCTGATCAAAGCCCATCCCTGCTGAGTAATTGTACTGGCGTAACTCTTTAGGCTAACCATCAGCCACGATATGTGTCGTCTGGGTTTGGCCACGGAATCAGCGTACCCCTGGTAAAGATAAAACTCGGAATCTATGCGACGCAGACAATTATTGTTCCATCTCTAATGTTTCCCGTTATTTCTCAAGTCCCCGAATGCCTACTTTTCCACGTTTGTGTTGAGTTCCTTGTTGTCTATTATTTGCAGTTCAGTTTTAATATGCAGACGGTTAAATGATCTTTCTAGTGCGCTTGTACATGCCAAAAACCCTAATGAGCTCATTCATATACCTCTTCAAGGAAGCTACTGCCTGCCAATACTGATCTATGCCTATTCTACTGTTAAGTACACGGTGAGGCAGGAAGATGAATTGAACGCATTATGGAATTCCGTGCATACAAAGTAATTGGCTTCGACAGACTGGAATCTCCGAAAAGCTTCATCTGTGGCCCTTGTAGACTGGACTTAATAAAATTATTAAGAAATGCTGCAATATATTCTTTTTGGCATATGATCCATTCAACATCAAATTTTCTTAAAGATATTTTATGGTGTTTATCTTCGTCAATATTCTGCTTGTTATTCTGAACTCGACATTCTCTTCAACTGCATATCTAACTTCATTAGCCAAATTTACGAACATTTTCGCAGTAAATGCTCTTAGCGTAGCTTTCGTAGCACTGCCTGTGGCTGAAGCACTGACGGGCGTAAAAAGTACTCATTTCATGCATATATACATACATACATATATAGAGAGACATACATACACATACACATATGCATACATACATGCACATACATATATTTTCTACATACACATGTACATAAGTACACACATACTTACATACATGCATACATTCAAGTAGATACATACAAAATACATACATACAGATATGCATACATACATACATAGCAGTGAAATTTAGTTCTACAAATGATTCCAAAACAGATCTACATGCATACATACTTATGTGCATACAGATATACATACACATACGTACATACTTACACATATATACAGTCATACATACATGCATACACACATACACATACATACATACATATATACATATATACAAAGTTATGCATGCATACATACATTAATACAGTTATAAATACATACATGTACATATGTACAGACATACATGCATCATCAAACATACACACATGCACACATACATACATACATACATACATATTCACATGCATACATAAACACAAACGTGCATATATACTTGCAAACAGAAATGCATACATACATAGTTACATACATACATACTTACATGCATACAGAGACACATACATAAATACATACATAGTTACATACATACTTACATGCATATGGAGACACATACATACATACATAGATACATAGTTACATACATACATGCATACATGTATACGAGCATGTATACATGCATGCATACAGATACTTGCATGCATACATACATACATGCATGCATGCGTGCAAAGTTGCATACATACATACATACGCAACTACATAGGGACAACAGTAATTTCTGTCCTCATAAATATTTTTATAAATAAATAAAATCGTTTATATATTATTATTGGTAGTGCAGAAGGGATACTTCTTCCGGATATGTCTGAGACTATGTAAATATATATAATGAGTAATATGTATGTGTAATGTATTATATTCGAGGGGCAGACGTTCTGTATAGAACGAGTAATATCTTCATTAATAATAACATGCTTATTATCCACTGCCTTCATGGGCAGATGCCGCCTCTGTTGCTTGGAGTTCCTTGCGTCGGTTGATTGGTCAGTCTGTCCGTATCTGTCGGAGCATCTATTCTGTTTCTTCGAACAAGGACGTCCGTCGTTTGTCCGCCTGTCTCTCTTTTGTATTCGCTCTGTCGGAAAATCAACTCAGACGGGTGCGGCGTCGCACGGACCGCGGTTGAGGATACATCCGGTGCCGGTGGGACGAATCCCCCTCTCGCCGTTGCGACGCAGTTTCTCGGGCGCCCGTCGCATCTAATAATCGTCGCCGTCCTCATCGGCGGCTGCGTCGGCAGCGCAGATTGTGGCAGGGATGCGATGAGGCTGAGAGATAAAGGCGGAATGGAGCGCCATCGATCACGTCGAAAGTAAATTAACGTCAAATTACGCGGATTTTCTGCATAATAGGAGCCAGGGTCTCGGTTGTCTCGCGTTCGCGCAGTCGCTCACGCTCGGCACACACGCTCCCCGCGGTCGCCATTGGACTGGAGGCATTCAATGTACCTCAATGTACATGCAGAGACTGGAAAAGCCCAACAGCTAACTGAAGCGTAACCTTCCGTCGAGCAGGTGACTAATCTAATCAAAATAACCAAATATCATAAAATTATTGCCTGCATCTGTATATTCTAGTCCACTGTATTATAAAATAGGTGAGTATTTAAAATTACGATTTCACTTGAAGCGACCATGCCTGTGAATACGGGAATAGATTAGATTGTATGGCATAGTTTAATAATAGTTTAGTTCAGTCTAGTTTGTTATGACTGAATGAAGTGTTGTCTACACTTGCTTAGTCTACCCCGTGTTATGGTCTAGTTTACACTTTTACGCGATAGTCAAGTGATTAGCGTGCTAGATTGTCACCATCGAGAGATGTCGGGAGATTTTAACCCCAAATCCCCACCAGGGCAGAAAACTGTTTCGAGATTTCCACTTCAGTTGCACTCCTAGCCAACTTGGCTATAATAAGTATATTAATCGTGCACTGTCAGTGGAAAGATCAGAAAGCAAGCGAGGAAGAGGACTGGTCACCCACCCTCATAAGCCTAGGCTAAGAAAAACGAAGTCGCTAACACTTCGTACCCATGGCTGCCTTGGGGGCTAGCTTCTTCTTCTTCCTCTTCTCCTCCTCCTATTCCTCTTCCTCCTCCTCCTTCTTCTTCTCCTGATCCTCCTCCTTGTTCTTCCTCTTCTTCTTGGTTCACGATCGACGCCACACTTCAGACTATCGTCGCTCTTCCTTCACCGAATCAAAGGTTTCCGGTTGCAGAGACTTACGTAGGTCTGTAGATCTTAGGCTTGACTGTGGAGCTTCGAACCTGGCCACCCTTTGGAATGGTGGACTGGTTAATAGCAGTGAAGTTTCGATGACGTGCTACCAGATATCATCTAAAATACACGAAATCCACAGCAGAATCGAAAGATAAATCCAAAACGCCGACTCACTCACAATAGAAGTCCGAACATACAAGAATCATCGAACAAACTTTGCCTTGATACGAACAATAAGTACGTAAGTAAGTAGGACATTTGTTAACACGCCATATGTCCATCGGCTCAGCAAGGAATCAAAGGCGTGGATGAGTCACAGCGGTCAGACAACAAAATCCGCCGGAATGGCAGGGTGGTCAACACACTGTCCATCATAACTACAGACATACGCGTAGAGCTGATAGAATTTTGTAAAGAAACTGTATGAAAGACGGGTTTCAAGGGCAGCACTACTCTACAAAGGTCCATGAGACAAAACGCATTACCAGCCTCCCGTCAGTCATGAACCCTGGGATTGGAATTGGATGAAATCTGCAGCTACAGGCCTAGCTCTAGCATTACTTTAATTGCAAAGGAGTGAGCTGAGCAAATAGTTCTGTGGCAGATGTTGCACTATATGGAATTATGTGTCTCCAGAATAAATGTATCAGCGAGCGCCGTTTTCCGGGTCTCTTCCCAGGCGTATCGTCCGTCACTGCGCTTCTCAGCCGGTAAGGCACTATAGCTGGCTGAATGTTGTATTACATATACACATATATAGACTGATCGCGAGTGGTTTATGCGGTCTCGTTACGTTAACGTTACTGTAGGATCTTGTATATATATATATATACAATTATAATTACGGCTCTATTCTTACCATGTATGTAAGACTCCGCAAATAATGTTTAAGTTCGATCTATATTTTCATATCTGTCTGAATACGCCCTGTACTTACAATTGTACATAAGACCTTTCAGAGTGAGTTGAATTCTAGTCTATATACATGTGCCTACCTAAACATGGGACTATTCATATATTTCTGCTTAAATGAATATTTTCATCGTAATGTTTGAGGTAAAATTTGGGAAATTTTTGCACAACATCCACGTAATGTTCAAATTGTGCAATATTCTCCAGTCGGCGGCATGCTTTTTGTCACTTAAATTTTGTGTGTTATATCAAATTTCTGACTCAAAGGCCAATATTTACATTCATAAAAACTAATGTTTATACCTCCAACGTCTTAAAACCGCAACTGGCTTCAAAATCTGGCCAGGCGCTTGACCTGTTGGTCAGTCCGAGAGCGGAACAACAAAACCATGGATGCATTATCATTCATTTATTCATTCAGAGTACTTATATAGCGCCCATCCAAATTCCTACTTAGAGACACTCTTAGTCCAGAAAGCATGTATATAACTATATATATATCTCACTCGGACTATGTGTAATGATATAGGCTGCTAACATTTTTGAATCCCCTCAAAATTTGGTATTCGACTATTTTGTAATTTATTCTCTTTTCTCATTCTGAGACGGATCTGAGTCTTTGAAAAGTTTTTGCAGGTATAATACTCAAAGAGAATTATTGTTCGCGGTTGAATTCTCAGACGTTGCAATGTGTGCCAAACTTTGAGGGTTTCTCAACATGTGTGTCTGTTACCTTCATGTGGCACCAAATAACAAATAGCATTTCTAAGCATTTGTCTGTGTTCCTTATACACTCGCCAACTGCGTTGTCATTAATTCACAATTAACAGCCCAGATAAGCGTTTACTGGTCCTGAGAAATTGAATGCAAATCGCAAGTGGATGTCCATAAAATTCCTCAGTCCAGCCTCCCTTCCCTTCTTCCTCCTGCGGTCTTCTTCCACGCATCCATCGTTCGCAGAGACGCGCATCATGGATGCAGCGGTGACTGCTGCAGAAGCAGAGCAGGCGAGATGCGGTCGGATAAAGGCTGCCGACTGCGCAGGCATCGCTTAAGAATGACGGAGCGGTCCGAGTATTCGATATGCCAGGCGAGTACTCGATACCAGCGAACGAGTAGCGATAGCCGGCAACGCTCCAGCTGGAATAAACAGAGAGTAGGATCTAGGAGGCTGAGGAGGAGGAGGAAGAATAGGATAAGGAAGAGATGGAAGAGAGGCGCTTAAGGTAAATACAATCAGCGTAATTACACACAGTTCGCTGGACCAGCGCAACATAACGTATGAGACTCGGAATAGAACTGACATTCGATTACAGACCGGAGAACGAAGAACCGCCCACAAAAGTCTCCAGATCCATGCACACACAGGCTTACACATACACAAAATGTTCGTATGTTTACCACTCATAATGCATAGTCCCTTTGCATATATATATATAATATATATATAATATATATATATGTATGTATGTATATATACCTTCAGAAGGAGGCCTCTGTGTGCATTTAAAGATATCTGCAATATTACATGCGTCTTAAAGCAGACGCATTCATACCTGTGCCTTTTTCTTGCGTTGAATGTAATATCACGCGTGGTTGCAACAAAGACTCCATACATAATTTAGCATCCGCATTTGCTAGAGACTTGTGTAAATCAGGCGACGACATCGTGAAACCATTTCTCGCTGGTGATCTCCTATCTTCAGGTATCTCGCTCTCTCAATTTATGTCTCTTCATCGAATCCCTAAATCCAAATTTTCCAGTGGCAAAGGGATTGCATTTAATTCGGGATTCCATCTTTGTCAGCTTGAGTTTTTGTCAGTCTGGCCTTCGTTGTTGTTTCTTAGTTGTTGCTACTGATGTTGCAACTGAACCGATGCAGTAATCTTGCAATTAGACCGGAGTCACTTGGCACACGCTGTTTTCGCTGCAGAAGCAAAGAATCAATTGTTTTTGAGAGAGTATTGTTTTTTAAAGGTCGGCTTTTGGTTTGGCAAGTAACTATTAGGTTGACATGTCTTGTTTCATTTAGTTTTATTTGTGCCACCGTCAATCCTCTGTGTTTTCTTATTGGTCGTTTCTGTTTCTTGATCACCATAAAAGTCCTACTCATACTTGGCTTCTGATTTCTCGGTTGAAATACAGTACGTACTCCGATATCCTAGCTTTATGTTTGATTCTATTCCAGTAGCAGTCTGTATTTCACTCTGTCTGTCTGTATGTATGTATGTATGTATGTATGTATGTATGTATGTATATACATGTAAAAAGATCGCAGGAGTTGATGGACCCTTCTCGGATGAATCGCAAACACGACCGCAGAAATTAGAAACAAGATACCCTTTCAACGGCCAAACATGCTGTAGTATTTATATATGGACCTCGGGAAGATGGAGAGGCGGAGGGTTGACGAGTTGACTTGGTTTTAGATGACCAGGTTTTCCATGGCAACAAACTGTAATGTATGCCATACATAGATCTATACCGAGGGCAGAGACGCAATCTACAGGAAGTGTTGATTTTAAATTTCTTTTCGCTTTTTATATTATTTTGGTTTTAACAGTTAACTTATCGATTTTGTTGTCTAAACTTTTATTTTCTGGCTAGTTTGTCCTTTTCTTCCGCTGCTGTGAGAAGTTTTAATTATTTATTTCTTTTTCCTATTTGATATTGAACTGCGTGCCGTTCCTGCACGGCAATCGACTTACTTCCGTTCCTGCACGGCAATCGACTTACTTCCGTTCCTGCAGGGCAATCGACTTACTTCCGTTCCTGCACGGCAATCGACTTACTTCCGTTCCTGCACGGCAATCGACTTACTTCCGTTCCAGCACGGCAATCGACTTACTTCCGTTTCTGTGCTTCATGATATGGATGGGTACAGCCTAGCTAGCGATTGCAATCTCTTAATCTCACGTTTTTTTATGTCCACACTAACATTGCTGGCACTCTTAATCTCTGCGTTCATGAGTCGCCCAGAAAATGAAGAACCTTTTCAGTTTCGGTCACGCCTTTTTATACTTGCTGTGCGGCTGCGTCTCTTTGCCTTGTGTTTTTAATTTCTGTCATTGTGATAGTTGATTTAAATTGTCACTGTGATTATGGTTGTCAAATTACGTTATTTGCAAATATGTGTATAATGTTTCTGTTCCTGCTCCTTGCCAAATCTGTTGCTGGTTTTGCAAATAAATACAACTCTGCGATCTGGTCTGTTTTTGAACTTGGCTCCAGCCCATTCATTTTAAATGATTCCTGGTGCTGCTTTCTCAATTCAGTCATATTACTATTTTCGTCCTGGTTTGAATGCAAATTCACGTAGAACATCTTCGACTGTCCATCATAGGCTGTCTTTTTATCTGTTTCTATTGCTTCTTGTTTTATCTGGTGATATTGAAATAAATCCTGTACCAGTTAGATTTCAGAGTCTAGATTAACATTTGGTCTTTGAAATAACGCTGCAACCGTGCATAATTTTCCTTGTGAGCATTCCTTACATAAACTTGCTCTTAATGAGATTCGGCTTCAACCTAAAGATAAATTGGCATTCATTTCTGATCTCATTCCGCCCACCTTTTCTATCCTAAATGAACCTCGGTGCAGTGGTAAAGGTTGGGTCTTTGCTTTACTTTTCAAGTCATATCTCACACGGCACAGATTCACTTTACCTATTCCATCAATCAAGTCATTTGAGGTTCTGGCTGCTACTCTCATTTCTGGCAACAAGCAGGTATTGCTTGTGAATATTTATTGTCAACCATATTTAGCCCTCATATTTAAATGTTTGCGTTGGCTTCCTGTTCAGCAAAGGATTTGATTCAAATTGGGCTTATAGTTTATAAGATATTAAACTCTGGCCAACTACAATGCCTAACATCAGTCCACATTCTACAGACTTATCATTACTCAACCAGGTCATCTATCGTCTTTCTTTGGTCATACCTGAGACTATAACTGAGATCTTGAGCTTTCCTTCTGTTTCTGTTTGTTCTACTCAGTCGCTCGTGTCGTTTTGTTCTCAACTTAAGACTTACCTCTTTCAAATTGCTGAAAGGCTGCCTCTGTGTCTTAGAAAACTGATTTTCTGGATATTGTCCTGATTGTGGCTTGATTTTGGTGCGCCATCGGTTGGTGCCTTGTGCATTAAACACCGGCGCGAAAGAATTTACTAATTAACTAACTAGCTAATTATATTCTTGTTGTTTCTGTAACCTCGTTTATGTTTTCCCATCTGTGTTATTTGCAGTTCCTTCTTCTTTGTTCTCAATCTAGTTTTCACTTGCTATGGTCTCTCACTCTTGACTACAGATCTTTGCCGTCTAAAAATGAAATGATAAAATTCGAAAATTTGATTACCATTTTGTGTTTTTTTTCGTTTTCTGTCTGACTCTTTATGCCTTCTATCTCCCTGAACTATCTATGAATTTTGATGTCTCTTTTCTTCTTTCTATCTTTCACTCTCTAGTATTTTTCTCTTATCGACTCTTTTTCTCATTCCACAGCCTATTCTTTCTTCTTGTCTTGCCTTATCTTTCATTCCTTTTGGTTTCCCCGACCGTGGCCCAGTGGGGCTGTGTCTGTGTAGCTGTACCTTTTTTGGACCTCTGTATATCTTTTAGTGTGTCGTCTTCGTCTGCGTTTTCTCTCGAGAGTCGAAGCATACGCCACTGCATCCGGAAAAACTCGCGAAACCAAGTGGCTGTCCGCTGACGCCGAACAAGTGAAGATTGCTGCTCGAGAACCTCCCGTGTGAGAATCGATAAGGCCCGGCCCATTTTCGGCCGCCGGACGAGCCATAGGTGGGCAAAACGACCGCCATACATTTATAAAAGCCCTCGCCTTCTTCGACGGGTCAATTAAGTACCGAAAATGACCGAGCGCCAGCGAATGCAAAACGGTCGATCCGTCAAGTGAAAATGTCAAGGGCTCGTTAGATGGGACTCGACCAGTGAGGCTTAGGGAAATCTGTCTTTTTAAGCCCAAGTGCTATTATATGAGCAGATCCGAAGAAAACCAAGATTTATGGAGGGCTATTAATTATTAGGCGTACAGCGTTTCGCACGAATCTTTGAAACGGCGCCGCCGAACGCAGATTGCTCATTCGTTTTATTTTCTTCCTTAACACCGGAAGCCAGATCCCAGAGGCTGAAACGGCAAAGCTCCAAATCCTTCCGCTCCAGATACATCTTTGTTCCACATAAGTCTGTCTGAATGGAACGTCTGGCTTGAAGCTTTTCCTAGATTGCGAAATCTGATTGCGAAATTCAAAGACCGTCAACTTGAAAATAACAAAAACGTTCTCCTGCAGCTACAGTGTAAGAAATCACTCTAAACTATCAGAAATTTATAAATAAAGAGCACAAATGGGCAGGAAAATTCTTCACTCCTTAGAAGATGCTCATATTAAAAGTAGTTTCCAGATGAAGTGTTAAATTTGCATTTAACCAATGTCAAATGGCGCATCAATTTAATTTGGCCATTTTCTGTCACAGTAAACGCTTACGACATCCAGGCTCAGCCTCTGGTAAAGTAATTCAATTGAAAATCCTAACACCAACCTAAGTTGCTGTGCCTAGGGTTCTTGAATCTTCATGTGAAATAGTAAACTGGAGGCTACTATCAAGAAACTATCCATAAATTATTATTGGTTAAGAGGAAAATTTACACGACTTGTTTATTTACATAATAATCGAGGCACACTACTTCAAACTAGGGCACAAATGAAGGAGGCATGCTAAATTTAAGCTTTGTTATAGGGTATCACAATAAAATTAAAATAAAATACTTAGCGAAACTGACATGAAGACTTAGAGGTTGATACTTAACAAGGAATAGAAATATAAAAAGAACTCATTTTGACCTCGCTAACTAACTATTCCTATTTTGTGATGGTATTATCAGGCATGCATGTCACATATGATAATCGATTAAAGCTAATTTTAATGTTGTGAAAAAGGAGAATTATTTGCCTTTTGAAGAGAAAATGATTTTTGTGCAAAATGTAAATTAATCGCACGAGAAAGTTCATCTACAAAGCGAAGTGAAGAGAAATTGTTTTGTGAAACGTGTACTAGACCAACACTCGGCGCAGTGGAACTGATCCCCCTCAGCCTAAGACCCGCACTATAGACACAATGTATGGCATACATGAACAGACCACAAACAACACAACCATACAGACAAAAGAGATGCAGTCCTACAATGTATTCATGCATGCAGTTGAGAATGGGCGTCCATCGTCCTATACACAGAGAGTCTAGCTGTCGGACACAGTAGGTTTATTCAGTGCAAGCCATGTACTTAGAAGAAGGGTCGACATGTAGCAGAGAATCTTTGATTTGATCAGCGTTTCGTGCGACTCACTAGGAAACAACGACCAACGATCAGTCATTCAGTCTTTTTTGTTCCGTCAGCGATTGAAAGTCATTCCGTTTAATTGTGATTTCACGGGAAACTCGTACTTGAAGACGTTCAATTGCATCATATGGCTTGACAGGCGGCATATTGACTAATGTCATCAAAAGCGAGATGTTGCGATAGAATGCCAACCAATAAACGGGACAACAGAGCAATGTGCACAGCGGATGTCTATGCGGGAGGTTTAATGCGATCCTTTGTGTCGTAGCCACTGAAGAAACGGGAGGCATAGAAAATACGAAATATATCGGTGACTCACTGCAGCTTAAACGTATTACTTATGCACTGACTTCGTGAATTAGATTTTTCAGACGCACAGACTAAATCTAACGCAGTCTTAAAGCCCTCATCAGCGGAACATAACTGACGTAAATGTAAACCGCATCTTGGAAGCCAGCGATCAGATTCTCTCTCTCTCTCTCTCTCTCTCTCTCTCTCTCTCTCTCTCTCTCTCTCTCTCTCTCTCTCTGCTATATTACCATTCCATGGCTCACATTATCACTTCCCAGAGGGGTTTAAATCTACATGTCAAACTCCAACTAAGAGGTTGACATGCAGATTTAAAAGGAATGTAGAAGAAGAAGAATAAGGCAATGACCCCACATACGATCAGTGTATTGCAAATATTAACATATATATAGTTAGTTTAAATTTAATGAAGATGAAACCCATGTGCTTCGTTTTCGAATTGAATGTTCTTTGATGATTTTCGGATTCAAAGCAGTTTCTAGGTGGCTTGTATTCTAGGAGTGGTCTGCCTTTTTTGTGTCCACTCTCTGGAAAACAACGACCAACGATCAGTCATTCAGTCTTTTTTGTTCCGTCAGCGATTGAAAGTCGATTGAACCTCGACTAGTATTGTCTAATTGATTGCTGCTTCACTGTAATAGCAGTGCTATAATCTTCTTCAGACCAGCTTAGATTATTACACTGCAGAAAAACTACACTGATTCTTAACGTAGAAATAATATTATACGTTAAAACTTTTTTGACATTACGCCGTTGTGTTTGACGTTGTCATTAAAAACGTGCGATAGGTTATGGTTACCGTGGCGCAGTTATACTTTAGGCAAATTGGTCTAATTGATCGTAAACAACTCAACAGTAGACTACTCATAGGCATAGAAGAAAACATAAGTATTATAAAATAAGTATTATAAAAATGAAACAAATATTTTATTTGAATTTTAAAAATATGCATCACGTATTTTTGCGCATAATAATAGTTTCTTGAATAGTAAACGGTTACTTTAAAATATACAAACATCACTTGAATAATATGTTATTTTGCTTAAAATATACCTTTATACACAATGAATTGAAATAGCCACAAACTGATACCTATACAATTTTAAAAGAGCCCCGTTATTTGCTCTCAGAAGCATTTTATGTGTTTATACGCAAAATGTAGTTCCTATGAAAGTATGCAATTTTTGCAAACTGTGGCGACTGTGAAACTGCTAAGTAATTATAGTAAGTAGTTGAACATTTTTGTTAAAAACATTCTACAATGTTGCTCACATATGAAAATGAACGTGGAAACATGACTAAAAACAAGCTCGTAACTTTTGGACATTACGTAGCGTGCCTTCTTTTATGTAGGCACAAACCACAACTCCGTAAATTTGATTACCTATACAGTTGGCCGGCTTGCCTGTCAGTAGTAATGAATGTATGAGCATGCAGTCTAGACACAGCATTGGACTCCACTGTGTCATTTTCTAATCATGTTGGCGCCATATGCAGATCAGCTCAATTTCACATATGGGATATTCGTGGAATCATATCTCTTTTGCCTCATACATTCTTAATCCCACTAGCCAATGCATTGGTTTCCAGAAGGCTTGACTGGAGTAGCCCACTTCTTATGGCACCGCAGAGAGATCTGCACAAACTACAAATGGTTCAAACACTCTATAGCCAGAGCCATAACAAAAACACCTAAGTATCAGCATATGACACCAATATTGCATTTACTTTGGTTGCACAGCGAGCAAAGAATCCAGTTTAAAATCTGTGTTATAGTTCACAAAGTAAAACATCTAAATCACCCAACCTGCCTCTCTTTCATGCTCTATCGCCATACCATCAAATATTGCAATTGATCAGTGGTCACTACGACACTTGTTGCATCCCGTACCAGAAGAGTGTTGGATTCTAGAGCGCTCTCGGTTGCTGCATGGTTCACGGCTCTGGAATTCGCTGCCAAGTTCTTTTTGTTCTGTCAATTCTGTGATGTCTTTCAGGTTTAAACTTAAGACTCGTCTCTTTCAACTTGCTTACACACCGTAGCCTAGCTTCTGGTTTCTCTGACCTATCGGGATTCCACATGGCTTCTTTAATGTATTATGATTTTGAATACTATTTCACTTGAATCGACCATCGATTGATGCCTTGGGCATTATGATTACGGTGCTAAATAAGTCATTAAATTAGAATAGATTAGCTTGGTTGCGGTAAACCGATTAAAGTATAAATTGTGCTCGATTTCTTATGAATCTTGATTTATTAACTTTCAAAATTTCTTATTTATTTATCAACCTTAATGTACCTACTACCTACCTGCCTACCTTTATACCTACCTACCTACCTACCTACCTATCTATCTATCTACTTTTACATAGATCGCTGACAACATAATCTAAATAAGAGACTACATTCGGTCTGCTGCAGCTAAGACAAAGAGCGCTGTAGGTTAATTTTGCCAAATGGGTGAAGTCATATGATGATGATGATGATGATGATGATGATGATGATGATGATGATGATGACGATGATGGTGATGATGATGATGATGATGATGACGATGATGGTGATGATGATGATGATGATGGTGATGATGATGATGATGATGATGATGACGACGATACCTCCAGACGGTCTCAATGGAGGAGGGACAATCACTATGATAAAGAAAGGTAATTGTGTGCCTTTAATTCTCGGCTAATAAGTCTTACGTCCGAAGGGCGCAAACGATACACAACAATCCAATATTCAGACAGCTTTTCTTAGCGGGTCGCGTGACATAACAACGAAGTGCCATTATCACACATCGCAAGGGAATTCGATCCTTCGACGCTCGACTCGCGGCCAGCACACCGCTCTATTTGGTCAGATTATTCTCACATTCCCGTCGACTTCTGGCAAACAGTAGCGCTATATAATCGCCACCTACGAGCCACGTTGCTGATTGATTACTTTTTATCGATTGGACGGTCGAAGAACAATTGCGTAATCACTCCGTCCGATTAATCAGTTGCCTGCAGCGTTTCGTAAAAATGAATTTCCGATATATCATGACTCCAGACGCTCTCAACGGAGGGAGGGATGAAGGAAGGGAGGGATAAAAGAAGGGAGGAAAGGAAGGAGGGGAGGCAGTGGCAGGTGGCGGGTGAGGGGTCGGGCGCGTGGTTAAGCCTCTCGTCACGTTCAAACGCATGGGGAACTTGGCCAAACACTGACCTGTGAAATTAGTCCAGACACCCTAGCTTTATTTAATTACCTCAGCGCGGAAGGGTTCTACAAAAAGAGCTCCTGCTATATAAACATATGCTCGAGACCATAGATGTATATTTCGGCTTCAATGTTTATGTATTGACTGGATCATTCGAGAAACAAGGTTCGTAGAGAGCAGGCCCAGGAAGATGTATCCGGTTGGCTATAATACTATATATAATACTGATACAACATGTAACTCTAAGCCTAGCATTTGCCGAACTTCTGGATAACACTATTTTGAGGGAAACATTTTATCCGTTATGGTTAAGAATATTTATTTGATATGGAAGAAACTATCATCATCTACAGTTTCCAGCTGAATCGTAAGTAACAGTGACAAGTGAAGCAACTACATCAATAAGGCTAATCTTTCCTCAAAGAGTAACTGCAACAAAATCACTGAATCTTAAAGAAAAACAAACACTACTGACACGACAGTGAAAAGCTGGACTCGTCACTAATGAGCCATCTGACCGTACACTTCGACAGCTGTCCGTTTAATTGCCGGTTCAGTTCGTGAGTGTGAAAGTCCGGATATGCAGGAGAAAAATGGCATGAAGTGGAAATGCGAAGCAGTGACACACGTTTACGGGGGTGGAAAGATTTTCTGTAATAACTTTTTAAACAACATCGGACTGTGAGGACATATATTTACGCTGCATCGACTAATGCAAAGCCTAGCAGGTTGTGTGTTATTTCTGTAGGCTGTACTAGTATACGAATTTATGAGAGATGAAGCGTTGAAGGGTGCAGCGGCTACAGGTAGGGGGTGGTACATGGTGGCAAATGTCGAAGGTGACTGACAGGAAACTTTTAGAGCCATTGCAGAAGCCCATAGGATTTATGCTGTACGGCGGCACTGGTCGCCCTTGTCTTCATTAGCTGAGCAGTAATTGCGTTTCCAGATTTCTTTAAAAAATATCCCGAGAGGGCTGTGAGGGGGAGACAAAAACGGGGAGAAACAGCAATGATTCTGAATGACATTAGGAGACACACAGACAGTTACGCAGAACCAGACTCAAATTGAAGCAGATACGTTCAGAGTGAACGCAGACACCGACACCGAGACGGTCAGAGTGACAGACACGGCGACCGAGGCGGTCAGACAACGAGATCGGAGAGAGACACAGGCATAGACAGAGAGCAGGCGAGCAATATAAGATGATGAACTGCGCACAATTAGAGGCAAAGCTGCGTGAGGAAAGTTAGATTAGTGTCGGATTTAGACGGCATTTATGCGGGCTGTGCTCAAAACACTGGCACGCCACGGACGGGATTTAGGGACCCGGATAATTCAGGCAGACGGCATTACAGATGGGCTCCGGGGTTGCCTAACTGCATGACGTCCGACTGTAATCCGCAAAAGGGTGCTTATAGCGAGTGTCTTAAAGTGCTTTTTCTGCTCCTAAACATCCAAGAACTGGAGAGATTTAACCGGAATTGTCTGATTCTATTTGGGAGATTTTCCAGTCACCCTGAAAAGCAAATGTGGCCACTGCGCTTGCTGACATAAAGTCCATAGCAGCAAAACACAGTCACTGTAGCATAAAACTAGATACTCGTGATCTGCTTTGATCAAAGACCACATTGCTGTTCGCTACAGTGGCTAGGCTTTGTTACCATACCAGCGATGGCTATGCATTTCCTGGTCATTTAGTGTGTCTAATTAGCAACATTAATTTTAAATAAACTGGCCAGTTTCTTCTTTCTGTGCGATTTTATACACACTTATTGTGTTGGTAAAATTATTAACTATAGAATACTTGATCGTCAGTGTGATCAATAGTATTAGTTTATTTTGATGATCAATAAACTATGTTGAAACAATTTTGAATGTGAATAGGGAATTTTAATGCAATGAGTCAGTTATAACACCTACTTCAACAGCATTTGTCGAAAATTCAAGGAAAATAGCAAACTCAATAAAATGTGCCGGGATTCAAACCCTCATATACTCAGCAGGCTAAAGCTCCACCCGTATACTTAACAAAATAAACTAAAAACTAACCAATTAACAATGAATTTTCCAAGATTACCACGTGCTTTACCCGTAAGCCTGCATATTTAAACAATCAAAATTCCAGCAAAACAATCATTTGACCAAAAACGATCTCCAGTGGTGGAACCAGAACGTGAGAAAGGGGGAATTTTACCCTGCTTGAAGTGTTGAATGTTGTATTGTTGAATATTTTTGTTGACCATTTTAAAGTCATTGAGACTTTTCAGAACCTAGGACAGCTCTCTGTCATGTCCCAAATATTCTGACTTTTGCTTATTCCTCAAGATCTCTACAGCAGGCAGGAATCAATGCTTTTAGTAATTCTTCGTTTTCCTTAGGTCTCCCTGTAGCTGCTTTTCCCATTTGCTTGCCTTCTCGCTCTCTTTTCTTTTAATTTCATGGTTGTCTCTTACTATTACAAGGCGCTTGAACTAACGAGCGTGCTAGGTTTGAACTATCGGTGGCCAATTTAATCGAAATAATTCTTCTAACTGCTTAATCTACTACTTCGGTTGATGCCATGTGCTTTTTGATAACGGCGCTGTAGAAGTCATTCAATTAAAATACCGGAGCAAAGGACTTCCAAATCTTGTAACTCGTGTCAGGTGGCATAAACTCTGTTTGCACGACTCTTATAGCAATTTTTGCCATATTCACAAATCGATGTCGTCACCTACAAAAGAAATTAGCTGTCGTTTTTTGTCGGCAGTTTTTAGTGATTTAGAAGTCACTGAGTATCTACTGTTTCTCCAATAATTGCATATAAATACATATCCAGACATACACTGCTTCTTTTCGTGTAATTGTTTGTCGTTTACTCCATTTCAAAACGGAAGATAGAAAGAAGCGGACAAAAGATAATGGAATTTGAGACAAATGTCCATAGACAAGGCAAATAGAATCGGCTGTCAGCTGCGGAACGAGGATATACAACTACAAGCATTGCACAGACAGTCAGCTGTGAAAGGAAATTATAAAATATAGCAGAGACAATGTACGCAAAAGCTGTTGGTAACACTGCGTAGAGAAAACACGAGAACGAAGTACTGAGAGAAATCCGAAAGGTAACACAATAACAACGTCGCACACTTAACAGACTTTTCGAGTTTTTGCATATTTTATGACAGTTTCGGCTTACTGACGTCAGCCATTGTCAGTAATAGTCAGGCGTAACCAGCTGTGACAAGCTAATGTGAGCGATGGTCGTTCGTGGTCAGAGACTGTCAGATGTGGTCAGCCATGGTCAGCAATAGTAGCTAAAGTTATCGCTGGTCACTGAGGGTCAATCGTGGCCAGAATGTGTCATCGGTGGTAAGCAATAGTCTGAAAACGATCAGCGTTGGCGTGCGATGATCGGTCAGTAATCGTAATAAATGGTCATCGTCAATTACCAGCGATGGTCAGTGGTCAGTCGATGCCCCGCTTGTCAGGTCAGAAAGTTTTTAGTGGTTATTTGACCATTTCATGTGGACAACAAAATGCACGACAAACCAACGCTGCTCTTCTCAGCAGCTGACCCCGATGTTTATTGAGACATTAGAGACTCCAGCCGAGCACCATCAGCGATAGCAGTATCAGCAGCAGCAGCAGCAGCAGCACCACCACCACCACCACCAGCGGCAGCAGCAGCAGAGAGCGCATACGACCGCATACGATCGCATCATGGAGAGATTCATGTATATATCTCCGATCTTACTTCGTTTGAGACTCCAGTGTACGTCGGGATTAACTATCTGCTTATTATCCGCTTTAAAGTGCGTTGTAATGTTTTGTAATGCACAACTTTAGCACTGAGCCCTCGACGTGTGAGCGTATCCATCAGCGGCGCTTTAGAAGTCATCTGTAATTTAGATTATCAGTTTCACGAAAGGTCCTCTTTGGCGGCGACTTGGATTAAACGATCAGACGAAACACACACATTCAAACAACAACTAAGACAACACGAGCTACATGTGAATTCTAACAGTAACTATAATTATAATTGATCGTAAGCAGCACTACTCCAAGATAAACCTTTTAGAAGCATGCAAACATATCGGGGTCCGGACATAGAGGTGTAGAGGGCCAACCCATAAGCTGTTTGCATCGTTAAATATTGCAAGACAGAACCTAATCTATTCGAAAGACTGTTATTTCCCAGTTATTAAAACACATGAGATCTCGACCATTGTCTATACCCATCGCTTATGAATTGTGATCCTTCGAATCAATTCCATGGGGATTCTGGTCGTCTTAGATACCAGAAGACAGGCTACGCATAATATTCAAGGCAGAACGATAAAACTGATAAAATGAGAGCCAATTAGTATCGAGGCAGGGCTTTCAGGGATAAGTCTGCAGGAAGAGATAAGCGACGAGACTCGATCTGAATAACATCAAAGACTCCAGTCAGCAGAATCGCTCCAGCAGCCGGGTCTTGCAAGCGAGCAGAAGGGCTTCCCAAGGGCCGTTCTCATTTGTAAGAGAGCAAATCAGTCAGCCAACGGAAAATGGAAAACGAATGGCTAGCCTGTGTTGGGCAACGCAAGGATCGGCTCTTCTTCTTTCAGTCTTATCCAATCAAAAACCTCTTTGGCGATGCCACAAAATACAGGTCACGCGATGAGACTAAGTCGCAGCCGTAAATAACTAAAAACAGATTACTTAAATAATTTTTCCAAAATATATTTAGATCAATATTGGCCAAAGTATTGCAATAAAAGCATAAAATCTAAATTCTTCACTATTATTTTGATCCAGAACGTAACAGAAATCAGAAGGTGGGATACGGTGCATAGATAGTATACACATAGGCTACATGTAGGCGCTCCCAGTTGGGCTGGGTACACTACTGAAGGGAAGGTATATAAATGCTTTGAATTAGTGAATGAATAATATACCGATGAATATAGGCCACTGTTTTTTTTATTATCTTACATTTTTTGTTTTAGTGCTACCATTGTTAAGTGAAATATAGATTGGTGCAATAAAGTCGGTCTCTGAAAGTGAGTTTCAAAAGGCATCAGAAAATTGAGTTTGTCTGTCTTTAGTCCAAAACTTATACTCTACAGTCATACAAATTACCTAAACTAGCGCAAGATAATCAAGCCGTGTAGCCATGGATTTGATCGTGAGGTCTGTGCTGTGCTGGAGAATAGCCCTAGAGCCTTGATATACGGCGACTTAGAGGCTACTCGGTTGGACATAAGCGCCTGCCCTATCCTCTTCCTGAAGCGGTGCATGGCTTAGCAGGTAGTCGGAGATATGGCAGCAGACTATAGTTCTAATGTAAGGCATCGACTCAGAACGTGTATGGATTGTGTAGTCAAATGAAAATTCCGATAAGCCCGGCGCAGAACGATAATAAATTACTACTTAAGCAGTAGGTCAAAGTCGACTCTGTCATTCGCCAAACTGCCGCTGATGCCACTCCCAACCGTCATTCTTGTACGCTTATCTGCCTGTCTGGCTGCATCTCTTTCTTTCTTTCTTTCTATCTCTCTCTCACTCTCTCTGTCTCTCACTCACTCGCTCACTCACTCGCTCACTCACTCACTCACTCACTCACTCATTCACTCACTCACTCACTCACTCACTAACTCACTCACTCACTCGCTCACTCACTCACTCACTCACTCACTCCCTCGCTCACTCGCTCACTCACTCACTCATTCACTCGCTCGCTCGCTCGCTCGCTCTATTTGTCTCTCTCTGCCCGTTTGTTTTCCTGCCTAATGTAGTGTTTTTGCATTTTTAAATGTTCCTTTATTCAGTCATCATCCTGTTTGCTTCTTGGCTGCCTTCTGTTGCTTGTGCCTCCTATCTGTCTGTCTGTCTGTCTGTCTTCTGTCTGTCTGTCTTCTGTCGTCTGTCGTCTGTTTCTCGTCCTTTCATTTACATTTGCTAGAGCAATTTGCTTGGCAAGAGAAGCCTAGGTGTCCAAATATAAACGTCCTTCTTTGTGGTTTCATTCTCATTAAAAATTGGGTTAATGTGGCGTGCATTGTTGGTCTAGGCCTAGGCCTACTTAGGGATCTTGGAATGACAAACATTTTCCAAGGCATAAGCAGTGCATAGTAGAATTATTTCTAGTCTACTGTGTTCTTTGCAATCTGGAACAGTCGCTCGGCACTTGAGGTCCTCGTCTATAGGGGGCAGAGGTGCTCTGATCCACTGACTCCGTCTTGGCCTCTTGCGAACAATCATCGGTACATTAGTTTCAGATTTACAGAGTATGCGTGGCGTATGTGCTTTAAATAACTAAACAAAATAAACCTGCCTTCCAAAGGGCAAGCAGAGTCTCACTGAACCTGGATTACCTGTTTCTGGATGATCAGGTCCGATCTCCGTTAAACCTCTGATTATATCATTTATTACTATTTATAGAAGTCTAGACTTAGCCTTGTTGCCCAGTATACAGTTGACTACATCTGCTTTGCGTTCTCTCCTGCATCCCAATCAATGCATATTCTAGATTTCTTTGCAGCCAGTGCTTCGGGCTTTTACCGGTCAGATACTTCTAAGTTAATTAGAGAAATTCTGCCTCGCAGCATGGGGCATTTATTTTAATGAAGCAACACTCAACGCACATATATCTCACGCGAACGAACTACATGTGCACTTATATACACAGAGCATATGATACATGCATAGCCCATATAAGCACACACTCGCTATACATTCTACACTTTATATATCTACACGCGAGTATTATGTTGAGGATGTCACTAGATGCCAACGGTCGTTTTCGTCGACAGAATAGGAGAATTCTCCGGAAATCTTCTACTCTATTCTGACCGAAGACGAAACTGTTTCACGTCAACACACATTTTCTTCTAATTCTGCCCGTCGCGTTGCCCCACTGTGTCCGCCTTTGTGTCCGTTTGTTTGTCAGTTTGGCTGTGTCTGTGCGAAGAAAATTCCGATCGAGTAGAGCGCAGCTAATATAATTTGGCGTCGTTGTTGTGGGCGACTGCTACGAAAACGACACCTCAAATGCCGGATTTATAGATTGTGTTAAACGCCCTTCGATTTATATTCAACAGGCGTTCGGTCAGCAGGAGCGGAAAAGGACGAGGACGAGGAGAAAATAGGCTCTCATTTAGCAAATGCGTTATTTATGTCAGTAGCGCACACGGATGGAGCTGAATGGCAGAGGAAATGGTCGTTTCGCCCCATGGCCTGAGTCCGTTTCAGTGTTGTAAGAAGCCTGAAAACATTCTTGCCTCTCCTATGATACCACTGGAATTGAGCTGCTTTTTACAGCAGATAGGGCGGGAATGTCACCAACTGATTCGACAGACATACATATATATATATAACAGACACACAGGCAGATATACTCTCTGTCTGTCTGCTTACATGTACGTATGTATGTCTGCCTATCTGTCTATCTATCTGTCTGTCTATATGCATGTCTACCTGTCTTTCTGTCTGTCTGTATGTAAATCTGTCTGTCTGTCTATATGTCTGCCTGTCTGTCTGCCCGTCTGTCTGTCTGGCTGTCTGCCTGCCTGTCCGTCTGTCTGTCTGTCTGTCTGCCTGTCCATTTACATGCCTATCTATCTGCTCTTTCGTTCTGTCTCCAGAGACAGCCGCAAATGACAGCAACCGTATCTTCGATGCAGTGCCATGCTGTCCTGTTTTGCGCATTCGACTGTCCAGTGTTCAGCACGAATCTCTGCTGTTGCAAATCATTTCCCACTAATCCGATGCATGTGGCTCCCGGTCGGATAATGGTTGCAAATGGTACCGTTGCTGTTCGTTTTTAAGTTGCTTTGTTGCCTCCTGTTGAGATGAGAACTGTAATACTTGTGAGGCGCTGAAAGCACACAGAGAGTAAGCGTTCTTTGCAAGCCACTGCAAATCGCGACACCAGTTTTGAAACTACTTCAATTGGGAGGCAGTGTAGGTCTATTGATTTTAGCACAGAGCGGCGAGGTTCTTATTTTGAAGTAATCACGATACCACTTGTCATTGAATTCTAAACCCTTCACATATTGACAAATATATCTTTGTGATACCGACGAGAAGGAAACAAGTGTGTTTGCCGACATACTGCTATAATCATACGAAAGCTACAAAAGTGGTAGTGAGAAGATTTACAGGCGATATTTACTTTATCATTGAATGATTTCAGGTTACTAAATAATATTCAAGTTGTTGCTGAGTCAAAGCGTGAAAATTTCGTGTTGACTCAGCGAATTCACAAGGTATTACATTTAGACTTGTATCTCAGACTTGCACGGTCCATACACTGGGGGACCTTAAATGGCATGGCACCCATTCAAACGGGCAGCGATGGTGAAGGATTTAACCTGCTCACTTCTTTTAAAAATTAGCAGGGTCGATGCCAAATGGTCAACATAGAAAAAGTATACATTTACATTTTAATCAGCTGACCTATATTCGCTCGTTGGTCACCATTCATGTCAACAAATATTTGGTCACCACTCATATCAACAAATACTACAGTCGATCAAGGATATTTGGCCTTGTACCAGGGCAGTGTTGGCTCTCCGACGTTCTCTGTGATTGGTCCAAAGCTTTAGAATTTACTGCCGAGTAGTTAAGTGCGTTCTGCCAGTTCTGCAATGTCATTTAGGTTTAAACTTAAGACTCACCTTTTCGTCGTAGCTTGGCTTACTTCTGGTTCCTCTGACCCATATGATTTCGACTATACTTCGCCAACATATAACGAGTTTTGACTACGGTTTCGCTTAAATCACTACATCGGTTGATTCCTTGTGCCTTTTGATAACTTCGCTGTAGAAGTCCTTATGTGGTAACGTATTAAAACGTATATACGAGACTCTTAGATTGTTATCAATAGCAGTTTTATGCAGCAACGTTTTCTCCATAGAACCCACTCTAGGAAACAATGTTGGATTTGGTTGTAACATCATATGGAAATTCGGTTATGAGTTAAAAGTTGACAAATTTTGGCGGTTACGAGTTAAAGCTGACATATTTTGGGATCACTTACTACTAAACTGTGAGTGTTTAGCGACTTCTTGTGATTGATATGGCCGTTGACGTCGGTCGATCTTACCTTAATAGAAAAACGTGGGAAAAAGGTAACAGAGTTTTAAAAGCATGGTGGAAATTCCTCAAGTTCCTCCTCAACTCTGGATGTGACTGCGTTGGTTTGGCTCTACAGGTGTGCGAGTGCCCGCCAGTGGTTAAATTTCCAGTTACCTAAGCATTATTTGCTTCCAGATGAACTTGTTCTTAATGATCTTTAGCACCCCTTAGGTTGGCGAGCGCAGCGCTTTTGAGAGGTACTTACAAATCTGGCCTGTTCATCTTTATTCTCTGTATTTCAAGATCTGATTGGCACATCAGAATTCCAACCACGTCTCTTTAATTTACGGTTTCTCGGTCCACACTAACGCTGGCTGGCCCTCTTTAATATTCTGTATTAATGAGTCGCCCATGAACTGAAGAACTGTTCTTTGCTCAATTAGGTCACGTCTTTTCGTCTGCTGTGCTCGATTTTCTTGCGTTTTCTATGTCTCTGATGATGGCTGCTCCATTATGTTGCTTGCTTTGTATTGTATTTTACTTATATTATTGCTCGTTGCGAAATTGGGTGGAGACAGATCTGTTGCTGAATTTTTGCATGCATCACCACGGTTTGGCTATTTTTGAACTTGGCTTAAGCTCATTCATTTCATCTGGTTTCCAATACTGTTTTGTCAATTCGGTCATATGTTCTACTGTTATATAAAACCAGTAACATTATTTCCGCTCTGGGTTGAATGCAATTTCACGTGGAACATCTTCTGATACCCGTCATTGGCTGTCTATGTATTTTTATCTGATGCTTCTTTTGGCTGGTGATGTTGACCAGCCAGAGTTAAGAGTTTGGATATTGGTCAGTTAAACATTTGTTCTTTTCGTAATAAAGCTGCTGACCTACATAATTTTCTTTGTGAGCATTCCTTGCATATACTTGCTCCTACTGAGACCTGGCTTCAACCTAGCGATACACCTGGATTCATTTCTGATCTTACTACCCCGACCTTCTCTATGCTGTATGAGCATTAGTAAATGTTGAGGACTTGCCTTTCTTCTCAAGTCATATCTGCCACTGCACAAATGCACTTTGCCTATTCCTGCTCCCAAATCATTTGAGGTGCTGGCGAAAATTGAGAAAATTATGCGAAGACTAAGAAGAAGAAGCAGCTAGTTAGATAATTATAATTATTTATGCTTAAAGAAATAGTGAACATCTAGATTGCTGTTTTACTAGCATAATAAGATTAGATGAAAATGTCAAATATAAAGTTAGCAAAAGACACAGCGGCGGAACTGCTAGAGTGGGTGAAAACTGACAATAGTCCACCTTTTCATGAATTGCAGACAACTTTTAGTATCAAGAAGATGTTGCGTAGTCAATGCACTAAAAGAAGTAAATTTGTTCGACCACTCATTATTCTCTTATTTGGCGCTTTCGTTTTTTTCTTTTCTCTGTGCTGTTTTGCACACACACACACACACATACACACACACATACACACACACACACACACACACACATATATATATATATATATATATATCCTCAGCATCCCTCATTAGTCATATCGCTCCTTTAGTGTGTGAACATCCATGAGATTGTTGAGCCTGTATCGTGAACTGTCCTTTACAACAGTGAAGATTAAATGGGAAGTTTATTACATGTGGGCAATTAAATTACTGCAGTTTATGTTAAGGAGAGTTAAACTATAGGGAGAGTGTAGCATCTAAATGATATCAATACATAGTTTCTAAAGGGAAGCACGGATTAAGAATTGTATGTTAAGTTGCCTCAATCAGTTGCTCAACCAAATGAGAAATCGCCTAGCTTGAAATCGCGAAACAAAATATCATAGCCTATACATTCAGGAAGGAAGCCATGAAGAAGGATGGGACAAATGAAGCAGAAATCATGGCATTAAGCATCTGGAGAGACATCGACACAAGGAGATCGATCTAGATAGAAATAGGCCAACGGATGTAAAATTTTATGTCTTTCGAAGTTAATGGCAACTTTGGAAATAAAATTTACACGAAATAACCTCTTCTATTCCCTTTGCTACATTGCCAGTCAGTCGGCGCCCTAATTCATTTCACCGCTGAACGAGGAATGAAATGCATAGCACGCAATACCAGTTACGAATGAATGTCGGATTGTGTGGGAAGAGAGCCTTCTGTCTTTGGAATTGCACGAGAAACAGCGCCGTGATCTACGCCACCAGTTTAACCTCTTTAAGTCTCTAATGCAGTGCGCTGGTCGATGCCATCGTCTCCCATTCGCAGGACGCCTGACACACGCACACACACACACACTCACGAACACAGTAAATTGTAATAACGTTAGGGCAGAGACGGGGGTCCAGTGCTCCACTGCAGGACAAACAACACTTAACTCGAAGAAGCAGGACTGAGTTCGTCTGCCCAGCAATGCTTATCATTGTTTATTCATCGACTTAAATCAGTCATAAGAACTGACCACACGGTCTGTTTATCCGTCTATCTGATTGTCTGTCTGATTGCATATCTGATTGCATGTCTGTTTTGTGTCCAGTTTGTGTCAGTCAGTCAGTCAGTCAGCCAGTCAGTCAGCCAGTCAGTCAGCCAACCAGCCAGTCAGTAAGTTAGACAATCAGTCAGGATCTAATTATGCATGTAATGTATGTATGTATGTAAGTAATGTATGTATGTATGTAGTGTATGATGCATGTATGTATGTATGTAATGTATGTAATGTATGTATGTATGTATGTAATGTATGTATGTATGTATGTATGCATGTATGTATGAATGTATGCGTGTATTGTAACATGCAGTGTCCCTGGCCTAATCATACGCCCAAGGCCATAGAATGGTCCAGTTACCTAATGCCATTTATTTGTTGCTTATGTTGATTAATTGAGTGGTTCTTAAAGGCAATGAAGCGTGACGCTCTACTGTACAAAGTGTGCAAACGGATGATAATGTGCATGATGACTAATTAAGTGTACACAGTAAAAGAGTGTTCAGTAGTCTGTTCTGTACAGAGAGACAGTTAGGCGGCATTTTGTCGGTCTGTTGTGCCCTTGAGATATTTTCTACTTGCTATTTGAGTTGATTTCCTAGAATAAAACTACTCAATAAAGCTACTCGACAGAGTTATGAGTGTTAGGTATTGTTAGCGTTGAAAGAAATATAGCTGTGAAGTTGAGCTATCGAGAATTTGACTGTTGAAAAGGCCAGGCTACCAAGGCCGAACTTAACGGAGCAGCCAACACAGTACGAGAACGCACACTGAACGACACGAAGTGAGCAAAAGGCAACGTTCTCAAGTGCCTTCGTCTATGTACAGTATGTGTTACTACCATTTGTTTTGCATTCCTATCTACCTGGTGCAACTACAAGCGAGCAACACGAACTGAGACCAGCAAAGGCGAACTAATAAACAGCCGGGGGCTACTTGTATCCAACCTGATGGACTCGACTGATTACTAGCTACTTGTCGTGGTTTTCCTCATTTTCAAAAATTGTGCGCATGATTGCACGCGGCCAGCTCAGCTACAGGGACTATCAGCCCAGAAAAACTGCCATCTACGATGAACATTTCGTGGCTAGGTATCGAAAACAGAGCTATCCGAATAGAATAATCATGCTCATTGTCATCACGTTCTTCTTCATCCTCCTCCTCATACTCCTCAACTTCCTCATCTTTATGATCATCATTGTCGTCATCATCATCATCTTTATTATCATCGCTTTTAGGATCAACAGCATCTTTTATCATCAGTATTATCAAATTATCAAATGACATCATCATTATTATTGATGCACATGAAGCTGACCTTTCCATCGTGATTACAGTTTAAAGATCATCGTCTATCTTCAGGATAATATTGATGATCACAACTGTAATCAGTTAATCTTCTCATCCTATTTCATTCTCATCCTGATCTTCAGCTCGTACAAAGAATAGCACATATCTATTTCGTGATATTTTAAAACTTTACACGGTGTCCAGAAAAAGGAGAACCACAAGATAAATTACAATGATTGGAGTGTGTTCTTTAAAACTGTTAATACATTTTAAACATTTATAGTAAAGGAGTTGAGTACTTGTTTGCATTCATGGTTTATGTTCGAAATATTCCCAGTGGTCGGGACACAAGTACAAAGGCGAGTACGCCACGGCCAATAATATCATACAATTTTAAAGCGACCGCCCATTAACCATAAAAATTAATTGTAAATAAGTAGGCGAAGAAACTGCTTAATTCAATTTAAATTTCGTAAATTTTTGTTCAGGTAATGGTAGTTTTGCCTAAGGGGTTCTCTTTTTCAGAACGCTGTGTTTATAGTATATGTATATTTAGCGGGAGAGATCGGAAGAAGGGGAAATGGAACGTACATCGACTGAGGGGAAATCGACTGCGGCTCAGGTAAAAGAAGAGGAACGAGAAATCATCGCTTCTAAGGATAGGTGCCCGAATAATTGGTTTCCGACCTCTTAATTGCGAAGCCAGCGTCCGGGGAGATGCTTCTCCAGCTGATGCGCCGGCTGGTGATGCTGCTGCTGCTGCAGAGGTTGCGGCCATTCCCATCCTTCGCCGCTCGACAACAACCGACTTATTTCTTCGATGCAACGCAAACATGAACGGATTTGCATAGGTCACTCACAGCCACGCGTAATCAGGCGGTTCTTATCAAAGGGAGATCAAAGGAAAGATCAAAGGAAAGATCAAATAGAGGATTGTGTGCAATCAAAAATAGGCGAAGTGTACACACATGAGCTGGACAGTAATCACTCTTTTGTCGCCAGTGAAATCGTCTGAAGACAGATCAAGCCTTTCGGTCGACCATGTTTTCATGAGATGACATGATGTGTAATCATATGAGATCTCTAGAGGCGCTATATGAATATCGACTAAATACATGTTAAGTGCTGTGATACGATGTGATGCAGCGTTTTGTTGGTATAGCATCTTCGACAATAAGAGTTTAATTGTTTTTTTGATGTTACGTTCAGCATATAATTGTTTTATTAAGAAAACAAATCTGAAAGATATTAGCACTTTGTCTCGCATGCGGCGTGTCTTACCGCGATCGAAGTACACACTTGTTACCTTGTACTAGTCCATAACTTGTCCTTATTCGTCCTATTGCAGTATCATATTTGCTTCTGATAATCATTGTTGCCTAACTTGATTTATAACCCTATAAAAGCGCATCATTCACATCACTTGTATAATCTATCCGTCAGAGCTAGCAGTCTGACTTCTTTTCTCGTTGTAGAAGTACTTACATTTGAATGTATTGACCAATTGCAGGTTGTTGTCTATAAATTTGAAAGGAAATTGGTATACCTGTAACTTCTGTTACAGTGTATTTGGCAGAACCTGGAAGTGATTAGCTATCATAATCGATAGTGCATTATATGCCGAAAACATTTGCTTAGGCAAAAATAAATCGGATTTGTATTCTCTTATATGGACCGGCTCTCTTTAAATCGTGCTCAAAGTTCATCCACTTTACGTCATTTCAAAACTCGTCTAAAGTGCTGTTCGATAGATTCACAGTGGGCACAATATTACTGTTGATCTATGCCACTGTACAAGCACCATCTTTGCACATTTCTGCATCATGATATATTTTATTGACTTCAAGACCTACTTTTGATTGCTGATGACCACCACATGTGATAATAAAAATATGAAAACAGTGCAACGCGGCAAACGGAAAACTGTGTTTCATATTGGTTTACCGACTGATACACATGTATTAATACGATTGATTGTGACGTGTATTCTTGATTTCCGTAACAGATAAAATAATTATATATTTAAGATTTTTAAGTACATAATCGCATGCAGTATCATTTTTTATATCGGGCATCAACATGTACTGTAGGCTTATAAATGTGATAAATCTGACATAATTTCAAGCATATGATGTCTTATGAATGACGTATCATATAGGTGAGCATTACGACGAAAGAAAGGTAGAAAGGTAGGCCTATATTATGGAATGAAATAGGACGCTTTGTTTTATTGAAACACTAATATAACTCTTTGCACATAGAACTATCTATCTGGTCCAAATAAGTGCGTTTAAAGGCAGTATGAAAATAAGTGCTGAAGACAGCCAAGTGCAACAGCACGTAAATACAGTGGAAAAGGTTGAACGGGATGGAGTGACGATATAGAATGGGATCCACGACATATGGGATGGAAGGAAATAGATAATACTCCATATTGGAGATGGCAGACAGACGAAGTTTTTCCCTCGCTCCCTTCGTTCGCTACTCCACATCCCGCCCTAGCTCACGGACCGACCGCCTGACCAACACGCCACACACTCGTTCACTGGGATTTACTGGTCAATCACTCGTTCATCTAACCACCCGCCCAGTGATTGACCTGCTGACTTACTCCGTGACTAAATTCTTTTAGTTGACTGAATAGACTCCGTAGACTGAAGTTATATTTTGCGGCCACATGAGGTAGCAGACACTATGCGTCTGTATGAAGCCGAATGACTCTGCCCTATTACAGAGCACGCAATATCCAGTCTGGCTGGCTGGCTGGCTGGCTGGCTGGCTGGCTGGCTGGCTGGTAATTCCTTCACCAATTCTAACCCCCTTCTTCTTCTTTAGCTACATCTGCGCATAATATTTTCCCCAGGGAGGTATTGTGCCACTCCCTCTAGTTGTCTGTTCCTGTATTTGTGCCTATATCTGTGCCTGTAGTTGTCTGTATTGGTCTCTGTATGTCTAGCTTTTCGTCGCCTGTCGCCACTAGAGGCTGTTGTAAGCTTCGTTGGCCCTGGAGGGGGGCTGTGCGTGCGACACACGTGTCCAGATTTCTGTATCTGTTCTATCCGGTTCTGCTTCTTTAGTCAGGCATTCTCGGCCTTTCTTTAGAGCATTCTCAATCACTCTATCTATCTGTCCAGTCGTCTGTCTGGCTATATGTCTATATCTCTGGTGCTTACTCCAGTCTTTCAGTTATGTCTTTCTCTGCGACTGTTCATATCATTCTCTCTCTCTCTCTCTCTCTCTCTCTCTCTCTCTCTCTCTCTCTCTCTCTCTCTGTCTATCTCTGTGTCAGCGTGTCTCTTGTCAGAGAGTGAGCCAGACCGACAGTTCCGTCCTTCTGCTTGTCCCGCTCGCTCCATTTCTCTGCCTCTTTGTGTGTCTGCATATAAAGACGATGATGCTGACTATCGGGTTACTGCGCCGGCCCTCACGGACCCACCAACGGACGGACGGACGGACGAACGGACGAACGAACAGACTGATGGACGTCACCGGGGCCGCTGCATACGGCGCTGCGGCAACGAACGAAGGCAATGCCAACACAGGGGCTAGTATCGACAAGACCACCACCACATCACTACTACTACCATCATTACCACCACCACTATCACCATCATCGCTGTGATCACTACCATCACGAGCGCAGCTGCTCTCTTCCGAGTAGAGGCAGAAAGAACCAGAGAGAGAGAGAGAGACAGATAGAGACAGAGACAGAGAGAGCGAGAGCAAGAGAGAGCGGGCGCATACAGCTGGAGAGCAGTGCCATTTAAATTTCTCTGCTCGCGTCTGGTTATAAAAGCCGACGTTTCGACGGCTTCCGTTCACTACAGCCGCTGGGTCTTTCTGTCGGGCGGTCGGTCGGTCGGTCAATCGTCGGCCGATGCAGTCAGCGAAGGCTGAGTGGTGCCGGTTGCATGCCGCTTCAGGACGCCACTCCGCAGGCCGGATTTCCTCGGCATTACTCCTATGGCAGAGGACTCTGTGGCAGAGTGGGTCTCCGCCAACTGATGTAAGTAAATATATATATATATATATATACTACCTCTTGTGTACTTAATTCCGAATTCAATATGTGCCTGAAGCCTTCCTTGAACGTCCACCTTGATCTGAATACAATGAGTTATTGATTTAAAGCATTTCCTCCGATTGCAGTTTTCCGAATGCACGCGATACGCAGAATTTCATCGGTCCTTGCGCGTACCTTGTTTTGGTAGCAAAATGTGTGTGGACTAAGGTCATTAGTTGCTCGCATACCTTGATCCGAATGTGCGTGACATATACGCCTAAGTCATTTCTTGTTTCTCATGCAAATGTTATCTGCTCTAAAATCTCCGTTGTTAATACGTTGTTTCGAATGCAAATCTAATCTAATCTAAGAACTTCCATAGCGCCATTAATATAATGCCCAAGGCATCAATCGATGGTCGCTTCAAGTGAAATCATAATCAAAATCATAATCTATTGGAGAAGCCAGGTCGAAAAGTGATATATGTACTAAGGGCCTTCATCGATCATACCTTGTTTCGAAAGCTATAGTACTTCTCCAAACTTTTAGAAGTTTGTAAATCAAAATAACCTATAATGGCAATCTCTGCTTCTGATTATCATGTATACTCATGAGCCTGACGTATGCATATCTTTTCTTCAAAACCTACATTTATTATACGATTGGTAGAACATTGAAGCCCTTGAAGCATTTCTTGCTCACACTCTGTTCCAGCTGCTAAACTCTTCTTGTACATACACTCAAAATTCACCATTATGCATATAGGTACATAAAGCCTCCGTAAGGCATCTTTCGTTCCTAATGTTCCAGGTAGTTACAATCCATCATAATCCATCGATGTGCCCGGATGCTATTAGCGTGCACATGTTTTTCTTCCGACTGATCCTTATATATCCAAATACAAATATCGTAAAATATATTTAACCTATTGCATTTGCCGGAGGATATGCGTGGAAGCACAGGCAATTACGTTTTCCATTTGATCTTATAGCGCTTCAGAAAACTGTTTCTATGTACATCCAGGTCTTCAACGATTAAGATAATGCAAAATAACATCAAATGCTAAAGGCATTAAATTAATCTCCACATGTATATATAAATGAATATGTGTATGTATGAATGTATGTATATGTATCAGTATGTGTTCATGTATATGTGCGTGTGTATGTATATGTATATCAGTATGCGTGTATGTATATCATGTGTATATGTATTATGTATATGCATAGCAGGGCATTGCAGCAGACTTGTAACACTGCACGCAATTCAGCTATTATAGTTGAGATTCGACAGAGAAAATGTTTAAAGGCGGAATTTGAAAGGCGCATATACCGTGCATGAACGCTGCTGGGTTACCGTTATCATGAGCCAGCAGAAAAAGCATCTTCATCATTTTCAGCATCATTGCAGTTGTATTCTCAGTCATCATCATCATTAGCCTCCTCTGGCCAACTGTTTGTTCCAACTTACAAAACAAAGACGTATGGTTTTTGTGCCTTTTCATATGCTGGTCCACATCAGTAGATGTCGAAAGCCGATTCTGGGACAAAAACCATAATGGTTTTTGTCCCAGAATCGGCTTTCGACATCTACTCACATCCATGGAATTCACTACCACCAGCTTTCAGGGACTCTTTCTCTTATTTCATTTCGCAAACAATTGAAGACTTATCTTTTTCCAGCTACCCGCGCTTCTGAGGCGAATTCATAAATTTGCGCGATATGAATATCTGATTAATAATAATAAAAAAATAATAATAGTAATTTTTCAGTTCCTGAGGGATTATACCTACCTCGGGCAATAATAATAATAATAATAATAATTAATAATAATAATAATAAATAATAATAATAATAATATCTTAAATGTTGAGCTGTCGGATGAGAAATGGCTCCAGGCGTCCCTTCCGAATTCAATTTATCCTAACTTCATTCGCTTGCAGATCAAACGGACCAAATAATTTTGCAGAGAAAATTATTTTCAGGCGCCGATTGCATCGACGAATATAACAGCCGAGAAATCTGAACTAGAAATTTCTCTGGCACCAGATGATAGTTTGCGGTCGACGATTGTTACTTGGAAAAGTCTTAAAATAGGCTGCAGACGTCGTTTACTTTGCTACTTGAAACTTCTGCAGCCCTGGATCTCGACTAAATCCATCTATTACAGGGCTTGTTTCCTCTGTAGGCTGTTTCTCTGGCTTCTCCCATTTCTGTCTTGGCATTTCACCAAATACATCCTGCAAAATTCGTACGTGGGATTCGCTGTGCTTCTACGCTGGCACTTTCTGCCTTCTTGCCCTCTGCTGCAAGCACAAGCGAACTCCAAACACACATACTGCCACCAGAATCAGCCGATACCTCAGACGAGCAAGTGAATACCGCACTGAATGCGTGGATGGTCTTCACGGGTGCAGAACCACCAACTGGATCAGCAACTCATCGACAAAGGGAATGGGACAGTCGCTGGACAAGCAAGGCATCGGCGAGCTTACATAAGACTGCGAACAACCCACTAGACCGCGCTCGTCTCTTGGCCTCTCAAGCACCACACTCTGGAGATTGGATGCTGGCTCCTCCAGTAACCGCATTGGGACTCCGTCTTTCGGATGAGATGATACGGACCGCGATTGGAATGCGACTGGGAACCACACTGTGCGAGCCACATCTGTGTCACTGTGGCGAAAGAGTCGACGCCAGAGGACTTCACTGTCTGGTCTGCAGAGAGTGCTGGCAGACAACAACGCCATAACATGCTCAACGACATTATGTGGAGAGCGCTTACCAGAGCGAACATCCCTGCTCAGAAAGAACCGTTGGGACTCACCAGGGAAGATGGCAAACGACCGGATGGCGTGACTCTTATCCCGTGGTCTCGCAGAAGGTGTCTCACATGAGATGTGACAGTTTCTGACACATTTGCAGCGTCACATCTAGGATTGACTTCAACCGGACCAAGTGAAGCTGCAAACCGGGCAGTCTCAGCCAAAAGGCTACAATAGGCCACTATAGCCCAAACCCACTCTTTTGTGGCGGTCGCACTGGAGACCAGCGACGCATGGAGTACGGAAGGATTGGATTTTGTGTGGGAGTTAGGACGAAGGATGACAATGGCAACCCACGATCCACTGGAGACCAGCTACCTGCTCCAAAGACTCTCAGTGGCTGTCCAGCGTGGGAACGTCATCTGCATCTCCGGAACTCTACTATGAACATATAGGATAACAATAATACCAATAACTTAGAAATGTCATAATAATAATAATAAAAATAATCTCGCCATCATCATCAACATCATCATCATCAATCTACTTTGAAGACTTCCCTAGCACCGCTATACTAATAAGTAAGGTATCAGTTCATGCTCGTTTTTAAGTGAGACCTCATTCAGCAATCAGCAAAACCATTACACAGACCCCGTTGAGAACAGAGAGAGATCTAAATAACCAAAAGATAGGATGGCGGATAATAAAGATGGAAAAGACGAGTTTTTATTTGTATCAGCTATCTGAATTACATCAAATAAACGGGCAACAACCTTCCCATGGTGTGTACCGGCCAAGAAAAAAGCATGGGTGTACTTAATGGTAGTGTGATATAAAATACAGCTGCGCACGAAGTGGCTGATGGATGAGTCGGCTATTTTGTGATGCTGAAGGCAGAGCAATAAACCGCATTAGTGTCAACATTCATTATTTTGTTCTGCAGCAGCAGCAGTAGCATCACCGTGGTCGTTTCTGTCGTCTGAAATCATAATCCTATTATTGTCTTATTTCTGTTCATTTGGCCGACTCGTTTAATGGAATTCAGATCAAGGCTTCATGACTCGAGAGTCGTCCGTCCTACGCTTCGGAAATTGAAATTGATTGACGCTTATCAGCGGATCGTTTTGTTCAACTAATAGGTTTTTTGTTAGTTAGCTGTTTGTCTGTCTGTACGTCTGAATTACTGTCTTCCTCGATCCACAGATACAAACATACATACATTTGTCTTACCTCCCCGCAGCTACTTGCTTTCGTGTCTGTTATCTCTGAAACAGACAGGCAGACACAGTGTTAGAAATTGTCCGTAATTTTACTGGCAAATGAGGCGTAAACAGAACTTTCCCCATAAACTTATGGGCGCCCCGTTTTTATCATTCACGGTCGGTCCGTTATTTTACGACTAGTCCCCGTCTTATGTAAACGAGAATTTCACGTATTTTTATGGCGACTCTTCATATATTTACGGTAATCCTCGTTCATTTACGGCAATTTTGCATATTTTTACGACGAATGCCAGAATATTAACGCCTACTTAACCTCAATTTTACGGTGATTAGCCATACTCTTACGATGAATGGCCTTACAATAACGTAGTGAACATAAGAATTGACGCACACGTTTTAAACAGCGTAACAATGTTAATACTCACCTGTAATAGTATTAACTACCGAACTAATACTACTTGGCAGAAAAATAAAGACAATGTGATCTAGTAGTTGACATCAGTCAAGACACAGCAGCCAATGCAACTATTTTCTTATATGTTAAGTAAGTAAGTATACAGTAAAGTAACTTTTTGAACTTCAGAGATAAACCACATTGTGCGTATATATACGAACATTTTATAGCCCTTTATAAGTATCTCTCTCTATATACAAATGGCTACTCACTTATCTAAATTATATCCTATTTGGATGTGCTTATACATCGCCCAGGAGAATGAAGCTACTGACTACTAGTGACTTACAAACTTCTATAGCGCCAGTTAAATAATGGCCAACGTGTACGCATGGACGTATAAACACCGACCTTCGTGATGGTGATGATGGTTTTCATCTGTCTTTTTTTGCGGGGGAAGAGTCAGATTATTTTGAATTTAAATCTCGTTTACAGTTACATTACAGTTAGGCCCCTAATTTGCGTCTTGAATATTGTTTGAATATTCTTCGCTTCACAGTTTGATACTTCTCTCGTTTACTTACTGATCATGCGTCACTTTACACACTCCACCAGTCCATGCGTACACAATGTTACAGGTATGCGAATTTGACCTACCTGGCCTGGTCTAGTCTGACCTGGTCTGGTCTAACCTGGTCTGGTCTGATCTGACCTGGTCTGGACTGACCTAGTCTGGTCTGACCTGGTCTGGTCTAACCTGGTCTGGTCTGGTGTGACCTGGTCTGGTCTGGTCTATCCTGGTCTGGTCTGGTCTGACCTGGTCTGGTCTGGTCTGACCTGGTCTGACCTGGTCTGGTCTGGTCGTAGCACGTAGTGTACGTAAGACTAATTGCAAGCTTCATTTGTTGCAGTCAGCCTGATGTGTTAGAGCAACGCGTGCCTCCTCGTTGCGAGCGACTCGACCTATTACTCCCAAAGCCACCCTGTCAATGTCTGCGCGTCCGGGGTCTCCAGTCGCCATGGATGCGGTCTGCGGCTGGTACTATGGAATGTTCGATCGCTTGGCAATAAATCCATCGACGTTGCTAATGGTCCCGACATTCTCGCTGTCACTGAGTCGAGGCGTTCTTGCTCTTCCGCCATTCCTGGTGCGTGGATCGGCGTCACAGATCAGCTCTTTCATACTGTAATCTTCATCGTGTGAGCGAGAAGAATCGGTTCGGAACCATAAACTACTGTATATGGTATATATCAAGAGCGCTCTTGGATTGTTTCTTTACCAGATCGTCCAAGGACTTTTGAGGCCCTTAGCCTGTCTTATGCCACAGCCCGCAGTCCACTGATGCTGCTCGCCATCTATCACCCAGGCTCTTCACCCCTTGACGGCCATTCTGCGCTAGTTCGCTTTGATGCTAGAGGTGATGGCAACTTACAGCAATCAGCTGGTCATCACCGGTGATATGAACATCTACAGTACCTTGAGGATCCTGGATCTGCTTGGCTCAGCGAATTCATTCACCAATTCGGTTTGTTTGAACACATTTCAGAGCCAATGCATGATTTGGGTGGCTCGCTGGAAGTAGTCATCGCTAGAGACGATTGCGTCGTTCAAGATCTCAGGGTGGAGCCACGATGCCTTTCAGATCACGGTCTCCTACTCTTCACCACACCTCATCTGCAGGCGCAACTCGTTATTGCTGTCAGATCTATAGGGGGTTTGAACAATGTTTCGACCAAAAGGCTTTCCAAACTGGCTTGTTAAACAGTCCACTCTGTGAGGACCCGTCAACCACTGAAGACCGTTCCTCAACGGAACTCTTCGTCACCTATTAGTCATCAATGTGCATTGCGCCCTCTGGTCGATTGTCTCCTTCTCTTTAAGACTGTCCAGTATTCTTGATCGCTCGACTTCGATGAACAGTCGAACTCATACATCATTTACAGCCACCGATTATTTGGAATTTATGCGGGAAAAGATCGAATCGGTCGGACGCTCCACTGAAGGCTCTCCACTGCCGACCTTCCCTCCATCTCTCCATCACTCCTTTAGGCAAAACCACCCGAGGAGCTTCGCCATCTCCTGCTGTCGTCGCCATCGAAGTCGTGCCAATTGGACCCACTGCCCCCACCACTCTTAGTTAAGGAATTTGTGATTGCTTTTTGTAGTTTCTTGTATTATTTTAACACCAGGCTAAGTGAGGGGTCCCTTCCCGCTTCCCAAAAACGGGAGATTATTTTTGCCTTCACTCAAACGCCGGGGCTGGATGCTGATGACATGGCTAATTATCGTCCAATCTCCAATTTATCTTTTCTATCGAAGATGTTTGAGAAGATTGTTTTGATGCAGTTGACATGTTATCTAGAAGCAAATTCCCTAGACAACAACCTGGTTTCAGGAGGTTTCATTCCACAGGGTCCGTGTTGCTAATCCACATTACTGTTGATTTCTTTGGGGCTGTTGACCGGAGTCAGGTAACATTGCTTGCTCTTTCTGATGTGAATGCTGCATTTGACACCGTCGACCATGGCATTCTTTTCTTTTAGAGCGCCTTGAGACGGCGTTCGGTGTCGTGGGTCGTCCTCTGCTGTGGTTGCATTCGTTACTATTTTTTACAGTTGTAAGACGCCAACTGTCCAATACAATACGGTCTTGTTGTAGGCCTAAGCCAAGAAACGTTTAAAGTTACCATTTCCGGAATATTATGCTAAAATGTCCTTCTGGTATAAACTATTATTTTAATTACTTAACATATAATTAATTTTTATTGTTAAAATAAATTAGTGCTACAAATTTAAAAAACTCCACGCTTGAGATCTGAACCCACGATTCCTGCTTGCAACAAGAACGACTGCGCGGTTAGGCCTGCAGTTGATCTATATGGCACCAGTTTCAAGGGGCTATTAAAACCCCTATTTAACTCTTAGTTACTCAGTGAGGCGTGTGTCTAGAACGCTTGCATATTTAAGAGTGTCTGCCTATTTGTCCATGTGCGTGACATTGATTGTATGTGTGCCTTATTATATGACTCACTGCTTGTCAGCTGCGGCTTTATTGCAGAGTAAATCTTTGCTTTAAGACCCGCATTGACTGAGAGGTCTGGCATATTCGATATATCCATGCGCATTTTCCCATAAGTAATGTGGTTTATCCAGACAGTTACAATCTTGTTTTAATAATGTTTTCACGTTTATTTTTATCTGTGAACAACATTGCCTAATTTTTTGCAAAAATTTTTAATTACTATCTGCAAATATTTTTGCAATTTTCTAGTCCTATATTGGCAGGGCTGTACAGGAAATATTAATTATTTTTATACACGTATAAAAATTACGCACAGTGTAAGAAGACTGAAACACGGGACTGTTATCCGTAAACACACGGCAATTTACGAGAATTGCATTTATGGATATTTTAGCCGTAAAATAATGGCACATTATTTTATTCGTATAAAAACGGAATTATTACAGTGCAGATTCAAACGTACATGTTTTATGTAAGTACATGAAGACTGCAGCCTGCAATTGGTTTAAAAGGATTGTATTAAGAACCAGTAAATAAAATTATTTTGATCCTCCTATCTCTGTGTCCTGTGTCTGTCTTCCTACGTTTATGTCTGTGTTTGTCTGTTTGTCTGTCTGTCTTCAAATCTGTGTGTTTGTTTCTGATTGCAAATTTTCCCACTGTTTAACCAACACAACAGTTCTACTTTTATCACTTGCAGCGGTCAACACTTTGAGCGTTTTAAAATTTTATTTCAGTTTCGCTGTCTGTTTTAGGAAGCCCGAGATTGAAGCGATTACGTCATCCGGGATCGATCTCCTTTCCGTCCAACGGTGTCGATCTCCGACTCGGCGACTTATCATGGCTGCCTATCGATTTTAATCAGTATTCCAATTTGCTTCGATTACGTACAGGCGGCGCCCAGTAATTTCGTTCCATAGAGCGACACCCGTCGACAGGCGACGCCAAGTATTTGGACATCGTGCCGCGTGAGCTGTGAATCCTGTCTAATATCATCGATTCTGCTACGGTGGTCCGGTGTAAGCGAGCTAGCGATGCTAATGTCTTTAAAATCTTCACGCGCACATTAACCGATCATCGTAGAGAGACGCTGGCACGCACGGCGCCGACTCGGACGTGATTGACATTCGTGAATTTGCGAAAATATTGGATGCTGCCGCTCTTTCTAACCGGTTCGCGTTTTTATGAGATCTTGAGCGAGGCGGTGACGACGGGTGACGCGAGGGAGGCAGGCAGGGAGCGAAGCGAGGGAGGCAGGCAGGGAGCGAAGCGAGGGAAGCAGGCAGAGAGCGAAGCGAGGAAGGCAGGCAGGGAGCGAAGCGAGGGAAGCAGGCAGAGAGCGAAGCGAGGGAGGCAGGAAGGGAACGTTCGTTCGTGAGTGGAAAGCGTTGATGTATCGTTAGTGGCGAATGGACAGACGGAGAAACATACCGATAGTCAATCGGACGAAGTCTTATTTACGCGTTCCCAGGGACAAGTCTCGCGTTAGCCGATGTCGTCATCGTACACCGCTAGAAGCGAACTCAATTATTGGAACGCGGTGTATAACTGAAACGACTTAATCGCACCGGGCGTGATAAGAAACGCTGGCGCCTAATAAATGCGACGACAAACACACGTGTAACGAGATCCTAACCACTGACGTTGCGCAGTGAACTGACTGGTGATTCGTATGGCACTCACTGCGATTGTTGCGCGTGTGAACGGAGACCCTTTGAACATACATACAGAGGCCGCGCAGTGGAATAGTATTACCCGCCTGTGAACGGTATTAGGCCTATAGACGCCGCTCGGTGATCGCACTGGGACGGGGATGGGCGCGAGATACTGGGCGGCAGCGGCGGTGGTGGCCTGTCTCCGGCCCCGGTCGATACACCGCCAGCTACTCGTCGTCTTCGTCTGGGGTCTGTGCGGAGTAACCATCTGGAATATCGGCATCACGATCCAATCGGCCTACCGCCAGCCGCCGCCGCACGGAGCCGTCGTGACAGTCGAAGCAGGAGGTCTCGACCACCCGGCTGCTCTGCGACACATCTCTGCCGCCACTGGAGGAGTCGGCGGGGAGCGGACCCCAAGGACGCAAGTTCAACCGCTCTCGACGGATGCTGTGCCCCCCCGCGTCGTTCACTTCACCTGGTTCTATCCGGCCGACACTGACTTCCGGTTTCATCAAGCGCTTTGCCTTCTCGCTGTCCAGCGTTTCTTCCGCCCCACTAAGATCTATTTTTGGCACGACCAAAAGCCGACGGGGCCGTGGTGGGTGTTCGTGCGCCAGTCCGTGGCGCACCTGCTCCTTGTGCCCTACGAACGACCCAAGTCCGTTCTCAACCGGACAGTGACCGTTCCAGAACATCAGTCGGATGTGGCCCGTCTTGAGCTTCTTGCAGAATACGGCGGCCTTTACCTGGACCTGGATGTGATCGTCGTTCGCTCGTTGGATCCTCTGCTGCACCATGAAGTCACCCTCGGTGCTGAGACCCCCGACATGCTTGGCAGCGGGTTCATACTGGCACGTCGAAATTCCAGCTTCATTGCCCGGTGGAGGGCGACGTATTCGAGCTTCGATGACCGCGAGTGGAACTACCACTCCGTCGTGGTTCCGATGAGACTGGCTAGAGACCACCCAGACCTCGTGCACGTCGAGTGGTTCTCGATCAACCGACCGAACTGGTTCGAGAGGGAGTGGCTCTACGGGGACGGAAAGCTCTGGGACTGGTCGGAAAACTACGCAGTTCATCTTTGGTATCGCGAGCACAACGTCGACTACAATCCAATCAGCATTCGAACCCTCAACAGCACTGTCGGCGAGATATTCCGTCACATCTACTACGAAAATTCACGGATTCTCCCGAACGACATCGGCCTCGGATAAACACGGACATCCAATCTCTTCCTCTGTTGTCGTCCTTCATCTTAACATGGAAAGTTCCTCCTTGACTGAGCCTTTGACTTGCGCTTTACATACGAGATGAAATGCTCGCCTCGCTGCGTAAGCAATCTTTGCAGCGCAGTCTCGTTTTCGTACCAGATCTGATGTATAGGCCTAATAGAACTTCAATCAGATAACACGGGAAAGACAGCCTCGCTTTTAAGCCAATAATCAATATGTATGAATATTGTAAATGAATTATTACAGTTTTCAGACGATTCGAATAGGGTAATGACGAATGAAGACGGATCCACGAATTCAATTTATCCTAACTTCATTCGCTTGCAGATCAAACGGACCAAATAATTTTGCAGAGAAAATTATTTTCAGGCGCCGATTGCATCGACGAATATAACAGCCGAGAAATCTGAACTAGAAATTTCTCTGGCACCAGATGATAGTTTGCGGTCGACGATTGTTACTTGGAAAAGTCTTAAAATAGGCTGCAGACGTCGTTTACTTTGCTACTTGAAACTTCTGCAGCTCTGGATCTCGACTAAATCCATCTATTACGGAACTTGTTTCTTCTGTAGGCTGTTTCTCTGGCTTCTCCGATTTCTGTCGGCTTTTCACCAGATACATCCTGCAAAATTCTTACGCACACCGACTTTCCTTAGCAGTAACTAGTAACTATGGACTATTTTCTTTAGCATTATTACAGTGGCGCCATTGGAGTAATTGGTTTATTATTATTATTAATATTAATATTATTATTATTATTTCATGCTGCATTTTTTATTTCGATAGAGGACGCCAGCATTGCTGTGTAACGCATTATTTCTGCAGTCTGCTTTGAACTCTTTTTCTTCCGGCTTCCTTTGTAGTTTACCCGTCGCGTCTCTTTCTGAATCGCGTCGAGTCTTCTTTAATCAGCCATCTTGATTACTGTGCAAATTATGTTTCCCCTAGCTCTGTTATTGCCTGTTCTAATCTATCGCTTTACGCTTAATCCCATCTGTACATTACACCTACTCTGCTCTCCCTTCTTCACACCGTCTACCGCTACTTTGCAATATAATCAGTTACATTCTATCCTACTCTCTTCTTAATCGCCGTCCGTCGATACAAAACCCTCTAACAAAACCCTCTAACAACGTTCCTTGGTAATGTTTTCTCTGCGGTGATATTCACCCTAACCTAGGCCCGCGAAGCCATTCAACTCCTAAATCCACTTCTTGTTCATCCATCTCTCTGCCAACGAGAAATTCCTTCAGTACTCTCTCATCATTCAGTCGCTGCTGTACCCGCTGCGTTTCGAGCCAACGAGGTCGACAAAGACTGCGAACGGCTGCATTTGAACAGCTTATAGTTCCACGCTCCCGAACGACGGCTCGGGCATATCGTACTTTCTCATGTATGGGACCATCTGTCTGGAACATTTTGCCACCAGAAATTTGAGCTTTTGCTCTCCTAATAGCTCAAGGAAACATTCTCTGTCCGTCTTAAGAAACCCTCCTCTAATCCTTCAGAAACCCTCGGCGGCGGCATCGCATTCATGATTCGAGAACCAGTCGTCGTCCTACACTTCTCTCGTCATAACTTTCACTCCTTTGAATGCGCTTCTATCATTCTCAGGCGCGCTTCTAACCTACTAACAGTGTTCAACATCTATCGTCCTTCTACATCGTCTGCCTACTCCTCCAAATCTCCTGTCTTGACGAAATTGCAGCGCTTCTTTCACCTGCATGAGCCACTACATCTAACGACTTCTTACTAAACGATGGCTTCAATATTCACGTTGATAACCCGTCTGACCTTCTCGCTACCACTTGAGATGGATTGGGATTCAACAAAGGAAACGCAGTCTGGGGAGCAGCTTTTGTCTTAGCCACCAGAGTCATCGGCACTTTAGCAGGAGACGTGTTCAGTAGGAAAGTCTCTTATAGTATCCACGACCGGCAACGGAAAGACGCTGTCAAGGACAGCGCTCATCGTCCTTAAAATCACACGTGTCACAGAGGTCACATGAGGCCACAGGAGCCACTAACTTACCTCTGTTCTTAGACATACTTCTTCATTTTACAACATTTCACAGTGTTTGCTTGATCAGAGCGATCTCGCACACTGTTTTTACGACGAGGACACACTTGAATTTCGATCTTGATAATTCCTCTGCTTTTTCTTCTGTCAGGCTGATTTTGGAGCTCACTTACAAGATCATTCCCTAATGGTAGAAGACAGATTGTTGAAGTTTTCAATATCTGCTTCTCGGAAAATTCGACTGTCGATTTCAACACACTTGTACTTGTACTGCTCTATCAGACATTACCTTTCTCTCCTCGTGCACTCGTTTCATCCGACAGGCATTTCTTATGAGTGTTTCTTCTTTTCGGTCAACATTAGCGCCTTCGAGAGGTTCTTAAAAGGCGCTATATAAATAGCCAGATACATGCGTACATACATGAATTCCAACATTGGTTACAGTTTGGCAAGTTTTAAGCTAAGGGAACTGTCAGATCCAGTTATGTTGTATGGATGTTATTCCTCGATACAATATAGGCTATACACATAGATAGCCCACTTATGCTGCTTATTATTAAATTTCTGACGAACGGTATACATAGTTAGCCAACCTATGCTTCTTGATTCGCTCTGGCACGGTATAAAACTCTATGGATGCCCAATCCGCCGTTATGCCTTATCAGTAATACAATTATTTCCATTTCGATTTACAGCGGTGTTACAGTAACCCCAGAGCAACAATGTTTTAATATCAATTCGCAAAATTTCCTCTCAGACATATTCCCTCAAGAATTCGAGCGCCGATGCGATTTTTTTTTTTGATATTGCAGCTAATCTACCGTATACAGGCAGGAAGATTGGCGCTTTTTAAGGAATTACTCCTTACACCCAATATAATCTTAGTGGCCTACAAACATACTCACATATTACACAAACAAATACACACGTACATGTATTTAAATGGTCCGCATGCTTACACGTAAAAAACCATTATATTTATAATATTATGTATGTGTGCATGTATGTATGTATCAGGACTCTTAATATGGCGCATTTTATATAAATCGCAAAAGAGCTGCATGATCATCTAACTGTTCTAAACAGGAGCGTTTTAAGACACTTTGACAATTTTTTGAACTGTCAAATGCACCAGTACGTGAGTGCAATGATAGACTGTTCCATGAGGCCGGTGCAACACGATGGGCTCGAGTTCAAGTGCGGAAGAGCGACACCTACATATCTCCGTGGGCTGCAGAGCGCAACAATCGCTGACCGATACTGGAGCACGGTGCTCTCTGAGGTATTCCGAGACAATGCCGTCAGGTGAAGAACGTGCCAGCAGAAATATCTTGATGGCATTCGTTTGGCAGCAGGAAACCAGTGTAGCTTTTCTCGCATATATTCCTATATATGCGAATATTTCGGAATATGTGTCAACATACTATCTAATATGCATGCAAATGTTACCTACAGACCTGCTTACTGTGTTATGGGTATGCTGGTGTGCGTCTATGTAGGCCGTTGTTTTTAAGTACGAGTCTAGTCTTTTGTTTAGCGCCTTTGTAGCTTGTCAAAAGCGCTGAAGCACATTCAGCTTCTGACAGATCGAACAAAATGAGATTTAATATGAGGCGGAAATGTTGGTTGATTTGTTTTGGCGGAACAATTCGGATTTGCAGTGGACGATCGTTCCAAAGGATGGTGGAATGTACAGTATACTGGGAAGCGCAATGTGCCAGAGTCGCAGATATGACAGCGCGAGAATAACAGGTCAACATAAGCTGCAGGGGACCGCGTTTGTCAGCACGGATGGCTGCTCGATCGAGGTAGAAGCTCCACAATGTATTCTAGGGCCGATGTAGATGACGATAACAAAGAAACGTTCCGCAGACATTGACGACAAATATTATTCAAGTTCAACAGCAGATGCAATCCTTCTACTAGTCCTTAGCACCATTTGACTGTCTACTTGTTCCGCTAATCCCACAGGTCTCATTAATCACAATTTATTCTACTTGGCCGATTGACGTTTCATAAATGTAATCGTAACAGTAATCGCTTACTTGTTTGACGCTTCTTCAAGAGCAACTCCTAAGGGGCGTTCCCATTCTGACCACGATCATGCAGAATGGTTATCAAGCCTTACATGAAAGAGGCCCAGAAAGGTCAAGCAACTCAAATTGTAGTTTACTAAGAGAAACTTATTCCAGAAAAGTGGACCGACCACAGCGAAGCTTCTGTATACGCGGGACAGAAGAAGTTCTGTATTTGTATGCGCGAGGTACCTCGCGCAGCAGAACGAAGGATCAGCGATCGGGTGTGTGGAGACCAAGACACATAGTTGTATAAGATAAGATTGAGCATAGCCTGCAATTAAGCATAAGAATTAAGATTTAAACTGAATGCTTTTTGCGCAGACAACCAATACAGTTCCTCCCGCATGACACACCAAATATGCTCAAACCTAAGTAAACCACCAATCAGTCGAGCAACAGCACTTAACTGAGATTGCAGCTAATCAACGCTGGAAAGAGCTGGGCCAGCATAAATAGCACAGTCGTAATCGACTGTCGTTCATATACTTGCACGCATCAACGTTTCACGTGACACAGCTGTTGCTGTAAGTGAAGAGCGCACTTTCCGAACTAACGTAGGTATTGAAAGCACATTCGACAAACACTCTTCACATGGTCAGAGAAGGTCAACTGCTCGTCCAAGGTCATTCCAATTTCACTCGCAGTAGTGTAGAAGTGACACCATGGAAGTAGACCTACTACTGCACAGTACTAAATCATGCACATCGATTTTAGACATCTGCCACAGCTATCTCGGCGTCTGATGTACAGCTATAAATAAAATGTCTATTCATGGTCAGTTTTATCCAAACAGAAAATAATAACTAAAATAAAAATTACATTTCAACTTACGCATGCATTCGATCGGTCTTGCTTATTGCCTTTCCTGTCAATCTCATGGTGCCCTAGTCATCCCTGAGCTTAATCATGCCGTTAGACTGGTTCCATTATGTCTGTCCTAACATCATTTGTCCGCATTATTTTTTATGGTTGAGCTGTGGTGGATGGCGCGCGGAGAGGGGTGAGCGTGCGTTCGGCTTGGGAGCTCACTCATTGATGTGCTGAAGCAGGTGAGGAGTTTTGGGCTTGAGTGCAGTATGTGTATATATGTTCTGTTTGTATATAGATTTAAAGTCAGCAGTGGTTCGGTCTTCGAGGTGGTGACTGTCGACAGGCTAAGACACAAACTGTACATATTTAAGTGATAACGGTCATACTGTGAGAAAAAAGGATTCTTTTCCATGGTCTAAATTTCACAAAGAGAAAGGGAAAATAGCACTATGTTTCATGTGGAGATAGGCCATGTTATCTGTTGCAAAATATTAAAAGTAGAGTTTTAGGACGTGAAATTCAGTCGATAGAATGAAGGTATCATCTTAGACTGGTGCTCTAGCAATCTCTCCTTAACAGCCTAACTATCGAAGCTCATTATCAAAGCAACCTTTGGAGAAGGATCTTAAATGCAATTCTGTCCTCAACCGGGAGGCCAGTACAGTTTCTCCAGAGACAATACATTTGTCTGCGCGTGTAGAAGTAGCCAAAATCACTTCAAGTCGTTCCTTAGAACCACACTTTTGCAATGTATTTTTTGTATTGCACTTCAAGGTAATATAATGTACTGTATTTGTATTTTATTGTGTTGAATTGCATTGCATTGTATTGCATTGCATGAATGTTACTTGTTTTGCATTAAGCCTATGCACAATAGTTGTCCCTTTCATGGCCTGGATTTCATTGATGGTGAGGATGAGATATAATGTCTGACCTTTGGATTTGCGGTGTTACGCGCTATCTCGTGTCTGTGTAGCTGAAAAAATTGAATGGAACACGCGTAATCATTTGATTGGATTGCGTGAAATCTATTTATTCCTTTCGCTAATCTGTCGCTCATTTATCGGCTGACGAAGGGAGATTATTGTGCGCCGTCGTCGTCGTCGTTGTTTAATGGAATAAGCCCGAGTAGAGGATTTTATGAGCAGCGTGTCATTGGACTTAGCGGGGTCGATCGAGGTCACATCGCCACCGAAATCCGCAAGAACACGCGCCGAGAAATATGACCGCGAGGTCCGAGAGCTGATTGGTTGCTGCACGCATGGAATGTCGGGTAATAAAGACAATGCGCCATCTGTCGTCTGCTGCTCTGGTTCGCTGATATTCATTCGCGCGCATTTCATTGCGCATTCGTGCTCTCTTAGTTTAGCGTCTGGAGGAGGAACAAGCACACATACACCAACATCCCAGCACATACACTCACGCATATACCAGGAAATACTGGGCCAGACACCAACAGATCAGACACATGCATGGGCCTGGCATAAACCGTGAATGTGTTTCGCTTCATACATATTTTGGCCATCATCTCACGTCGATTGTCCGAATGGACCGCCGTCGGACACTAAGTCTGAGCCATAAAAGCTATCGTATTCCACAAGGCGAACAATCCATGACCTACACGAGTTTTGTATTGGGTTGTGACGTAATCTATGAATATGGCTGGGCACGTGACGCAGATGCCGCCCTTTTCAGATGTTTCTTGTGAAGCGTCTCCTGAGGGCGGACAACAGCACGGCGGGTCAATACGCCGTTGGCTGGATTCAAGTCATTGCTCGATGCTCCGACCATTCGATTACTTTGCGTTTACCTGGCGAAGAGTTTTCACTTGACTAATTGCAAATCGTGTACCTTACCGCATTGCTCATTGCGTGAGTTACCACATTCACTGGCCTCGTGTTGAATCGCGTATTAAGTTATATATTGTATGCTTGACCTTTAAGGCCCAGAACATTGGCTTTCAACATCTTAGTATATATACATATATATATATATACATATATATATAAAGATATAATGGACTGACTCCATGTCGGCCACCTAGATTCTTGCATTCTTCTGGTACTGGTTACAAGAACCTAGGTTCCGTTTTCGTATATCGAACACAGATAGTTTCAGACGCTTGTATACATGCAATGTGAATGTGGTCATTGCATAGAAGTGCTGCTGCTTTTATGAGGACACGTGTCCGTACGGTGTTTCCATAACAAGTCATTAAACACAGTTCAATTGTTTTCAACATCTCCTCGGTCCAATCTCTCATCTCATCGAAGTTCATGCCTGATGTAATCTGTCCTCGTGCCTATAATCTCTAACCTCAATTCACTTTATTTCAATTTTTCTGGTGTTAGCTGTGACTTATGTCAAATATTATATGCATACGCACAGTTTTATAGGAAAAGGGTGAGTGAATAATGTCATGAACGGCAAATTTAATAGGATCGATTGAAAAAACAACACAAGAAGAGCAACTGGTTTCTGACCTAGAATGAGACTTTGTTCAGAAGGTTCGAGGATAAGTATAGGAAAGCCATTGAACATAATGTCTACCAGTGACAAACATTAATGTCGCGTCAGAACTAATACATATATACATAGACCCACTTTGATTGGTAGTAAGAAGCTATATATACTACAGTGACCTGCAGTCAAACAGAAATTTAGTATTTTATGCTGTCTGGTTGCGCTGTTTGAAAGGCTATATATATGTTTACATTAGATCCAGTCTGATTATGCAACCAGATAACATTTAGAAGTAAAAGATGTCCATGAAAAACAACAAAGTGTAGATACATGTAGCATGTATGCCAACTGAAAGGAAGACCATATTATTCTTTGCTTCACTTTGCAAAAAGAACAAGTTGGCCTTTCTTGGACAGTCCCCGGCCATTGTACGTTGTGCATCGGTTGTGATGGTGTCGTTAAACTTTTGGTTGGGTTTTCCCTCTATCTTTGCCATGATTTGGCTTCCGCTGAAAAATCTATTTAGAAAACCAATTTGTCGAACATCTTCGGAACACATGAAATATCTGCCGTCTGAAATTTATGTTATCGGACGTTTGATCATACGAGGTGTGATCCGAATTAATCATACGATTCTAGGTTTGAGGATATGAGAGTTCTGTGTGCAAATGTTAAGGTAAATGCATAGGAAAAACCAACTTATCTACATCTGCTATAACAGATCAAGTCGGCAAGAACAAGCAAACAATAAATAATATTTCAACTGAAAAGTATTTGTTAACAGGTGTAAACATTACTGTACTAAATTATTTATACTAATAATTTTTAACTATGTTAACATTGTTATATTATGTTTCATATATTTATAATATTACTATACGAATTTTTTATGTTTCAGTTGCCTTGTGACACGCTAAAAAATGATGGCTTAAATTTTGACAATTGAAGTTGAAATATGTGACACAGGATGCTATTTACATCTTGGTCTAAAGGGCTATGAAAAAAGCTTAGAATGGGAGAAAGCACTTTACTAGAAGCACTATGACGTAATTGGAGAATTTGGGAGACGTTTATACCTTTCTGCGCCTTGGCATTGTTGTAAGCCTTACGAACTTTCGCAATTATAATATAAAATATTATGATATGATAATGATAATGATAATAAGTATATAATACATGTACTAAGTTGCCTGCCTTTACACAAGATGCCAAGAAGTCGAAGATGCGTTCCAAGTACGTGTACAATAGGGACAACGTGACACACAAATGAAGACGAAGACGTACTTTGAGCACACGTGATTACAGAAAGACATGGAAAATGGCATTTACGGCGATGCCATCTTTCCAGTAACCATGCAGGTGTGATAAATGAGACTTCGTAACGGAAGGTTTTGCGCAGAAAAGCAATACTGCAGACAGCTTCATGGAGTCCAATCAATGTTGCTATGTTATCATAGTAAACTGTGGCTTTCTGTAGAAGAAGACCATGAAGACCGAAATGCAAACTGTCTTGTTGCATGCTGTGGCTTCGACAGAATATTCCTTAAAGCAGAACTGGACCAAAAATTTCTTGTGCATTTGCAAGATAATATCAAGGAAGAATAAACATGGCAGCATTTCTCATTAAGATTGCTCATCTAACTTAATTATAAACAGAAATATTTATCTATTTAGTAAGCGTCACTACATAATGAGACAGCATCAATCGATGGCGCTTAGCAACTGAGCCACAAGGTAGCCGCGGCGGAGCTTCTGTGACATACTAAAATGCGCTATATTAAGTGTATGGGTAACTAGCTAACGAATGTGAAGTGGTAGCATCCAGTGTTTAAAGACATCTTGTGGCTTTCAGGGCCGTTGACGTCGATCTTACCTTATAAATTTGTAGCGGCCCGAAACAAACCCGCAACCTCGGAGACGGTTACTGTGTTGGTCCTTGGGCTAGTCCTTCACTCACAACTGCTCAGCGTCATCGATTGATGTTTAGTGATTTTAAAAAGACGTCATCATAATCTGTTGACATCATATTGGTTGAAAGCAATGAAATGAAGCTTCCATTCGCTTTCGCCAGGCTTTGTCAGTTTGCATTCCATAGAGGGCGCTACTAAGCACGAAACAGAATGGTTAACTTTGGAGATTATTCGCAATCGTCAGGTAAAAGGCGAGAGTGGTTGCTTCTCGTAGGCTCAACCACAAACGTAGAATGCTTTTGGTTAGCTGTTAGTCTGAAGGTTATATGAAGAATTGAATCGATTCATTACAATAATTATATCGGCTAAGATGTCCTCAATTTTCTTGTCCATTAATGCCATTTGTGACATTTCTGAAAAACTTGCAAATGTTTGGATGTCTAGGTCTTCCAAATTTCTAAAAATATCTTCCATTTGCACGATATTTGCCCATGTTAGACAACGTTTTATAAACTTACTTTGAACTGACGAGGACAGGCTTGGTATTGTTTGAAAGTGTTTAGATCATAGATGCTATCAGTAAATACTAAATACTCAACACATGTAGGTCTACTGTATTGCTATAGGCCTACTTTATGCTATCAGAAAGTGGAAATGTCAAAATGTAAACATTTCCAAGCAACAGTGTTAGAAAAAAAGAATGAAAACAGGGATTGTTTAAATATCCATTAAACCGTAGCGGTTGAACTTATTGAACTCTCCTCCGTGTTTTTTAATGATTTTAAGCAGATACTGTTTTGTGATTCATTCGTTGTGATAGTAGTAGGTTATTGAACCAGAGCTACAGCACGTTCAGCACAGTCATTCACACAAGCCAGACCCTTCACAAGCTCTTCTGCCATCTCGAATGAAGAGTTGTCTGACCAGCCATCAACAGAGATCAAGAAAGCATCAATGCTAACAACTGCTGGGAAGAAGGTGTGCAGTATAACCAGTTATGCCACACTGCGGTTGAAGTCATTCAAGCAAATGTAACTCCAGGCAACGTTGAGCTTTCCATTCCTTGCTCTACAGATCTGCAAGCATTCAAGTCCGTTTTGATATGCTCTGCAGCCACTAATTGTCTATTGATGATTGGAAGAACTATGACACATTGAAGTAGGCTTTGCTGCCTGCGTACTCCCGAGTGCCAGAATACTGTAGTAAGCGGTGTAGAACAATGGTGAAAGGAAGTATGGAGATCTAATTAAATTTTTCATTTTCTTTCACGTTGTAATTTTAAATGTGGATGGAAAGAGAAGAAGCTTTGAATAACTTAAACAGAGCTTTACAGGTCTTTCAACTTGACGTTTGTAAATTAGATGCGAGTGGAACTAAGTGAATGGTTTGGGTGCAGAAACCAATTTTTTTCTTACAGGTTCCATCACCTTCTGGTTGAAGAGTAAATTCTAAACTGTGCACATGGAATCGCTGGAGTTCTCCACCACTGAACGTAATGTCGCTCGCTCATGTTATCGAATGTGACTTCCTACTACGCTCAAGGACGGTTTCTGTTGCAGGATTTCTCTGTCTTCTCTGTTACTCTCTCTCTCTCTATCTATCTATCTATCGACCTATCGATCTATCTCTCCCTCCTTCTTTCTCTTCGTCTCTCTCTCGGCATAATGTGCATCGGCCTATGATTTTAACGATTTCTAGATGCAGGCTCCATGTTCTCTGGATTAGGCATTGTCCAAAAGCTGTTGTTTTGCCTCTAAGCTGTGGGCCACAGGCATGGAATAGACCGACTGCTATACATTATATTCTAAACAATAGTTTAGAATATGCTAACGATTTTCAAAGAATTCCTGCTGAATTATAGAAGAACCTTCAATAAGATCACAATTTTAGGCAGTCAACGTCATTGTCTTTGCATCGTTTGCCTACTGCTTGTAGAAGGGCAATTTTAATATCATTTAAGCTATTTAATTATATTTAAGCTATTTAAAGCACTGCTAAAGTGCAGGCTGTCTCCCAGTTTCCCACTTTAGGGACGATCGAATCTTAGGGCACTGAGCCGGGAAAGAATCTAAGAGTAATGAACACAACATTCTTTCCCACTAATTCTTCTCCAAATTCCGCGCAATCGTTAAATTATAAGCTAAGGCACTACATAATAGACCAGCGTGCTGCAACGATGAAATCAGTCTGTAAGAAACATACACTACGATGAGACGTAATTACAGATCGAAGCACCCTAGCCTATGATGCAACGTAACTGTGTATTCCTGAGCAATTCCCGGCAGGCGCGTCCACGTCATGGGTGTAACTAAATACTGCCGGGGACCCAGTCCTTCGGGATATAACGAGACTTCCTGTCCAGAGTTATGGGTGAAGACCTCAACGGCCAGGGAGCTGAGGACCTCCATGGAGGCAACGGTTCTGAGGGCGGACAAGAGCACGGCGAGTCAATACGCCGTTGGCTGGATTGAAGTTATTCCTCGATGCTCCAATCATTCGAGTATTTTGCGTTTACCTGGCGAAGAGTTTCACTTGACTAATTGCAAATCGTGTTCCATACCACAATGCTCATCGCGCGAGTTACCACATTCACTGGCTTCGTGTTGAATCGAGCATTAGGTTTAATATTGCTTTAAAGCCCAGAACACCAGCCTTCCATCATATCTTTATATATATATATATATATATATATATATATATATATATATATATATATATATATATATATATATATATATATATATATATATATATATATATATATATATATATATATATATATATATATATATATATATATATATATATATATATATATATATATATATATATATATATATATATATATATATATATATATATATATATATATATATATATATATATATATATATATATATATATATATTGCTGACTCCAAATCGCCCTACCAGATTCTTGCGTTTTTCTGATACTGGTTTGCTGCAAGAATTTAGATTCCGGACAATTGTAGGATAACGTGCCTTTAGCTTCTGTGCTCCTCGTATTTGGAATCGTCTACCACTAAATGCCCGACTTGACCAATTAAGTCACTTGTTGAAACTCACTACTTCATCCTGGCTTTAGCATGATTCTGCCTTGGCCTCTAGCAAGCATACATCCGAGCCTCAGATTCGGATGTACTGGCATTGCGCGCGTTATAAGTGCTTTAATAAATAAATCCTAGTTTTCCTCCGTCGGCCAGGTGTGTTAAGCGGTGGAGACATCTAGTTGAGCATTTGCCCCTCGCCGACCGCTTCGCTTTGGCACATGGAATGTCCGATCTCTGGAGGGCATCTAGAGCTCCCCGGCTCCTGACACAAGAGCTCGCATGTACCGGAGTCAACTTATGGGGCTGCAGAAGGTCCGGTGGTGGGGTGCAGGACAGCTTGTTGTTGATCGGGTCCAGCTGAGGATGGAGTGCGACAGGCGAGCGGTGCATTAATCCTGGACCACTTGACAGCTGGTACCCTAAAGTTGCCACTTAGCGACAAGGTCTTGATGGCTAACTGCATGTGTACTTTTAGAGAACTTACCATTTTGACGGGTTTTTATGGAACCCTAGAGCAAGCCTTGAGGACCGCAAGGAAAGGTTCTGCAGTGTAGATGATTTCACTACCGTTTCCGGCACGAACAGGGACGCTTGGACTCATCCTGGAGCCATTTGGAAGCTCTAGAGTCAACAACAATTCAGACAAGCCGATCAATTTCTGTCTGGGATCTGAACTCAGGAATTGTAGTTTCAGCGTAAAGACATCAACCTTACGTCCTGACGTCGTTCTCTCGGTTCCTTAATGTCAGTCAGGTTTAAACTTAAGACTCATCTGCTTCAATTTGATTACATTCCGTAGCCTTCTGATTTCTGTGACCTATCCCACTTTGTCCTGGTTTCTTCAAAGTATTATGATTTTCGTGACGTTTTCGCTTGAAGCGACCATCGATTGATGCCTTGGGCATTATGGCAACGGCGCTACAGAAGTGTTTAGATGAGGTTAGACCACACCAGGAAAGAGCTTTACTACATTCTAGTTAACACCTGGTGAAAACTGTTGCAGAATTACAGAGTCTATCGAAGTATGGAATTCGACACTGGTCAAAGGACAGTAGTCGCCAGGCTGGAAATCAGACTGAGTGGCCTAAATAGGAGACCTCCGCCAAATCATAGATTTACCATCAGCAAGCTAAAGAATCCTTGAAGCGAGTTAGCCATTGCAGATGATATCGAAGAGTTTGAATAGGAGAGAGAGAGATAGAGAGAGAGAGAGAGAGAGAGAGAGAGACAGAGGAGAGACAGAGACAGAGAGAATCTGGTGCTGGGTTACAACAGCTGGGAAACGTTCCACGACTATGTTACGGATGCTGTCAAGAAGCACTTGGACACAATATCACGGTCTAGTCTCGCGACTTGACCGTACCAGCTTCCAAATGGCCACAATAGAACGGAAAGACTACCAGAAAACGCGTGACAACATGTCGGTGAGGTTGCATCACGAGAGGGATACCCCACGCCCGGCCGACACAAAGAGACGAAACTCGACACCAAGGAAAGGCGACCGACCGACCAGACGACGAGAGCGGGGTACACAAGGACACCACCACCCCACTCCCTCCGCATGACCACATCAACTCAAAGACCGGGAAATCTGACATGAGTCTGAATCTCTCGACTTCAGTGACACTCGTCGTAACGTCCACAGACATTATAATTCTTAATTAAACAGAGCGGACATTGTATAGCTCGAGAAGAGGTTCTACAGCCCGTTAATTTAGGACTCAATAGGGAACGGAGAGAGGTAATGCTAATCAGTCCGCTCCGTTACATAATCGCCGATAGCGGCCATTGAAAGGCCCGCTATATAGAAGAAGCTGGATGCTTTCACGCTATGGTGCTTGAGTAGACTTATGCGAATTCCATGTACTGTGTACACCTATGCAGAATTTATAGACGCACGAGACAGACCTCTGTCTTAGGGATGATCGATTTTGAGACAATTTGCAAGGTGTGATGGCACATAGGATCACGTTAGGCGCTTCGAACCTTGATTTTAGGTCCCCGAAGACCTGGAAGAGACCAGTTGGACGACCAAAGATACACATGTCATGGACCCGGATCTGGAGTGAAGACGAATCCTCAAAATTTAACTTTGGGCTATAAACAGCTTTGAGAGGAGTTCATGACCGCGACGGTTGGCAAAGAATCCGGAGAGGGACACGCCACTGATGATGATGACTACGGTCCGGGATCTCGGGGTTGTACTGGATCAGGAGCTTTCCCTGTCTGCTCATGTTAACACCGTCTCTCGCTTTTGTTTTTATCATCTTCGTCAGCTCCGTACCGTTTGCCGTACTCTTTCCTTTCACGCTATCTCCACTCTGGTCCACGCCCTCATTTGCACCAGGGTTGACTTTGGGAACGCCATCTTTACCGGTCTATCGCTAGCCAACACTGTTAAGCTGCAATCTGTGCTTAACTCTGCTGCTCGTCTCATAGGGGGCATTCCAAAGTATGGCCACATCTCGTCTTATATTCGTGACACTCTTCACTGGCTCCCCGTCCAGCAGCGTGTCCACTTTAAGATCCTCTTCCTCATGCGCAATTGTGTTGTTGGCTCTGCTCCCCTTTACCTCATTGACTTCTGCACTTTGGTCTCCTCGTTGCCGGGTCGTAGCAACCTTCGCTCGGCCACTCAAGATCTCCTGTTTGTCCTTCCCATGCGTACCGCTGCGGCCCAGTCCAGAAGCTTTGCCTACGTTGGTCCCACTTGCTGGAATCATCACCCTCGAGAATTGCGACTTGAGTTCCTTTCTCTGCCCCTCTCGGTGTTCCGCAGGCGCCTGAAGACTGTACTGTTCAACAGTGATTTTACTCTTTCTGGTCGGAAGCACCTCTGTTGAGTTTATCCTCTAAGAGGCGCTTTATAAGTCTCAATTTACAATTACAATTACGATGATGATGATGATGATGGTGGTGATGATGATGATGATGATAATCTTGGGGCGGATATGCCGTTCGGAAGAAGCAATTTCTTAGTTGAGTTTTAAATAACGTAAAGAGTTGGTTCAATCGACCTCGAAATGCAGTCAAATGAAAAGCAATCTATTTACAAAGCTGAACACCGACTTAATCTCATGAGCAGTTTCATTTATAAAGTAATATTGTTTCTCTAGTTAAATATGAAATTATGAAAGTCTCTCAAGCTACTTTAGTTTATGTAAATATGTATGTATGTATGTATGTATGTATGTATGTAAGTATGTATGTATGTATGCATGTATGTATGTATGTATGTATGTATGTAAGCATGTATGAATGTATGTATGTATGTAAGTATGTATGTATGTAAGTATGTATGTATGTATGTATGTATGTAAGCATTCATGTATGAGGACAGTAATTATATTGCCTTTTAAATAATTCTCAAAGCGCTGCAATACCGGTGGCTTTCTAAGCCATAGTCTGCATATGCTGCTGACAAGTTGAGGCCGTTGGGAGATACGCAGATGAGAGTTAATGCAGAAATTCTATTATTCAATTAGTGGACGCAAATGCTGACTTAGATCGGTTAATGAGCAAATCTCATGTCTCTGACTTGGCATGTATTGACGACTCCAGCTGCACTTTCGATAATTAATTTCAAATCCATTTAATTAAGCTTAGTACCAATTAAGGTCTGAGAGGTTTTGTAGCCCAGTAACAAGAGTGAAAACCATTCAGACAGATTTACGAATTTGAATTTTTAGGTTTGTTTTTCAATTGAAATTATTGAAAGAGATGACCTCTGAAAGTATAAACCAAATTCCGTTAATCGGTTTCAAAGCAAGATTCGTCGAAATCAAGGTCGAGTTCTCTACAATTTTATTCTTCGAGATTAATCTATGGAAACTTGAAATTCTGAAGTATTAGCGCATGTAGTAAGAATCTGTCTCAAGACTGTGTACTCTGAAAGGTCGCTAGGGGGCTAAAGATGCTGCCCAAAAGGCACAATAAAACTAAACCCTATTTTCGTAATCTATTTTCGCCAACCTATATTACAGCCTGCCTATATTCCTAACTCCGAACCATCCCACCTAAAAATTGAACCACTTGTTTTCTCTCATTTCGCGTTCCATCATTCCCGTCTATCGTCTTATCTATGCCTCCATGTATCTGCCTCTCTATCTCTCTGCCTCATCTACTCCTATCGAAACCTCAGTGTCTCTAAATCGTTCTCAATCGAGAAATACGATGATCACGATGACCATCACGAGCGTTAAATTCTGTTCTTGTTCCTCGGCTTTACGCGCGACGGCGGAAGTTGTCGCGCCATCTGGCGCCGGTGGGCGAGAGGTAGTTCGCCGATGAGACTGGCGTTGAGTAGGACGAGAACGGGCAGAAGTGCAGAAGTCCTAGGAAGACGAACAGACAGAAGAGCGAGTGGTAGGCCACTCTCCAGGAAAGTGAGATACTGAGACAGAGAAACGAGACAACGTATGTTTCATTCCCAGGGTGCCTCTAAATTATATCGATATATGAGCACATCTTGGTATCGATACAGCGCCTTCTCTAAACCTCTGTAAGATGCCAATTGTACGTATGTATTTTCTAATCTCATACGCACATTCATATTATAGACAGCTGCATACATGTATGCATAATTCATGATATGTGACTTCTTTTAATTGTATTTCAATAAGCCCACTTAGCCCATGTAGGCCTATGCAACTTCACGAACTACAAATATTTAGGTTCGTGTATATATATATATACATATACACTAAGTGATATTTAATATACATATAAATATATATGACCAGAGGTAATATATAAGAGGTACTCGGCCAATTGTGTAGAATGAATGCGACTTGATAACGTATGAATATTTATTCGTAAATTCTGTTGCGCTAAGTAGAGGACCCTTCGCCGTTGAAGTCGAAGCTTTCGTTTCTGGTTTTAGCCCTGGGGTAAATACGCTGGAATTAGGTTACGCGAGAGCAATCCTTAAGTGCTTTTTCATTCCGCCCTTCTACTCTTCTCCCCGGGGTCTCATTAGCTCGTAATTTCCGCCGAGATGAAATCGTGCTGTTATGTTGCTATGTGTTGCTGTCTGGTCGCTGTGTGTTCGTGTGTTTTGTTTTTAGAAATATGTCTGGTGCTTATCTTCGTCTGCGCATCTGAATCTATTCCGGTGTTTTGCGTGCATCACGACGGTTCGTCGGCTGCTGTGTTCGGAGGAGTTTACCTGCAGTTTGGGTCTATTAGATGGACTGGTTCAGCACTTGGAAAAAGTCAGGTTCCGAAGGGAGACGAAGCTGTGAGAAGGCATGCAGGAGAAGAATACGACAGACTTCAATCTAATGCATCGATTCATAATTAAGACACATGCTGGGAAAGCACGGAATTGTATAGGAAGGAAAAATCAGGAGATTAGAAATAATGGAAGAAACGAACAAATGCACGATAAACGAAAACCAGGAGAGAAGACAAACAGAAGAGAGAGCAAATGAACAAATTTTTGGGAAGAGAGAACAACATGTATATATATGTATTAAAATCTGCGCACACGGAGGCATCTCTTAATTTACCGATTTATAGATCTACATCGATGGATTTTCTCATTTATTTATATTTACTCACATTTTTTTCCATTTATTTCTTTATAGTTATTTCATTATTTGTCACTCGTTCGTTCATTCGTTCATTCATTCATTCATTCATTTATACTTGCGCAGAGCCACTGCCAAAGTGAATTGAGATCATTTCGTTTCTATTCGATCTATTTCAGAGGCACACGCTGGTTCACAGCTTAACCGAAGCTGCCGCAAAGAAGACAGGCGACCCTTATTTGGGTCTTGAACTCCCTACGTAGTCTCATTGTCATTTTAGATGTCATTGTCTTTGTCTTTGTCGTTGTCTTAGATGCTGGTGAGACTCTGGAACGGCTGTGACTTTGAGCTGCTATCGGAGATGATCGCAGACGTTAGTCCTTCATGTCGGTGGATCAGGATACTGGCACAGCGACTCTCGTAGATGGCAGAAGAGTACCTCATGTGCTTGTCCACTCCTCCTCCTCCTCCTCCTTCTCCTCTACGGGCGCAAAAGGTCTTCAGTCTCTGCCGGAACTGCTTCCGAAAGACGCAGTAGACGACGAAGTTAAATACGGAGTTGGCCGATACTATGAGGTTACTGACGTGGAAGTAGTAATAGTACGGTTTACCGCAGCAGTACGCTTCCTCCCCGAGTACGTAGAACAAGAGCTGGTTGATGTAGGCCGGCGTCTGGCACACGAGAAATACGATGATCACGATGACCATCACGAGCGTTAAATTCTGTTCTTGATCCTCGCCCTTGACGCGCGACAGCGGAAGTTGTCGCGCCATCTGGCGCCGGTGGGCGAGAAGTAGTTCGTGGATGAGACTGGCGTTGAATACGACGAGAATGGCCAGAGGTCCTAGGAAGACGAACAGACAGTAGAGCGCGTTTTCGTAGACAATGTTGTACGTCTCGCTCTTCTTGAGCATCGTGACTTCGCTCTGCGGCTGTGTCAAGTTCGTTTCCGGCTGCCACACGTATTCGATACGGTACTCGCAGAAGCGCGGTATGTTGTAGAGTACGATAAGGATGAACATGAGCGCCACCTGGAGGCGAACGCGGTTCATAGTGCAGAGGAGAGGCGCGCGGAAAGGTCGACAGATGGCGATGTAGCGGTTGAAAGCGACGAGGACGGTGATCCAGACCGTGCCGAGCTGCGTGATGTGGACGAGCGGATGAATGTACTTGTACATGTAGGGCATGACTGGATGGTAGAGGCGTCCAGCATAGATGAGCAGAGCCGTGAAGATCTGCGAGAATCCGGTCGTGATGAGGAAAGCGTTGTCCGTGATCGCCATGACCTGCAGCAGGAACGTTGCGACGTGGATGTGACGGTCCATTTGCATTACTGCGAACGACAGACTGTTTCCGATGAGACCAAAGACGCACATCACCCCAAACACAAACACATACGTCACCAGCGTGAACACTCCGCACGCCACTTCCGATTGACCATGACCGACCTCGGCGTCACTCTCTTCGACAACCGTCGCGTTGAGTACGGCCGCTGTGTCGCCGATTGCCATGGTAGCAACTGTTTATGCCTCCATGGTGATGAGCATGGCACTGAGTACCAGTGGTAATGTGATTTCGTCGTCGGTGATCGCTGTCCAGTCGACAGCAACGAGCAATAATGACGCCGAGATAAAGCAGTTACATGCACAAAAAATAACCAAGAGCGCGGAACATTCCGACTTAAAAATTATCCAATTTCCTTGTCCTGTTCGTTTATTTACTCCAAACGACGCACTTTAATCAGCTTCCAGATTTCTTTTCTTTATATCTTGGCCTGAAACATAAAGAGTCGATTACAGGAACAAATTGTAAATTTTTACAGTCGTGTGCACATAAAACTTGGCTTAAAGTGAGTGGAAAAGTGTCAATGACAACATTGACTCAGATTTGTCGCAAGTACTGATTAAGTTACATTGTATTCTTATCTGCAGACAATTTGTCATTTGTGAGTTCGTCCAAATTTGTTCTTGTTGTTCCTTGATCATCGGAATGATCGATTAACCTGAAGCCGAAAAGCAGAAGAATCCGTGATCATTTACCGATAGATGAGCGTGCTTTCTTTCTGTGTAGGCCGAGGCAGCCGAGCATCAATAGAAAACCAGCAGCTGGAGTGCCAAAGGCAAAACTGCTTCTGTATACAGGGAGAAGCGTAGAACTGAAGGCTTGGCAGATACAGGTAAATCAAGAATAGGGCGAGACATCGTTAGCGTGAGAGCGACAGACAGAGAGGGGGAATGCCCAAGGCGAAAGGCCGATGGATAGAGTAGCCGTCGATGAAGCCGACAGCTGGAGTAGGAGGAAGGAAGGAAATATGGACTGAGAGAACGCTGGAAAGAATATATGGAGAATTGATAAATGGCGAATAAGAGCAACGATCGACCGAACAAACGCGAGAGGGGAGAACGATAGGGAAAGAGAAGGAAGAAACTGAGACAGCTATAGTCATGCGTCATGAAATATGCACAAGCCATCAAAAATATACACTATGATTGTATGATAAAAGGACAGGCAATTGGGTGGACAGAAAAATAGTAGACGTACAGGCATGACAAACTACAGACATAGATACAGACAGATAAGCAGACAGACATAGATACAGACAGATAAGCAGACAGACATAGATACAGACAGATAAGAAGACATAGATACAGACAGATAAGCAGACAGACATAGATACAGACAGATAAGCAGACAGACATAGATACAGACAGATAAGCAGACATAGATATAGGCAGATAAGCAGACAGACATAGACACAGACAGATAAGCAAACAGACGGACCGCCTCATTAGATCATTGGATTGAATAGTAGATGAGACGGAACGGTTTGCCTTGAGTCAAGCTATATGACCGTAGAACGTCTAACTGAGGCAGCTATCTAAGCAGAGCACTAAGAAAACTTTTATAGACGAAAAGAAATACACGAATAAGTAAATAAATACAGACGCACACACAGAAACAAACTAAGATAGGGATAACAGAGACACGGAAAGAAACATTAGGATACACAGATAAGCAGACAGACATAGAAACAGACAGATGAGCAGACAGATAGATACAGACAGATAAGCAGACAGACATAGATACAGACAGATGAGCAGACATGGATACAGACAGATAAGCAGACAGACATAGATACATACAGATAAGCAGACATAGATACAGACAGATAAGCAGACAGACATAGATACAGACAGATAAGACAGACATAGATACAGACAGATAAGCAGACAGACATAGATACAGACAGATAAGCAGACATAGATACAGACAGATGAGCAGACAGACATAGATACAGACAGATAAGCAGACAGACATAGATACAGACAGATAAGACAGACATAGATACAGACAGATGAGCAGACAGACATAGATACAGACAGATAAGCAGACAGACATAGATACAGACAGATAAGCAGACATAGATACAGACAGATGAGCAGACAGACATAGATACAGACAGATAAGCAGACATAGATACAGACAGATAAGCAGACAGACATAGATACAGACAGATAAGAGACAGACATAGATACAGACAGATAAGCAGACAGACATAGATACAGACAGATAAGACAGACATAGATACAGACAGATGAGCAGACAGACATAGATACAGACAGATAAGCAGACATAGATACAGACAGATAAGCAGACAGACATAGATACAGACAGATAGCAGACAGACATAGATACAGACAGATAAGCAGACAGACATAGATACAGACAGATAAGCAGACATAGATACAGACAGATAAGCAGACAGACATAGATACAGACAGATAAGCAGACATAGATACAGACAGATAAGCAGACAGACATAGATACAGACAGATAACAGACATAGATACAGACAGATAAGCAGACAGACATAGATACAGACAGATAAGCAGACATAGATACAGACAAGATGAGCAGACAGACATAGATACAGACAGATAAGCAGACAGACATAGATACAGACAGATAAGCAGACAGACATAGATACAGACAGATAAGCAGACAGACATAGATACAGACAGATGAGCAGACAGACATAGATACAGACAGATAAGCAGACAGACATAGATACAGACAGATGAGCAGACAGACATAGATACAGACAGATAAGCAGACAGACATAGATACAGACAGATGAGCAGACAGACATAGATACAGACAGATAAGCAGACAGACATAGATACAGACAGATAAGCAGACAGACATAGATACAGACAGATAAGCAGACAGACATAGATACAGACAGATGAGCAGACAGACATAGATACAGACAGATGAGCAGACAGACATAGATACAGACAGATAAGCAGACAGACATAGATACAGACAGATAAGCAGACAGACATAGATACAGACAGATGAGCAGACAGACATAGATACAGACAGATGAGCAGACAGACATAGATACAGACAGATGAGCAGACAGACATAGATACAGACAGATGAGCAGACAGACATAGATACAGACAGATGAGCAGACAGACATAGATACAGACAGATAAGCAGACAGACATAGATACAGACAGATGAGCAGACAGACATAGATACAGACAGATAAGCAGACAGACATAGATACAGACAGATAAGCAGACAGACATAGATACAGACAGATGAGCAGACAGACATAGATACAGACAGATAAGCAGACAGACATAGATACAGACAGATGAGCAGACAGACATAGATACAGACAGATAAGCAGACAGACATAGATACAGACAGATGAGCAGACAGACATAGATACAGACAGATAAGCAGACAGACATAGATACAGACAGATAAGCAGACAGACATAGATACAGACAGATAAGCAGACAGACATAGATACAGACAGATGAGCAGACAGACATAGATACAGACAGATGAGCAGACAGACATAGATACAGACAGATAAGCAGACAGACATAGATACAGACAGATAAGCAGACAGACATAGATACAGACAGATGAGCAGACAGACATAGATACAGACAGATAAGCAGACAGACATAGATACAGACAGATGAGCAGACAGACATAGATACAGACAGATGAGCAGACAGACATAGATACAGACAGATAAGCAGACAGACATAGATACAGACAGATGAGCAGACAGACATAGATACAGACAGATAAGCAGACATAGATACAGACAGATAAGCAGACAGACATAGACACAGACAAATATATACACAGAGATAGACGTGAATACACGAGTTGTGAAATGCGGTCAAGACGACGATGATATTAGTTTCTATCACTTGAGTCTAGATTTTATTATTATGTTTGAACAAACATTCATTTGTTCTAAATTTTTCTAACTATGTGATTAATGTCTAAGGCCGAACCGTCGTTAATAGCAGCATAACTAATTTACTCAAGCCTGTGGTTCAATGAGACTGTGAGAGAGAGACGCGTAGGATGGACAGAGATCATAAAATGAAACCGAGATTTGGAGACATGAAGAAGGGACAGTGGTCCACTGATTTTGTTGATGGGACAAAGATGGCTGATTAACAAGATGGACGTGAAAGATGAGTGGGGAATGAAATTGACGGTCAAGTGGGCAACATCTGGACAGTTGTAGATTAAATAAGACGTGCAACTCGTAAACAGGTTGACCACGCGTAGTTGTTGACCGAAGCGAAGCATTGACTCTTTATGTTGTTTTGTAAAGGTTGCTGTAAACACACTGTACATATTTAATTAATATACGATGCACGAACATGCACGTATCGTTATCTTTATGCGATAGTAGACCCACCACAGAAGGTCAAAGGCCCCGACGTTTAAGCCACTGAACTCTAGCACCGCTGTCAACCAAGATACTGGAAGAAGACACCGTTCGCCTACGCATCCTTTTCTCGACGCACACGAACACAGCAATCTTCCTCCCAGTGCAACACGAAGAAGGACCAACGGATACAGACTACAGACACAAGGATGTAGCTAGGCTTAGCATATGGAAACAGATAGAAGGTGCAGAAGAGGCTGTGAACTTGGAAGAGTACAGATATTAAACAACTCTGTCAAAACAGCGGAATAAAATCGGCACAGATGAAAGAAACCAATCGCTTAAAGTAAAATAGAAGAGAGAGAGAGAGAGAAGAAGAAGAAGAAGAAGAGATAAATAAACAGACATGAACATAGAAAGAGACATACATACAGCTACAAATACAGACAGACACAGAAAGGCAGAAATTGACAGAAAAAGGGAATGAAAAGCATAACTAGGGAGACATTATAGAAGGAGATAGGATAGGAAGACAAAGATATACAGAGAAACTGACAGAGAAAGAAGGAAAGATGCAGAGCAAGAGAAAGAAAACTAGTGATAATAGAAGAGAGGGGAAAATGTTAGGTAGACTAGAAAATAAACAGAGACAAAAACAACGAGAAAGAAAAAGAGGAGAGAGCAAAAGAACGAGCTAAGAGTGAAAAAAGAGCGAGAAAGAGATATAGGGACAAAGAGCAATTTATAGTAGATGAATCTACGAATAAACGCAAACATTATCTCCTGAACTTATCGCTAACCCTCAGTTATTCCCTACGGCCCCACACCCATGATCGTGTTATTCCTCCTGCTGACAATTTAACGCGTAAAAGTTTTATTGTTAGGATGTTGTATGAATATTAAGTTTTCTTGTGTTCTTAAATACTTGTAAACCGATGTGCGATTAGCTATTGGTTAATAAAGAATATACTTACTTACTTACTTACTTACTTACTTAAACACAGAGACACGATCGACAAAGTTCGTGATTTGACTTCGATCAAGGAACAGAGGTCTTGGCGCGAGCGAGTGAACAGCGTTTCCGCAGAAAAGCCGGCTTTTGATCTTGGAATCTGGAAAAGTTCCGTCATTAGTTTATATGAGAAAGAAGCGGCGAAGAGGAACCGCCCAGAACGACGAAGCTGCGTTAAGAAGAAGCAAAGACCGATGGACGAATCATGCCGACCGAAAGGTGAAGGTTCCCTGTAGTAGATTACGTCGACTAATGGATAAAAATTTAAAGTTCCGGGAAGCGATGTCTGTCTAAAACAGAAAGATGCAACTCGATGCGCTTACAATTCTATATTGAATTAGGCTGCTGGACCCGAGTGGATTACAAAGATCACGAAACATCGAAGCACAGCAAAGGAAGAGCGAGACAGACAGACAGACATAGATAAAGATAGAGAAAGTGAGACAGACTGGAAACACAAAGGTATCTAGAGAGAGAGAGGGGGACAAAGTCGTTAAACATTCGTCCGGTTACTATGTTTTAATGAAAGAAATGTCATACAGAGATGCTTGCATGATCTGAGTGAGTGAGTGAGTCAGTCAGTCAGTAAGCCAATCAGTCAGATGTCTGGTGTCATGCACTATTCTTTTGATGTCCTTAAATCTGTTAGATGCCACAGTAACCGCCGAGTGCAAAGCTACCGTCTTTCGCTGTTACCCTGTCATGAATCCGTGATCCCACAATGCAGATTCATTACGACGAATAGCGTGTCTTTAATCTTCCAGTTTCGTACTGTTGCTTTCACAGTAATTTAATGCGACTTACACTGAGTAACTTTAATATTAGTTCACAGTAATGAGCATATTACAGATACAAACATGCATGCTTACATAAATACTTACTTAGATACAAAGTCATACATGCATATGTACTTACAATAAATATTCAAGTCACTGTAACATTATTAATCGCAGTAATGTCCGATTTACTTAAAACGCACAGAGTGACTTCTTTGCTGTACAGTGACACACTATGATCTTCGCAGCAAATTTTTATAAGGCACTCCAGTCAATGAAGTTTCAGCATTAAGCTAAAAGCAGTTGTAACAATTTCTCTCCTCACGACAGTCGGTTGTTTCTTCTTACTCTTAAAATTGTTTCAATACATTGGATTTCCTTTACTTGGTCACAATACCATCTCCTTGTATGTGACGTGCAGTCAAGTTGATACCCTTATCCATTATTAGTGTAATATCCAGTTACATGAGCAGGAGCACAATTGAGAATAGAACATCTCCGCTGCAAAAATCTGGTAATAGCGTAATTATTATTAGTGTAATATCCAGTTACATGAGCCAATTCAGTTCTTTGCAGGAGCACAATTGAATTAGATTAGAACATCTCGTATTAGACTAGATTAAAATAACTGGCGCTGCAAAAATCTGAAAGCGTAAGCATGTAACCATGGTTCTCAATTCACTATCATAACTTTCAAAACAGCATTGAAATGCTTTTAAAACTTGGTTAAACGCATCATTAAGTGCTGCAATATATCGAGTTTATCGTAGTTCTGTGATGTTCCACACGCTATTTTTATATGCCAGAATGTTTTCACAGCCTAACCCCAATCACTTTGTCCTGTTATATTCTTTTGCTTCAGATGACAGCTGGTATCTTTCTTTTCCAGATCGAATTTTTGTCATGTAAGATAATAGCTGCCTTCTGTTGTCTTATCTCAGCGCAGACCTGAATCCTATCACGTGACCTATGTCATATCGTGATATCGATACCGCTCATGAGAATGACCCAGTTGAATGCTAAGTTATAACTGCATAGTTGAATTGCACTGCATATTTGAAATTTTATTATTCTTATACATAAGAATATCAGTATATCTTACAGTAGCCGAGTTGCAATCGTTTTATCATCCTATTTTAATGCACACAATAACTAAAGACATGGAAGTCATCGATTCAACAGCTGGTAATTAAAATCATGCAAGCCAGCCATTCATTCATTTCTGAAACATCTTTCAGATAGTAGTAGGCTGGGTCATTCGTTCACACAATAGCGTTCTTATGTTCTTATAACACGTTTCTTGCATAAAATTTCAACAACAGTTGCACACCTTATAAATTATTACACGCAATTGCTGAATCAATATCCGGTAGCAGTAAGTACAATAATAATTCGATGATTTTTGCAGCACTGCGAGCCAGAGTCTTAGCGGACAACTCACTTGAAATACAGATTCAGCCGAATGGAAAATTAATCAAAAAGTACCTTAGTAAAACCTAAGTATCCTAACAGTAAAACGCTTTGAACTTAAAGGGCATGCCCTCTTTGACCCTTAAGTCTTTTATGTCTTTTGATATCTTTTAATATCTTTGACCCATAAACTTCAGATTCCAATTCAACTTCTGAATGTGATAACCTAATACCATTCCCACACCTGTACCATAAATTTGGAATATCTATGAATCCAGATCGTTCAAGCACCGGGTTATTACGCATTTCTAAGTTACGAATTGCTAAAAAATGTCGCAGACGTCTTTAGCTGTATGTGTTAGGATTTATTCTATTATCTTACATCGCATATACTACTTCGTAAATCTTACATCTTATTGTATTGTAATCTATTATATTGCAAGACATTGTATTGTAACGTATTGCATTGCGTAGTATATTATGTTGGAATCATTATATTGCAATGCATTGTATTGTACTGCTATGCATTGCATTATGTTGTATAGCATTGTATAGCATCCAAGAATGTAACCCGTATATTGTGGATCTGCTGACAATCAGGATTGGATTAAGTTGCTAAACGTTTCTAATTGATACATCATTCAGATTTTCGGACCAGGATCGACTTATCTGAAATCTGATTTAATTTGGGACGGCCGAATCAACGATGGCCAAGTTCAGTATAGAAGATCTAGCGTTGAATTCATACACGTGCTGACGAATCAGTAATGAATTATTGGCCCATGTACATAGCAACTGACGCTACCCAAGCTAAGATAAGGGCGCCATTAAAACTTTACATAAACGAAGATAACACGCCATAAAACCTATCAGATCTCGTATAAATTCTGTTATTCTGCTGTTTTCCTGCAGTTTTAGTCGGTACGAAATGTCTTGGGTGCAATTTGCGCCGGAATATTTCTTTAGCTTATCTTATGCCGAACTATTCAATGTGATGGGATCTGAAAGACGGAGTTTTATCGATTTCTTATCGGATCCGTTTTTATATCGATTTACTGAGGCAGTGTCACGCTATCATTTCCTCTCTACAGACTGAGCTGCTAACTGGTAACGAGTCATATTTTCTCCTCGACGCCGGAGCTTTGAATTTCATAGCGCTGGTATAAATGGGACTTGTTCTATATCGGTTGCAGCCGGTAAATAAAGTCTGCCTTGGTATTTCTTTACTGTCTTTTATTTTTTATCGATCTCTTTTTCTTTCCTCTACCATATGTCTCTTTTCTCTCAGTTGTAAGATTGCTGTAGTGTGAACGAATAAAGTTGCTCATAACGGCATCTCATGGCATTAACCCAGTTACGTCGTTATAGAGCTTTACGTGCCTGAGAGCTTTGCTATGAAGTCGAAGCCTTTGAGTTGAGACACGGCATGGCTATCTCTCGCTTTGGCATAGTAGAAGAGTGTGATATCAACATATTAAATTCCGTTTAGTTTTAGTTCAAGGGTGACAACTGTGGTTGTAGTGTCTCTAGTGCCCCTTCAAGTGCAGAGCTAGAAGAAATCTATTCTAAGTGAACAGTGCCACCATCCACAAAGCTATAGCATTCTGGAGACCTTATCAAAGGACGGCTGGGCCATGGAATGTAGGATATTGGTGCCTACACGAAGATGAACGAACACAGCTTCTGTACTGTGTAACTCGGGAGTTCGTCCACCTCAACAAACAGACAGACTCACTGTTTGTGAGCTGACCGCAGTTGATTTGTATGACGCGGTAGCCAGTTGTTTTGAACGCTGACCTTGTACATTGGTTAACGCCTACGTCAAGGCGTCTCCAAGCTTGAGGACGCCGGTTCGAGTCCCGGTCGTGTCTTATTTGAGAGATTTGAATCTCGGGATAGCACGGTCCGTACATGGGACCTTAAATGGCGTGGCGCCCATTCAAACAGGCATCGGTGGTGAAAGATCTCACCCGATTAATTCACTGAAAAATGAACAGGGGTCGAAGTCATACGGTCGCTATAGAAAAACTTGTACAGTTATATATCTATTTAATGCGGAGTGTGCAGATTTGAGGATCCCCTGCACTAAGACGGTTGCTATGTATGGACCTTGAATAAATCTTTCACTCAAAATTGCTCAGCGCTATCCATTGATGTTTAGACATTAGTTAGTGGCGCTTAATAAATGCAGAAATAATAATAATAGCAATTTTTCTTCTAGTCCACCTGTACACTGTAGGCCAATATTTGCAAAAATCGTAAATGAACTTTGAAAAGCAATAGGAGAGCAGTGTTATGTCGTTTATCAAGAGTCATTTGCATTTTCTTCCTTCAAGCCAGTTCTGTTAATTTTTTACATTAATATTTGTTTCCGGACACAATACAACAGGAGCCTAGATCAGAAAAATACTGGCATACAGTTGTCAATGTTCCTCGTTTGATAAATGGTCATTAAATCTATCTGTATGATAATAATCTTGTAACGCGGCGCTTTGCACAAATATTGTATACTATCGAAAAATATCGTATCTGTAAGCTAAATAACACCGCTTTGACAGTTATGACGCAATAAACGATGTAATTGTTTCACTGGAAGCAATCAATTAATTTCAAAACATTATTACTGATCAGCATTACTGAGCGTTCGAGGGTAATTATAGTGCTCGTAGTTGTTGGCCAATTTACTAATACTGTTTTGTGCCCCAACTCCTTTTAAAAAATTCTTGGTGCGGTGTTTAACCACTAGAAATCACTAACCTTCGACACGGAAACGATTTAGGCCTATCAGTCTTTCTTCATCGCTTGCATCTGTATTTATGTCGATGTTAGGATCTACACAAACTGGTCGTTATATCTTAAAGAATGCTACGGTCTGCTTCTTCTGCTGATAAGTACACGGAGAAGCAGAAAGTTAATCTGAACATTGAACGAATGTTGGAATTCCGTGTATCGAAAGTTTTTTGGCTTCGACAGATGGGAATTACTCATCTGTGGCCTTGCTAAATTGAACTTCCATCGCATATTAAGAAGCGCCGCATATGCTGTTTAGGCGTTTAGTTGATTCGACATCAAAGTTTTCTTAAGAATATTTTCTGGTGTTATTTCGCTGAACATTGTGCTTGTGACTTTGACAGTGGCGGCTGCAGAATTGCTTGCTTGGGCAGTCAAGAGCATTTCCAGAGGGGGGGTCACATTCTGGCAGTCCACCATGCAAACGTCTGGTCTGAGAGGATCTGGCATATAACCAAGAGTGGCGCGAACCCCCACGCCTATGGCTAAATCCGCCACTGGACTTTGAACTTAGCGTTCTCTACAACTGTAATGCGAATTTCATAGACAATATGTACGATAATGTTCGCAGCTTGTGCGCTTGACATTGTTTGTGTAGCATTATTGTGAAATTTCGTTCTCTGTCTTCTGCCTTCGGGCCAACGAAAGTGTTCACTAGCAACTATCGGTGAAAAAAGCCGAAAAAGTAGTTTATGACTATCGCTGAGAAATTAATTTTACCTACCACTGAATTACATTATATGGCATTAATCAGATCTCACACACATAGACTGTCTTGGTGTCAATAGCAACTGTTCTGGTTTCTGATCTGCTCATCTCCTGTAATTCACTTCTCATTGGTGTCACTTAGATTTACAGAACAGGAAGTGGTTCAAACTTCCTGATCTGAATCATATCAAGGTCCTCTAAATCATGTCACATGCTTCCTGCACTCACTGCACTCAATGCACTCACTGCGCTCACTGCAATGCCTATTCATCAACCGGAAAATTCATTTCTCCGACCTGTCGGATGGTGACTCTGATTTCTTCAAGAATTACGATGTCTTTATACGATTTCACTTGAAGCGACCATCGATTGATGTCTTGTATATCATGATAACGGCGACATAGAACAGATCAGATTAGATTAGATTAGATTAGATTAGATTGGGTTGGGTGGACTGCAGTGGACGTGATTGGATTAGATTAGATTAGATCAACTTAGATTTGATTAGATTAGACGTCAAGACCCATAGTGTTCATCGAAATGTGTAGCGTACGCCACAGGGAAAGGTCAGAAATGTTACGCTGGCCTCAAAACCTAGAAGTAAAGTGCGAGTGTTGCTTTAAGATATCAGCTAAAAATACGTACTTCATCGTTGGTCTAAGTTTGAAAAGTCAGTTCAGCTGCATCTGCAGACACTGTTCTCAGAAGTTACCTTAAGATGTGGACTGTTCTATGTATCCAGTGTACAGGACATCGGCCGATGGCGCATCTGTGCAAAATTTACATGGCTTGTTGTCACGAGTCAGCCTTTGAAAAGCCGCCAGTGGCGTGCGTGGGTGGCCTTGAACTGCCGCCTTTCGTGCTCAGCCAACGCGCGCTGACCTAGCTTTTTAAGGTGCACGAGAATAGACGCGACCTACGGCAAGATCTGTCGCCTGAATCGTCTTCTGCGAACAGAGAAACTTCAATTAACATTCGCTTAGTTCGAAATGACGATCACATTTTTTTCTGAATTGCTCTGCCAGTTATCCTCGCTCTTTGATAAAAACTGTATTTTATGGATAATTTATTTGAATCTGGGCCGTAGTTGACTTCCACGAGACTCAGTGCGTGGGTTTTAACTGCATGCAGCTGATGCCAGGCTGCTTCTTAACAAATAACACATCGTAAGAATGATAATGGCCATCATAAGATTCTATTTTCTGCACATGATCAGACCCATGTCAGACTACTAAGTGATATTCAGACTGTGCAATATATTTTTATACCGCTTGATGTAGTCTATATACACTGTGTCCGGAAAAATTCCAAGGCTTTACGGTAAATATGAAAATAATTAGTAAACATTAATCGATTTTTAAAATTCCAAAAACAGTTTAATCCTGAAATATTATTTGCACTATAATTGTTGTTTTGGCGTAAAAATTTTATAACAATTTTGTCTTCCTCGCTGAACGCCATTTTTCTAGCAACTTTCTTTACAAAATATAAAATTCAAATACGTCACTGTGACGTAGTTTTAAACGGGGGCCGTTAATAAATTACAAAGAATTTTGTTGGTAATTATATATTTCAGGATTAAACTGTTTTTGGAATTTTAAAAATCGATTAATGTTTACTAATTATTTTCATATTTACCGTAAAGCCTTGGAATTTTTCCGGACACAGTGTATATACTGTATATATATATATATACATCGACAGATACGTGCACATAAGTAAGTAAGTAAGGCATTTGTTAACACGCCATGTGTCCATCGGCTGAGCGAGGAATCGTAGGAGTGGATGAGTCACTTCGGTCAGACAACAAAAGCAAGACGGTACAAATGGGTCTTAAGCCGCTTTACGAAAATGTCTAATGAGATGTTGTTGTGGGTAATGTGAACAGGAAGACTGTTTCAGATGACTGGTGCAGAATTGCTGAATCCGCATCTGGAGAATTCAGACCGATAGTCACGGATGTCAGGAAGAGACAGACGGCTTTGTGTAGCCGAACGCAGAGATCTGGATGGCTGATAGCGCTGTAGGGACGATGACAGATAAGCAGGTTGATTGGCTGAGGGAGTCTTACGTGTAAGGAGAGCTATCTTGTAAGTGATCCTGGAACTGATAGGCAGCCAATGTAACTTTGCGAGTATGGGAGTGACATGATCAAACCTGCAGGTTCCTGTCACTAGTCGGACTAACGAGTTCTGGACGCGTTGCAGTTTGGCGCATAAATAATCAATGTAAATAAGTAAGTAAAGCTCTCATGATCCTAGAGGAAAGCGCTCATTTCCTGCTCTTAGGCCCTTGTGCCTGCAATGGCGAATCCCGAGGTCCTGAACGCTGGGCCATTGCATCGCAGGACCTGCCGTTTACTTCTCACCTTACGCCGGTAGCAAACTCTATTACTTTGCACATGTGTGCAAACAACTTTTCGATTACAGACATAGTGAGAGCTGACTGACTAGACCACTATGTCTAAGAAATTAAGCAGTGGCTCTAGTTTAATATAATAAATAACAAAAGTTAGATCTTGACAAAATTATAAGGTCAAACAGTTAAATGTTGTTCCTCTTCGGAAATCTTTGCACTGCTTTTCAGCGTCTTCTTAAAGATGCTGCATTGTATAGCGCTAGATTATCAACAATACCTCGAATCATGATTGTATCGAGTATGTAATAATGTTATGCCCCGCCCCGCTCGTGATGTCTTAATATGTTACTGTATTTACAATCCAACCACTCTGCTCAACCCACTCCTCTTCTGTCCTAGCACTTCTCCACCCTTCCGACACCTCATCCTTAAAATTTTGTAATCGCTTCATAGCCATAGCTTCCCCACCACTCTGGAATAAAATCCACCCAGAACTGCGAAAGTTATCTGACCCATCATACAAACTCATCTATGCTCCGCCGCTTGCAATTTCTGCATTGGCCTTTCACTCAAAACTGAGAACATTCCTCATTCACAGATCCTGTCCTGACTCCCCTTCTTCCTCTTATCCCTCTTTCCGCTCCAGTGCCAAACATCAACCACGGTAACTGCCATGCTGTCTCTCTGCCTGACTCTTGGCTCTTGATCTGCAACCAAACCCTTTTTGCCTATCGATTTTGTTTTGACTGAGCGCCTGTGAATAAGCTGGTCCCCGTGATGTGGCTTTCGTTGGGCGCTGTAGATATCTCGAGATTATGATTACGATTACGATACATTGCTACTTTCGATGCCAGTTCAGTAGAAATTCTTTTTTTTAGGAATGGTTTTATTGACATTGCAGTTAGTAGCGTTTAGTTTAGACTTTTCAGTGAGAAATTCTCTGACCTTTTGATAACGAAACTATGTCCCGGATTGCCCCACACTGGCCATTCTTTGAATGAGAAACGACTCTGGCTATTTCGAAGGCACAGGTCGAATCCCTGGAACATTCCTCTGAATATTTCTGTTCGTCTAAACGTCATTCGAGTCACGCCCGTCACTGTATTAATCCCTGATAAGCGAAGTCTTACTGTCTCAGAGGACTGGCCTCCTGCAATTCAATACTGAGCTATGCCAGATCTTAGCGCTCTATGGGTTGGACATTCTAGGCCAAACATGCCAAGAGCAATCCGATATATCCCTCCTGGTTCCACTAATCTACAAAGAACACACGTACCACCGGTCCAGCCCAGAGTGCAGTAGAAAAGGTCAACTCGTTAACAGTCGACCATTGAAGGCATTAACAACTTCCAGAAACAGTATCGCGTGAATATAAATGTTAGTCTTTGGCTAATTTCCCGATGGTATCGTATATATTCTTTTATTTCGTTATTTAGTTGCACATGAGTACAATGGTAGGCCTACTCATACAGTTATGACGAGAGAGCCACGGATATCCTGTGCAAATATTAAGGGCATGCATATATATGTATGTGTATGTATGTATATAGATATGAAAGACATGAACAACTGTTAGAAATAGAAATGTGATATTGTCGTCTTTGGCTCATTTCGAATACAATTATGCTTTTGCACGCACACATCTTTTTGTTATAACTACAAGCAACATTCGTTACATCTTCGTAGGCATCTGGCAGCTTTTGAGATAACTGCGATACATTCGGAGCATGTATAAATGAGAATTGTTTGTTTAATGAATCCGTAATGAAGTTAGCCAGACTTTTTACATTCTGTGCGGCATTTCTGTCATTTATCTTCTTCTTTGGCTCTGAAAATCCGACTAGACACAACAAGAAGGAGTTTTTCCAAAGCCGACATCAGTTGTCGATAAAAACAGGATAATGACTCCTCTGCCTACTGCTAGATCTGTCCTCACGTACGGATGTAAATGGACAATTATGTGCTTTTGAAAATAAACAGTTCGCACAAATGTGTGATACGGTTTCCTAATCGGCAGTGAACGTGCCTTGAGAATCTAACGATCGAGAGGATTCGACCCTGCGGAACGGCGTCTGAGTAACGACCTTTAGTCGAATTGTGTCCGACTCCACCCATAATCTGATACCAGCGTGACCAGGAAATTAAACAGCGATATATTTGCTGCCTGGCAACTGATCTTGATCAAGGAACTGAGTCACATATCAAATGAATATCGTTGCACCGGAATTCATGAGTCAACTTATGAATACCGGTGCCAACTGAACGTTGATTAATGATTATAGATTTGCATAACGTTGTCGCTTATTGGCTGAACTTTAAAATACCAAGCTTGATGGAACGTCCGCATACTAATTAAGTGTTCGGTGTTACCACTGCTTGACTTTTCCACCAGGGCCTTGGCTTTTTCAATAATAGCTCAGAGTTTTGGCCTTTTTCTGTACACTTTGGCTTTTTTCTGTCCAAATTACTGAATAATAGATTGGAAAATTGCAAGCATTGGCAAAATTAAAGTTGTAATTCATGTTTGTGTATAAACTGTGTTGCCTAAGTACTCATTCGGCTGACCGAGTTTTGCGCCAGTGAATTGCCCACTAGGAACTCAAACTCTTTAGTTTATGGAATCAAGAGCAAATTTTCTGTCACTCGTTTTCGGTGACCGCCAACACCTCATGACGTCACGAAATCTACTGAATTCGATTGAACTTTCGGAAACTGAAAGGTCAACACTTAGTGCTAACCTCTACAAAAGACTTGAATGCTACAGGATGTTGAAAATTGTTTGGAAAAGATCAGTTGATGAGTGGCAATCAATTAATCAAAGATTTCAGTAGACTATTTATTTTATATGAAGTATATGATTCGATTGAACAAGATCGAAAGCTCCTCAGACTGAAGAAGGATGATTCTGGAGAGAGAAACGGATGGAAAAGAAGGATCCGTGTGGCTGCCCCCCCCCCCCTTGGGGGAATTAATTTCAGCCAGAAGGAGATGGATGGATGAATGGATGGATGGATGGATAGACATACAGACAGACAGACATATAGATAGATAGATAGATAAACAGACAGACAGACATACAGATAGAGAGAGAGAGAGAGAGAGAGAGAGAGAGAGAGAGAGAGAGGGAGAGAGATTGAAGCTTTCTTAACAAGAACTTGACATCATGGCACTTTCTACGCATCTTGGTGTAGAAGGCTCAAATTCCAACAAAATTGTTTAATTTCAACTTGTGAATTGTGAAAACGGGCTAAATGTTTTCATTAATGAAAAAATATTATGAATTTTAAAAATCGTTGGTACATTAGCTTGACATTTTGGCTTTTTTCAAACTCAAATCTTGTTTTTGTAGTTGTAACATTGAAGCCACTATAGACGAAGGCCGACTATTATTTCTTTTGATCGATGACGATTTTATTCGATTTTTCTCCGTTAGATCTTAACGTCAACTCAACACATCAATCAATAGAGTAATTTCTTACAGCTGAAAGAAAACGTGTACTTATGGTCGTTACCCTGTCCTTAAAATGCTGTCACATGTGTCATATCATTCGCATTTTGGGAATTTCGGAACACAGCAAAAAATCGCTTGATCCGAGTCCAAAATGCAAACGATCAACTGAAGCAATAATCCCTGTTGTCAGTTTGATCATAGCTTAGGTCGAGAATACCGGGTTTCTACAAGAGGTCAAATTTAGTCCACATTCGTAGAAGCTGTAATGAGGCATTTGAATTTCTTCTTATCTGGTTTCGTGACATCGGGTAAGATTTTGAGCGCATCCTTTCTTTTTGAATGTATAGGGTCGTTGGTTCATTTCAGGAAAATCAGTGCATGTTTTGGTGGTAGAAGTATGAAAGTCAGCATAATTGGTGAAATCTTCTCTAAATTTGTGTACCCCCGTAGCCCGTCTTTTGGTCTCAGGGGCCTCAAAGATCCCGACTGCCCTTGGCTCTGTCCAATGAATTGTCATTTTGGAATTTAATTTGCTTAGGAGCGACCATCGGTTGATCCCATACGTATTACGATAACGGCGCTATATAAGTTTTCTAATTTAGATGAGATTACTGCCGATGCTATAGGAATATACGGCGAAACCCATATATCCCCATAGAACAGACAAATATATGTACATATATAGATATATGTATATCCAGCTATAACGTACTTAAATGTATTTATGTATGTGTATATGTAATACATATAAACATACATGTTATGTATGTATATGTATGTATATATGTGTGTATGCATGCACACGTATGTACGTATATATGTATATATTTACCTAATCATTTATAGAGAGCCTTTAAAAACCTCACAACGGCATTAAAGAACATCTTAAAGCGCTGATAATTAGCTCAATTAATATCCACGTTTCAGTTCTCAGCACTGCTGTGTTCTTTGGTATAATGCCCTTTAGGGCATAATCCAAGTAAGTCTGCACCAGCAAATTAAAATAAATTTTCGGCTCTGGAATGAAAATAGGTCTATTTATAAGATTAATTGGACTAGATCAGAGAGTGAAATAGATTAAATATGTGCTAGATAACCCATGCAGTATTGGAAATGAACGCATTTGACGTGATTCAACCCCAGACTGAAAGGCGAAAGGCAGAGAGGTATTAGCAATCTACTTTTGGTCTAAGCATATATTGGACCCAATGCAATTACTGGCTCTAAGACCTATTAGATCCAATAATTAATTCTATAGACCAAACATTAAACTCAATATTAGACCCAATATTGGACCTTTGAACCCAATATTAGGCCAAATATTAGACCAAATGTTGGACTCAATATGCGACCCTATGTTAGACCTGGATGAGATTAAGACTAATTTTTTAAAGTAGACCAGGCGGGCGTAACTCAACACTAAGTAGACAAAAGTTAATTTAATATCAAATCCGGGTGAGATTTGATCAAAGTAGAATCGATCTAATCGATCCCAATCAACCCTGATACAGAGGTCGATTCCAGCCGATAGTTTCTTTAAAAGATCATGCACATAACCTAAGCAACCCAACTAGGCCATGTGGATTCAATCAGCGGGAGAAGGGAAGTTCTGCTGCGGTGGCTGGATTCTGACAAACTGGTTCGACAGCTGCTTTTTCGGTCTTTTTCACTTCATCAGCAGATCACTTTGGTTCCTAACGGCCCATCCACCAATATCCAGTCTTGTGCGAGGTGGGTGTAAGCGGCGCAATGTTTATATTGTGTGTATGCGTGCCGTGTATGTATGGGTGTGAACGTGTGTGGCTATGCAGATCCTCTGCGTACCTGTTGGCGAGTCCATATAATATATATTTTATATAATAGATATTTAGATTAGTTAGGTGTCAATGTTTATATATTCTATATATAATACGTATCTATGTATTTTATATCTATATATGTATATATTATATATGTTTCACAAATATATATTCTACGTAGAATATACACTTACGTCATGTAGACTTGAGTATGGGAAATTCAGGTACGTGATTTACTGTTATGAAAAGATTCGTCGGTTCTCTTCGACGTTCAATGATGGCACCCTATGGACCGCAGGCAAACTTGTCTTAAAAGCCTCGTCGCTGAGACGCACACAGACATAAATTGTCTGGTAAATCAGACCAAGTGTTTTGATTCTCAAAAAACCATATTAACGTATGACTTATTTTGATGGTATCTATCTGTTGCTATGTTAGTGGATTTCTACTCAACTCAGTACCTGAGTTTCAACTGTTTCCATTTGAGATCACTCAGTTTCTTAACGCACTGCTGTCCTTAAATTACTAGACATTGCATGTTTACCACCTTTTCTAAACTATTTGGAGACTATTTCTGCTAATGAAGCAACACTTATATCTGCTGTAACAGAAACTCGTAGATACAGAAAGATGTATTGGACCTACAATTCTCTCGAATAGATACTAATATCTGCGCCTAATTGAGAAGGTATTTTAAGAGAATCACGCCTCGAAGTAGAAGCCAGAAAAAGCACATCTTCTAGTGATCGGCGCACACTGCTTGATATATCATTCTATGAACACTGGCTTCGATTTTACAACCTGGCGTCGATCTAAGTGATCTATCGAGCAAACACTGACCTAGATTCACATCCAAAAGAGGTCACGTTAATGAACCAACATCTATCTCTTCGACATCCTGCTACATTGAAACCCCGGAGAATAATCGACATCAGCATCTGCTCCCGTCTGCGTGAATGTCCGATGTTGTTGCCGGCCATAACAAAGACGACAGTATTCTCCAGCAAATGATCTTTTCCGCTTTTATTGCTTTGCGCCGACCACTGTCAGATGAGAAAATTTTCTGTGGACAACACACAGAATCCGCATTGAATGTGGTCCGTGTGGTTTAGCAATGGACGACCTCCGGAAGTTTTAAGACTCCATCCCGAATATGGGGGCTTGCCATCCACGAACACAGTCTTTCGCAGCCCACGACTGTTGAAAAAATCTAAATGGTTTAATAGCTATCGTTTGCTATGCACGACTAGTGAACTAGCCAGTCTATTTAATCACGTGTTATTTTGTTCATCAGTTAATCTTTTAATCATAATTTTCAGGTAATATGGCTTTTATTTGAAACAAGTGATATGGTGTTCGTTATTACGACATTGGATTTTTTTGTGGAAACTGATGTATTTTCAATTAGCTGGTGAAATCTAAACGTTTTATAACTTAAAGTAACAGATCAATCTCGGACGCAACCGTTGCAATCTCCTGATAACCAAAGTCAAGGTCTGAGACTCTGTCCACCTGGAAGAAATACTGGATGGTCCAGCTTTTTTTGTAAGAAATAGTCTTACTACTGAAGCAGAAATAATTTTATAGTAAATAAGATATTCATAGATCAACTTCTGCGCATGTCAGCATCCATATCGGTCGTTTGCTGTTTTATATTCTTTTTTACGGATTAAATTGTCTAAACGTGAAATTTGTTTGATCAATCTGATTGTTTGAGCTTTTACTGTGGCTGATTCTGAGTGTCGGAATTATTTTTGTTTTCAATATGGATCTTCTGCTTTTCAGACGGTTTTATTCATGTTATTCTGACCCTCTAATGTGACTGGAATGATCGAGAGTCTTTAGAGTGGACGTGCGGCAACAAGGGTCAACCAAGAATTGGCTCAACTATCCAACGACCATCGTGCGACGAATGCCTGTCATGCGCATATCCGGCGGTTCGAGGTATATCCGGATGGCGAGTCGTCTTCCATCTGCTGTACGAGGGACTGCTGGACTGTAAGACAACCGTGAGCTATAGGTGGCGGATCACATCACCCGTCTTCTTTCCTCGTCCTCGATGCTAAGTGCTTCAAAAACTCTGAAGACGCTGTCATCTTTCAACTCTATTTGAGAATCTGTTGGTAGGGCTTTGCGTGTGTGCGTGAACTTGCCACCGGCGACTCTTCTAGTTGTCTCAGCTATGCTTACTAATGGTGGTAAATGTTCTGTTCTTAGTTATATTTAACATCGTCGAAGTTAGCGCAGAGAACGCCTCTGATTAGGTTCTGTTGAAGCGATGCTATACAAATTTCTGATTACAATACAGCATACTGTAGAACTATCAAAATTGCAAAGACTCGCAAAAGGCGAACTGACAAAAAACTACCGGTGGCTCTTTCGTTTTTGTGTTTGTTTCGTCTTTTTCACCTTTCTATTCTCTGTCTGGTCTCAGTTTTCATTTTTTCTTTTACGGAGCCATCGAAGGCTTATATTTCTTAATACTGTCGACTATAAAGTGCAACTTGCAGATTTGTTCTAGTACTGTCAGGCTAGTATGAAGAAATATTCCAGATGCTAGCTTAAACAAGGATTTGTTTAGATTATAAAGGGGTTTTTGGCCCCAGTATTAGTGAAAGCAGGCGGTGAATCCGCAGCATAAAGTATGCACGCATAGAAGAGAGGTTGATGAAGTGCACAGTTTGATCAGTCAAAGCAAACGATTATCTATGATATCAGGATCAACCTCAGCCGAATAAACAATTACGATGCCACAAAGACGAACATTTAGAGGGACGAATCGCAGCATAAATATTATACACCAAACCGACCCAACCGACCTGACCCAACCGACCTGACCCAACCGACCTGACCCAACCGACCTGACCCAACCGACCTGACCCAACCGACCTGACCCAACCGACCTGACCCAACCGACCCGACTGGCCAGTCGGATCGCATCGGTTCGGTGTACGGTCGCCTTTATGTGCAAACGTTGGGCCTGAATTTGAAAGCAGGATAAACGAGAACATCCACACATCCTCACATAACATAATGTGACCAGAACCCTTTCAGCTTAGAAATATTTAATCTTTGCCAATTCTGGCAGACATGATTTTTATAAACAAGTAGTCGAACTAAATCCGCAAGATTAGTTTCAGTATCAGGACGAACGGTTAAGCCAAGACAGGCAGCGGTATTCTAAGGTGTAAGTGGTTTTCGGTGTATTACATATATACATATATACATATATATACATATATATATATTCTAAGTAGAATGTACACGCACGTCCTGTAGATTAGTGTATGGAATACTCGGGTACGTAATTGACTCTTGTGAAAAGATTCATCGGCTGATGGTGTAAGACAGGAATCATAATAGGAAAGTTCAGCCCTTGTGATTTTATATTTGGCCAGGCAATTTCCAGGAGATAGGGCAAGAACGAAGACAGCCTAGCAGTGAAGAGCGCAGCTGTTTTCGTCTGCTGCCAGGCACTCATGTCTTCCTCTTACAGGATATTAAATCTGTGCATGTCAGCGCCATATCGTCGTTGGCTGTCTTTATGTCAGCTTTAAGGATTATTTTATCCAAACGTGAAATTTGCTTGATAATTCTGGCAGTTTGGACTTTTACTGTTGCCGAGTCTGCGTGTAGGAATTATTTTTAGTTTTCGACACGGATTTACTGCTGAATCTTCTAGTTATATGAGCAATGTTTTCTAGCGAATGAATGTTCTGTTCTTAATGACATCTAACATTATCAAGGCTAGCGCAGAAAGCGCCTCTGAATAGTTTCTGTTGAAGCGGCGCTATATAAATTTCTGATTATAATTACAATAAAAAGTTATATAATAACGCTTAGTGGTAGGCCAGTGTGATATGGCTTGGTAACCAGATTAATTCGTGACAATACTGTCATGGCCAAAAGTTTCGGATATATATTACATAATTCTGATGATGTTTGGGATATTACTGAGCTATTTCTTTGAATTAAAGTTTTGCTATAAGTGTCGTGACAACTGATTGCTACTGTTAAATAGTTGGCAAAATAATATGGAAGTTTATATTTCGTTTATTTTATTTTACTTCACTGTTATTTTCGGCAATATGCTATACAGGTTGGTATTCAAGTATTGTAACCCTTTGATTGTATTTTAGCTGCATGGCATTTGTGGTATGCGCCTTATTGGTGTTTTGCTGGAAGACACTTCAACCCACGACCCTGGTCGTGTAGCAAATGTAGAATGTTGTAGGCACGAACTGAATGCGTGGAATCACAATTTTAATTACTTATTCGGCATGTCTGATCTGCTAGAATGGGAAAGAAGTCTGGCATCAAATTTATGTAGCTTCACAACAGGAGAATTTTCAAGGAAAGATTTTTTTGATGACCTCTATGAAATGTATGCTTAAACAGCATTTCGTGCATTTCTACAGATGAATATCTGCAGACAACAGACGCTGACATCAAATGGATAATGTGACTATGGTTACCAAGTACAGTTGAAGGAACAACAGACATTTCCAAAGGACTTAAAAGCCATAATAATGTCTTACTGTATGCAACTGCTGTAACTGTGATCTATGCGACATAGTTTCTGTGCGCCATTGTTCCAGACAGCAGTGCATTTCAGAGGTACTTCGAAGGCGCAATAATAAGTGTTCTGATACATAAGTACATAAGTGTATTCATATACACACAAACGTTAGTGTCTGCGGGCGTCAGACATTACTTTTCCGCATTTTGAACGAACGATGGAAGAAGGGGATCATAGAAAACATGGAACGAACGCCGAAGCGAGTCCCAGTCCAATGAAGATACTTTTCTAGCTCCACTGCTTTAATGCATCGATCGATTGTTGCCGAGGGTCTATAAGTTAAATCGTAAAAGTGTCCGGGGTGAGGAGGACAATCGACTGGGGAATCGTCGAACTGCTTCAACACTTACAACAACCTACGCATGCAGAAGAAATTCCACTCCATCGCATGTGCTGTCAACTGTCAACGCTCAATGGGACTCCTTTAATTGGTCTCTCTGCCTGTGAGCAAGAGCTCGCCAGTAGTGACTTTTCCAATTATATGAGCATCATCTACTTACAATGTTTTGTCTTCAGTGAACTTTATCATCACTTAGGATAGCGATCATAGCACTTTTTTAGGTATTTAAAAGACGCTATATTCAATGCCTAGGTGCATACGTACATATAGCCATTTAGTTTGATAACCTTCAACATCAACCGTGCAAACACTTCAGAAGTTGCGAAACGACATGAGTTTGATCATACTTACATGACCTAACCTCGGAAAGTAGTTGCAGGTAACCGCGATCTTTGCTGAGCAAAACAGATGGCAGCTGGTCGATGCTATAAATACGTTGACGGTTTAGTCATGCGTTGCTAGCGTAGGTTCCTTCGGACGTCTACGCGCAACATAACTCCTATCGCCACCGCCAGCGCCTCCCGCAAGAGACTCGGGCTGTGAACGCAGACTTTGAGATAAGCGAGCGATTGAGCGACGGAATGCCTCGCTCTGTCAGCTCTGCCAACACACACGGCGCATCCCAACGCAGCGCCGTCAATTTATATTCGTCGATGGCGGTCTGGCCTTAGATACATGCGCCGTCCGTCAGGAGAGCATCACCACCGTCGTTCTCTGTCATGAAAATAGGCACAAACGCATCGGGTGCTGTACTTAGAGGCGGAACAGGATTGTGCTCTGCTGATAGGGTTTGGTATTTCCACAATTTACAATTCTCAAACTTACATGAGGCTACACACCTCATTCACTGCAGTATCTTGTCTGTTCACGTTCAGCCATCGACTCAAGTCGTTGTTGGAATGAACTCCTCCAGTTTATTTGACTATACTTCTAACGTCAGTCTAGTCCTTTTATCTTTTTCAAGCGGCCATGTCTAAAAAACCTACATGTTTTTCGTGACTCGGTCCGATCCTTCACTATTTTCCTATTTCTCAAATCTACATATTGATCCAAGATCATCAGAGTTGTTTGCCGACCTTCTGCTGCTTCTTCCTAGTGACATTGAGCTAAAATCTGGTCCTTGCCGTCTTGAAGCTATAAAATTTCGCCACCTAACAACCATTCTATCCGGAATGTTTCCTTTTCTTCAAAACTACATGATGGAAAATCTGGGAGATATCTTTACTGTTAATGAAACTTGACCCTTACCGTATGACATTTCCTCTTTCATTTTCGACATTATTCCTCCATCCTCTTCTCTCCTAAATGATCCTTGGCGGATTGGACTTGATGGAGGAATTTCCTTCCTTTACAGACTTGCTAGCTTTCTTTTACTTATTCCAACCCCAAAGTCATTTGAAAGCCTAATCGCTACTGACGACTCTAGAAATCAGCGCCTCATCTTCGTTGATATTTATCTCAACAAATTCTTGCTTCTTTTTGGGGGGATGATCAGTATTCGATGATGATGATGATGAGATTTCTGCCCGAAGGTAGGTCCATTGGCTTTATGCCACCCGGGATGAGATGAGTGAGGTGGTTTCCCGTTGCCTTCCTCACAGACAATTGCGGGTGAACAACTTGTCCAAGGTCGCTACGCAATGGCTTAAAGCAGATTCGAACCCAGTCTTATATGGCTAGCAATAAACTTCTTCTGAATCCGTCCAAAACTGAACTTATTTTCAAGAAGTCAACGACTCGGCAAATTTGATTGTTCAGCTGGACGGCTTGCTCGTTAAACGTACTGAATTTGCAGTTTAGGCATATTTTTACTCCACCATGTCTTTCCTGATCATGTTCAGGTCATACGGAATTAGTCCACTTTCACATACTGGGTATTCGTAGACTCAGATCTCACGTGGTTCAAACTGTTACTGTTTCACCAGCTGATGCTCTAGTTTCTAACCGACTTGACTATTGCAGCTCATTTCTCATTGGTATAAATTAGAGAGACTTACACAAAGACGATGAAAAACTCTCTGGTCAGAGCCATAAGAAAGACCACAAAATATAAGCATACTGCACCCCTAATGCGTTCACTGCCCTGTTTGCCCACTGAGCAAAGAATCCAATTTAAAATCTGTCTTGTAGTTTACAAGGCATTACATTTATATAAGCCAACCTCTGTCTGCTCTCTGCTCACCCCTTGCGCTCGATCAACGGATAATTTGACTCTTGCTTTACCCCCACAGCAAACAAGTTTTTGGGCTCTCGGGCGCCAAGAGTAGCTGGTCCACTAACAAGTTCTGTTAGTTCCTTAATGTCCTTGGGGCCCAAGCTTAAGACTCATCTGTTTCAACTTCATTTTCATCGCAACCTAATTTCTGGTTTCCCTGACTTACCAAAATATCGTAAAAAATCGCCATCCGTTGGAGAAGCCCAATCGAAATCGCTGAGTCAGGAAAATTAGCAATCAGGCTACGGTGGGTAAGCAAGTTGCAACAGATGAGTGAAACCCATACCAGCCACTGAAAATGAGCAGTTCTTCTGGACTGTGAAAACGTGTTGATCCATGTTTTCATTTGATTAAATTTTTCACGAGCTCAAATGGGATTGGCCGAATTCGGCCAGTGAGAAAGCGACGCACTCCAGTGACGTAGTTGGCAACGATATCGATTCCCCGAACGTCCACCGCTAAGTGACCGGATGGAGCCGAACTGAGAAATATCTGTTCATGTTTTCGTGATCAGAAACACCGAGACAAACACTCGTCGAACAGTCATAAGCAACATACTTGAATTATAAAGTACTTGATATATGCATGTATGCATGAATGTATGTTTGTTTGTATGTATGTATGCGTGTAAGTATGTATGCATGCATGTATGTATGTATGTTTATAAGTATCTATGTATGCATGCATGTATGCATGATGTATGTATGTATGTACGTATGCATGTCTGTATGCATGTATGTATGCATGCAAGCATGTAAGTATGTATGCATGCATGTATGCATGTATGCATGTATGTATGCATATAAGTATGTATGTATGTATATATATATGTATGTGTGCATGCATGTATATATACATGCATGTAGTTACGTACGTATGTATATATGCATGCATGCATGTATGTATGCGTGTATGTATGCATGCATGCATGTATGTATCTATATATGAAACTATGCATGCATGCATGTATGTATGTATGTATGTTTGCATGTATGCATGCATGTGTTTAAGCATGCATGCATGTATGCATGTATGTATCCCGCATGTAAGTATCTAGGCTTTTGTGCAGCGCAATATAAGAACCTGTCAAAGGGCTGTGGACATGGATCACAGGATCTAAAGGATCTAAAGGATCTAAACTGATGCATCTTAACGTAAGAAGCGAATGTAACTTGGTCCAAATTTGTAGGAATCGTGCATATGTTCTCAGGGAAACTGTTCCAAAGGGATCGACAGTGCACGGTTTTCTCGTGCTTAAGTACGGAAGCGAAGGACCTGAAAATCTCACCATCACCATCATCATCATCATCATCATCATCATCATCACCACCACCATCATCATCATCATCATCATCATCATCATCATCATGAACAGTCATGATCATCACAACAGGTATATCTCCACCGCTACCGCCATCGCCACCACCACCAGAATCATCATCATCATCATAGTCATCATCATCATCGTATATTCTAGAGACCAGCTATTTCGGTATTTGGCTTTCGATGTGTGCAAACGAGTGATGTCTATTCTGTTCGGTTGCTTGTCAGACGAAATGTTTATGTGACGCTCATGTCTCCGTTCAAGACTGACTAATCCTAAATCTAACCAAATGCCGACCAACCGTGGGTAGCCGTTTCACCGTTCCCAAAATTATTACACACCCATAAATAGCAAAGGACTCTGAATTAATCTAATGGAAGAAGAAGTCGCATAGAATCGTTAGATTTGAATTTGTATTCAAACGAAATCCTTTCATTTGACGAATCCTTTTTATTTTCATCGGCCCGAGATGACATGAGACTGAGATTCACTCAGAGTCTAGACAGCAGTTATTAGCGTCCCTTGCGGAAATCGATATGCTGCGATGCCGCTGTAAGAATTGTAGCAGGAGGACCACACAACATCGAAACGATGGCTGACAAATTCATAAAAGCAATTGATCTGGAGGAATTGAAAGAGACTTCTGAGAAGACTGATCATTAAAAGCGACATGATTGACTACGCATTTGAATCGAAGCAAGCATGCACTGAGCGAAAGAATTTCAAAATCCTCCGAAGGTATACTCCGAAGAGCGGCAGGAAGGATGGACGCTATCACGGTCCGTCTGATATATCGACCACAGCCGTTTTCATTTGTCACAGAGCTAAGCAACAGTTCGTCTCTAGCATAAACGAAATAAACGGTCAGCATTCATTGACGGCGATAGCTCAGGGGCTAAGGGACTAAACCCCATTTGCATTACGCTCTTCTCGATATTTCTTCGTCAGGAAACATTTGGCTATATCCAACATGCTGAATGTGTCTAGCAAGATATTTCACGAAAAAAATATGGTGCATTCACTTCAGATTCAACAGCTAATATTTGAAGCCATTATCCATTAAATAGCTTTTCACATCTCTCTCCCCCCCTTTTTGGACTTTTTACCCTTAGATGGCATGCACCCAAGGACTACGCGAATTGAATGTGTTGAATATGTGTTGTATTTATTGACAAATAAATACAGGAGAGAGAAGATACGGAGAGAAGATAATGCATCTGGAACGGTGGTGAAAAGGTACCGCGGAAAGTGACAGAGTGAAAAAGCTGGATGATTTCATATGTCAGTAAACAACCACCGGAGACTAGAGCATCGTATAGAGCGCATGTGCTACAGTAGGTTGCACAGTAATAAATTATTTACTATTGACTGTTGGGAATCGTTACTTCTTTATTTTTTCGTCTGGGACAAGTTTTGATTTGTAGCTATGTCTGTTCTGATGCGCAGAAAATAATATAAACCAGGATTCCACGTATTTTGCATCTTTCATCGGATAGCTTTTCCTTTTTTACCTTATTTTGACACCAAATTCTATAGAACGGGCATCATGAAAGTAATGAGTAAGTAATAAGTAATGTATTTGTTAACACGCCATATGTCCATCGGCTGAGCGAGGAATGGCAGGTAGAAAACCCTGGAATTCGCTTATGATCTTAATTAAATTAACCAGTTGTCCCAGGAGTCGATGTCATACGCGTAGGCTTCCATAAGGGTTTGCCGTTTGAACGGGTGTTGCGTCGTTGATGACTGTCCCCTCCGACGGCACTAGAGGCCGCCCGGGAAATTCAGATCATTCAGTGTTTATAAAGTTCATTTATGTATGATATGTGTATGATCTATTTCAGTTTATGCGTTTATTTGCAAAAGCAATTGTAGCATCGGTGATTGTGGCGATCCCCAGACCCTTTAATCGGAGGTCCCGCCAGACAATCATATACCCTCGGGTTCTTAGTCACCAAACTTCAAATCCTGTCCACTTCCTCTATTTACTTCACCTCCTCTTTGTTTCTATACGTGTAAAAATGATTGCAAAACAATACACAGCTTAGGAATGTATGTTAGCGGATACTACCACCTCCAATAGACACATATATGAAACACATATCGTGAGGCACTGTAGCATATTGGATACAGTACGGGTTCGAGCCTCTTCCGAGACGGTTACTTTGTAGGGACCTTGAGAAAGTCCTTCACTCACAATTGCTCGGCGCCATCGTTTGATGCAAAGTCATTAGATAGTGGCGCCTAATAAATGCAGAAATCACTCGGCGCCATCGTTTGATGCAAAATCATTAGATATTGGCGCCTAATAAATGCAGAAATAATATAAAACAACAAGCGCAAGTTCCAATAGTTTCACACCTTACTGGTGGTTTGGAAAGCACGAGAAAGCATATGAACATTATAAAGACCGTGTGTCAAAAGTAATAATAATTATGTCGAAGATACAGTATAGATCATATATATACATATATATATATATTCATTTAATAATAATATATTGCTGCACATTGAACAGTTTGCACCACACACATGATAATGGTTAGCTAATATACTTAGAAGACATACTTTAAGCTAATATAAAGAGGTAACACAAACTGCTTGACTCTGCAAAGTGAATTGTTTTCTTCCTCTACAGGACCTACTGTACATGTACGTATACGATATATTTTTCTCTGTTATGCATTCAATGCTGCAGCTGACATGTGAGAAAGACTAACTCTTCTCGCGACGAAAATATTCTTTCGCCTTTCATTTGTTGCCCTCTGGAAGGTTTTGGAGTGCACAAAGGTTCCACAGACCTATACTCTGTGCGTCTAATGGAACAAAGTCACTGAAGCCGCTCCAAACATTGACGATTCCTGCAGACGGTGGAATGCCAGACTGTCGGACCGGGAGTGCACATCCAGCTGCTCCAGCCTCGACTTCAGTGCAAAATTAGCTATAATCAAGACATATCGTTTCACTGTTCGGCGTAATAAGTTTTTCGATTATACTATGGGAAATTTTATGCAAAGACGACTCCAAGTTCTACGCAAGAGAAGCAGGCGACAGACCAAGGTTTTCATCAATTAGTTGTCGAGTGTGAATTCCATTAAACCGCCTAATTTTATTGCCTTCTTCGACTTGTGTTGTTTAAATTTATTTCAACCGGAAGAGAAAAGTTAAGAAGTTAAGACAGTCTACGACATACTTTTAGGCCTCATGTTAACCGCTGAAGTTAGCCATTTAGTGACTTAAACGAGGTTTATTTACAAGATTTTTCAAAACAGACCGTTTAATAAAAGCGGAGTGCTAACTGGAGTGGCTAACCTAAGGGAACTAACTACCGAACGTTGCACGATAGCAATTATGATTTGCTCAGCTGATCTTCTACACGTGACGCCTGTGTAATTTCTTAAGTCTATAATTCATATTTGCCCTTGTATCTCAATTCGAATTCTGCCAGCCAGTTCTTTCAGCCTTTTTTCAGTCCGGTGCTTTTTGTTTTGTCTCGGTCAGTTTCAACATGACTATTGTTTCGTCCAACTTCCTTGATTGTGTGACCGGTTTCAAGCCTGTGCTTTTCAACAAGTGTAGGCCTGTATCGGAACCTTCCGACGCTGTCGATCCCTCGCACACAGAGAATACGATGTTTCTTTACCGGTCATATTCTGAATTACTATTAATTCTGACTTACTATTCCACCGCAAAACGTAAGACAAATGCATTTGGCAATCTGCAGCATCCAAGTTATTTATTTGCCAATAAATACAACACATTCATACATCACAAATTTAGCCGTCTATTAAATGCTGCGAGTCATAGTATTGATCTTCGTTTACAAGCCTAAAACACGTCAGATACACATTGGCCAATAGACAAGTTTAAAAAGGCGACAAAGCGTTCGTTTTTTAAGCGGATGACTTTTTTCGAATTAAGAAAGATTATTTTATAGTTAGTCTTGTAAATAAATCAAACTAAAATAGGCAAAGTAGAAAGCAATATAAAAACATCGCACACACGAACTTTAGCTTGCCTATCATTAGAACGCACAACCCAAGCAATACAATATATGCGCAGTGTACGAACCGCGCATCAGTCTATTTATAGACTCATCCGCTGCATAAGTCCTACGAGATGTAAAGAATCTAATCAATGACTAATAATGCACAGCAGTCTTGTCTTCATCTGCAGACCAGCATTGCATTTAAATCCTAAACGGCCATATAAGCGGTGATGGAGCTCACCCGATAAATTCATTGAAAAATGTGCAGGTTCGATGCCATCCGGTCGCTATAGAAAAACGTGTGCATTTACATGTTACATTTATTGACCAGGAGCAATGCAATTAAATTCTGTATGTGTTAATTTACATATAGTGCAACGTCACATGTGACTGACCTGTGCAGTGAAAGTGCATAACATCCGAGACATGTGCTGAAGAGACCGTGGTGTCAGTGACGACAGCAGATGATGTGCATCTCACGGTTGGTCCGTTTCTGACTCTACGATCATCAGTCAACTACTAGGTCTCTTAGCAGCATGTAGTGCGTGCACAGAAGGGTCTTCATGCGGCCAGAAAAGGAGCTAAATCAATCTCCTGATACTTCGATTGGCCATCACATGTTAAGAGAAGAGAGGAAGACGACGACGACGACGACGAATCGTTTGTCAAGCCTATGCGCCGATCACCGCGTATTTGTACATACATACATACATTCATAAATACATACATACATACAAACATACACACATTCATATATACATAAATACATAAATACGTACATACGTACATACATGCATGAATACATACATACATGCATATATATACATACATGCATAAATGTATACATACATACAAACATACATACATACACACATTCATATATACATAAATACATAAATACGTACATACATGCATGAATATATACATACATGCATACATATATACATACATGCACACATACATACATGCATACATACATAAATGCTTACGTATATACATAGACATTTCAAAGCTCGCATTTTGAAAAGCCGCAGAATTATGATGTTGCTTAGGCGGGACCCTATAAGCACCAGCTGTGTGACTCCTGCCAGGCGAAGTTCTTAATTCTATCAGCGTTCAAACCACAATTTTCTTAGCAGATATTACAAGTACACGCCTGTATATCTTGCGAAGATATAAATGTTCAATGAATCGGATGTCGTGGACCAATAAAGCTGCCAAGTTGAAGAGCTATAGTGATAGAATCCTAAGTTACAAATTGGCTGAATATGGCTGAACTTGAAGAGGCATTACCTAGCCATCTGACAAGTTTTAACGAGCCGCCGACTGGATAGTTCTCTGAATGACAAAAGGTGAACTCAACATAAAAACGGGCAAAGGTTTATCGCGGCCAAATTAACTAGAGCCTGAATGGTGATTGCAAAATTGTTTCGGCATAAGCCGATGGCAAGAAAGGTCTATAGATGGAACTGTATAAGCAACTGCTAGTGACTGTAGGAGAGTCATAAACGTTGACCTGTATCTCCTTTCTTTGACCGCAGCTGTCTTGCGGTGGATACCTGTTCGTTGAAGCAATGTTTTGATGATGCAAGCATGCAATGCACTTGTAACTTGTTCATGTATATATCAAGCATTCCCAAAAGTGCATAATAAAAGCATCAAGAAATTCAGGTCAGGTCAAAGACGACGTAACCACTCAGACCCAAGTGGGTCGCTTGGCTATGCCGCCCACGTAGATCTTAGCAACAATCCAGCAATTTACAAATCAGTGTGGATACGGGGTCGTACAATGAGTGGAACAAATGGACTGTGGGACTATGAAGTTAAATAGCGCGAAGGAGAGTATGAGATTAGCTGGACTCGGAACCTATCTCCGAACACCCATATAAATCTAAAGCCAAGTTTTGTTTTATTTCTGAGGTCTTCAATTACAGTTCCAGAGAAGAAACATATAAATTGTTTGTCGGTGTTTTGTTGGATGGTCTAAAGCACAGCGCATGCAGCCTACTTGCTGTTCTTACATACATACACATATACTTATTTTCGACGATCTTTAGTAATTGTCAATCGATCGGGCTTCGAACCGTCGACTCGCCGTTTCGTAGCGTAGCGTTAAGTCGAGTGAAGACAGTCTGGTTTTCTAAATTATAATTAATCGAACAGTTCAATCACAACAGTACATGAACCGTCACAGTTTCCAAATTCACGAATCTACCAACGATATTTGTAACTGAGACTTTAAACCTATCACACCCAGGCCAGTGTCACATATCTTGCACTCTTGCTACAATGAAGTGGTGTCCGTTTGTATAGATTCTTTCCCGCCAAGACAGCAGACCGTTTAAAAGCATTTCGGCGTAAATCTAACAAAAGCTTTTGGGCAAATTCTTACAAGTATAAGCTGACAGCGGCTTAACAACCTCTGCAAAATCAGGGATGAAATGTCGATGATAACCAACCAGTTCCAAAACCTGCTTCACTTGGACTGCACTCCATCACTTTTCAAAAATTCTTGTGCCAGAGTGGCCGTACAATTTCTGCCTTGGTCACTTCACAAATAACTCGAACAATGCTTTGCAAGCAACTTTTGCATTAAACTCCCTAAGTAAAAACACAGTTGGGCATCGTGCACACATATCGACAACACAAAGACAATACCCATGACCTGCAGATGACTTTGACTTAATCGGTCCAATACAATCCATGTTAAGATGTCTGGATGGACTGAGCGAAACTGTCGGGGAAGCAGCCTTCATCGAGAAAGAGGTTGACTAAAGATGTGATAATTGGACTTTCTGAAACAGTTTCCATGTCTTTCGGTCAGTTCTTGCCAGTTAGTTGAACAGCGCCTTGTGAGCGGTGCACCTGCTTTTCGTCCTTCTCTATGATTTGTCGCAATAACTGACCAGAGATGTCCCATACGTAGAAAACTGTCAACCGCTGATCGATTTTCGATGATGGATATTTTCATGCCTGCAAGCGCCTCCCAGAGAAACCTATCTCCTGCTGGTCATTCAATTACAAACGAATAAAATATTGTCATTGAACTCATACATCTTGCCTGCACGATACCCCTTTAAGAGGTGTAAGGTAAACGTCTGTTGACGTTTGATAACGCCTCATTTTGTTTAAGGCACGAAAGATCCTCTAAATCTTTCCTAGTAACGAGTACGGCTTGTATGAGCTTTTACTTGATGCCATAAAATCGTTTCAAAGAGGTCTTAACAAAATACAGTAATTGCAGACGTTCAGCTCTGGACCCTCTTTGAAATAGTTTGGCTTGAATATGACATGCCTGGCAGCGAAGCGCACTTACTAGTTTATGAACTAGTATGAAGTCAGCCACGGTGTGTGATTATCATACGAGGTCTCGCAGGTGATAATCAACCGAAAATTGTTGCCTTGGCCAATTTCCTGAGTTCCATCTTTGGTAACACTCCTTTGAGGGGGTAGCTGGCTATTGTATATCACCTGTAGCCGGGATGTCCTTAAACCATACAGGTGGCGTTTGTGTTGGCTATATGGTTCGCTCGCTCTGCTACAGAGCACTCAAGTGCTAGCTGCATACACCCAGACCTCGAGAGCTGCTGGGAAGCCAATAACTCCATCGGATACAATGAATGGAGCTCTGAAGTCCTTGTCAGTTGCGGAAAGAAAGCCATCCGATAGACTAAACATATATACATACGTCTATATAATTATTAACACCGAAAAGGTATCCTGTCCTAGGATTGCACTGGTTGTTCACATTTCGTCGTAAATATTTACATCTAAATTCTAATTAGGTCTGACTGTACGATACAAGACGACACTCGCGGACAGATAATCCTTTTCCCCAAACGTGTAACCAAGTTACGATTTGTGGCTTGCAGCACTAGGGTAAACCTGTGGGAAGGCAAGAGCAAATGTTATTGTCTTCAGTGGAGACAGTCTGAACGAGTGGGGCGAATTCCACCCACTTTCCCCTATAAATCGCTCCAAGCGATGAGCTTGCTTTGATGGTCATGGCATTAACAGGTCGTAAAGCTTCGATGTTGTACGCATATTGCAGTCGTCGTTCCGTGGCTCTCAAAGTGATATCACACATGCCCCCAAGAATGTTCATAAACAACGGCTTATTTGAATAATCTCGTTTCAATTACGAATGATTATTTATTTATCTTTATGAAGTTTACTGAACTCTTTTCCACCGACTGCCCTCCTTACATATTACATATAGCACACAAGATATAAGCCTATGCTGGTAACGTATTTGTAACAGAACAATTTTTATAGCGCCATTTTTGAACATTATTCAACGGTAATACTACTTATAGTCCCTTCTTCCTGTAGTGCTACCACTTCCCACACTTTCAATTCCATCTCCACTCATATGCTAACAACTGCGTCTACAATCAATACCGCTTTTGAAACCACCACCATTTCAGTGCTATACCCCTTCCTTTCACTACTAAACAGTAAAAGCGCAGACATCGACTGATGAAGGAAGCTAATTGGTTTCAGTTAATAAAATCAAACAACTCTCTCCTCTGCCACCAGTGACAAAGTTTATTATCAGTGTTACAGAACAACCAAAGTTGTAGTATCTATTTAGTGTTTGAGCAGATGCCAATCGAAGTAACAAGAGGTCCTCACGAACGCAATACTATGGCGAAGGATTTTTTCGTTAAGGCGCAAACATGGTCAAAATTCTTCGACCAACAACTATAATCCAGCGCCAGTTCTGCTGTTGCTGAGACTGCGTGTAATTTAGCAGGCTGTCAATTCTTTGAAATGACCTTGTCGACTTCGAACGTCAGTCAGTACAGATACTTGGCCTTTAGTAAGGTTTTCATTTCTTTCTTCCGGTTCAACTGAGATCTCGATCTCTTGCGACAGATCCCGTTTGCTAGACGAAAGTCAGACCGAGTGCCTTTTCTTTACTCCAACGGACCTAAGTGACCCACGCATCAATTTGGATAACTCAAAATTGGCTGTTAGCCTCATCAGTGCTGCAGTATTCTTGTCGGGAAATACAGGTCTTAGCTTATGTGGACCATTTAATTAAATCTGTTGTCATATTTTCAATAGCATCTTACTGTTCCTGCCTGTCTGCCTACTTCTTTGTCTCTCTCATTCTCGTTATGTCTATCTATCTGTTACTTCATGTGGATCTAGTTTTAATGACTGGACTTCCTGAACCAACAGATTTCATAGTTTATTAAAATTAAGGCAGTTTATTAAAATTTGATAAGAACGCGCTGTAGTAATGTTAATACAATAAACTTCCCTGAGCTTGTTTTTCCAATCGTTAGGCAGATATAGAAGACAAGAAACAGTAAACATAAGAGATAGCAGAAATACAGACAACCGTACAGTAGCTGAGCAATCATATTACACGGTTCATTAAACATTTACGATTCGCATGGAAACCCATCGTTTTCCGGCCTAAATTTACCAAACAGCTTCTCTATCATCAGACTCTGACTTTTTTATTTCATACATACACTTAGTCATCTGTAAAGAGGATCGTATGTAGATGTCTGCACAAACATGCAAATAGGCGCGCGCACATTCGGTGATATGACGCATCTATGTATACTGCATGTAGGTATGTGTCGTGGTTTACTGTTCCATTTGGTGTTTTCTTAAAGGCGGCCACTGATATTCAGCTGAAGAGAGGCAAATTGGGAAAGCACCAAAAGGGTGGAGTCGTTGAATATTCCGTCGATTGAAGCTACACGCTGTCTGCAGTGAAATCTGCGCACAGGAAAACTAATAGTCTCTCTTGTTGTATCTTGTTGTATCTCTGGCAGTAGCTGTGCGTATCTGCTGACGAAGACCGTAAAAGCGCAAAATATCGACTGATGGAGGGAACTAATTGGATTTAGTTTTGAGCCAAAACGGAACACCTGAACGAGTCGATGCATCTCTATAGATGTCAACAATTCCTAATTATGGTTCTGCTATAATCACATACGGCATTTCCAAATGCAGCCTAGTTTGTGTTGCATTTAGCAGTTGCAACTGTGGCACATCTAGCAATTCTACGGAAATAGGAGTGACAGACAGGATCAACAGGCTATGTCTGTTCACTCAGAAAGCTTATCAATGCAACAGGACCAGCAGCCGATGTGAATTGCCTGCAAGCCTGAAAGTCCACAGTCATTTGAGTGGATCGAAAGAGGATGGCGTTGCATCGGAAGAGGAGGTTGTTGCATTGGAAGAGGATGCTATTGCATCGGAAGAGGAGGCTGTTGCATCGGAAGAGGAGGCTGTTGCATCGGAAGAGGAGGCTGTTGCATCGGAAGAGGAGGCTGTTGCATTGGAAGAGGAGGCTGTTGCATCGGAAGAGGAAGCTGTTGCATCGGAAGTGGAGGCTGTTGCATCGGAAGAGGAGGCTATTGCATCGAAAGAGGAGGTTGTTGCATCGGAAGAGGAGGCTGTTGCATCGGAAGTGGAGGCTGTTGCATCGGAAGAGGAGGCTATTGCATCGAAAGAGGAGGTTGTTGCATCGGAAGAGGAGGCTGTTGCATCGGAAGAGGAGGCTGTTGCATCGGAAGAGGAGGCTGTTGCATTGGAAGAGGAGGCTGTTGCATCGGAAGAGGAGGTTGTTGCATCGATAGAGGATGCTATTGCATCGGAAGAGGAGGCTATTGCATCGAAAGAGGAGGCTGTTGCATCGGAAGAGGAGGCTGTTGCATCGGAAGAGGAGGCTGTTGCATCGGAAGAGGAGGCTGTTGCATTGGAAGAGGAGGCTGTTGCATCGGAAGAGGAGGTTGTTGCATCGGAAGAGGAGGCTATTGCATCGAAAGAGGAGGTTGTTGCATCGGAAGAGGATGCTATTGCATCGGAAGAGGAGGCTATTGCATCGGAAGAGGAGGCTGTTGCATCGGAAGAGGAGGCTGTTGCATCGGAAGAGGAGGCTGTTGCATCGGAAGAGGAGGCTGTTGCATCGGAAGAGGAGGCTGTTGCATTGGAAGAAGAGGCTGTTGCATCGGAAGAGGAGGTTGTTGCATCGGAAGAGGAGGCTGTTGCATCGGAAGAGGAGGCTGTTGCATCGGAAGGGGAGGCTGTTGCATTTACTCATAGGCTGTTTCTTCCCATTGACAATAATTATCAACCTCACGAGTGATGTTATGCGAAGTAATAGTTTAATAGCCAGCATACAAATTATATTACATTCGAGAATAAGCAGACAAAATCACATTACATTCTCGAACAACAAGGTCTAGTTTCAATGCACAGTAGAATCAGTCTGGACAATTCATAATGTAACTACTAGTATGCAGTACTAGTTATCAATTTTTAATGAAAACGGTTAATCATCACTAACCATATCTATTCTTATGGTTGGGATTGAAACTTGGATCTCTCATTGGTCACAGCACAAACAGACGATACAGGCAGACAAACAGAAATACAGACAGACCGACAGACAGACAAACTTAAAATCAGACAGACAACTAAGCAGGCAAAAACATGTACACATGCATGCAGACATACAATGAAAATGCATAATAATTGACGCCTAGAATTGCCATTTTATTTATACAGAAGCAATTCAACAAATCGTAGCGCAAAATGCGAATTTCACAATCACCGTGCAAAGACCACTGAAGTGAAATGGAGAACTAATCAACGTATATTTATACTCGTGTTATATAGACTATCTATTAGCCATGTATATGTATATATATGTGTGTATACATAAGATACATGTAGCAGTGCTTACTGTGTAAGCTGTTGCTGACGGTTGTTCTTCAGTAGTCTCTAGGAAGGTTAATAACTTTTCCTTCCAAAGCATCGTTCACGCCTGTAGCAGAATTCGCTACATCCTGTTTTCCTGGCTTTCTTTGCCGACTTTTCTCTTGGAAAAGGCGGCCCATCGTTGAAATGAACTGCATGATAATAAAGAGCCCTATCAGCGCCTCTTAAAAGCGTGCTTACACGGCTATCTTACTGATCTAAACAGATGTGATTAAGATAAACAAAGACTGCTATGCTTCACACAACTGTTTGACTTAAGATAAACACTGTGTAGCTTTCATCAGAATCGAAACTGTTTAGTAATGTAAGAATTGTAGGGGGTCTAATCCTTCATCCTGGACCTGTCTGGGCGTCTTCGGCTTATATATATATATATGTATATATATATATATATAGAGAGAGAGAGAGAGAGAGCATAGATTAGACTGAGTGGGCTAATGCACTAAAGACTTGCTTGTGTCATTTACAACAACTGCTTACATCTGTACATTGGTCTCACAATAGATTAGCGTGGGCTGCATCAGCATCTGCCACGGTCATCCAGCGCAGTATCTGGGCACAAATTCGACAACTCTATAAACACAAATTTGCAGCGGCGTGGGTCAGTTCTGAACAATGGCGCATTTTTGTAATTTTCTAGGTAAGGAAGGGCATTGATAACCTAGGACAACAGAATTGCTGACTTGTGAGTCTGAAATAAGTCAAAGGATTTATTGCTAACCTTTTTTATCTTCCGTGAACGTTAGGACATTTTTTCATTTTCGTCTTCAAAATTTCCAGTGACCTTGTCACTCTTCAGCACGTTTTACAATTTTCTTGTTCCTTTCTCGTCATCTCCTAGTAATTTATGCTATTTTAAATAAGAGTGTAACTACTGTGGCAGTTTTTTAATTATCAAACATTGGGAGACATCATCATGTGTGTCCTGACCAACTGTTGGGGACATGCCCCCTGTCCCATAGGGATCGACGTCATTGCAAACCCGAGACTTTTGATAAATTGAAGTACATTTTCACTCAGAAAGAAATGGATAGATCAGGTTATCTTTGTCATCATCATCGTCGTTGTCGTTGTCGTTATCATCAGTGCAACACGTCACCTGCTATCTCATTCAGGCTTCGTTTCTAGATTGCGTGTAAACAATTCCGTTGTGCCCAAGTACCAGCAGCCATTTAGGGGCATAAAATGCCTTGGCAAGTCCTTGCTGGTTCTAGCAGCGTCTGCTGTGTTTCGAATCTGCTTCTTTACATATTTTCTCCAACGGAACCAGAGGCGGTGGCGCGTGTTTCTTAGGTTGTATCTAAGACGATAATCGCTGGTGCAAGGCATCCGACTTCTTCTCCAAAGCCTTCCTCAGACGATATCTTTCATTTTCCCCTCAGCACAGGAAACATAGGCAGGGTGCATGTTTTGCTGATCCACCGAATGCTGGAATTCAACATCTGTCGCTGCAATGTGTTCTTAAAGCTAGAGCTGTTGCTCCAACACATCATCTCATAGCAACATGTACTTCAGGGGACACAGGGATCTCTGAATCCTCGCCCTGGTCCACTTTATTACCCCTCCAGTGTTGTTACTTTACATGCAAATGTCATCACTGACTATTACTATATTTCCATATTTACATATAAATACATCATTGTGTTCATGTAAATCAGACATGCATAAAGGGATATCACCGTAAGGCAGGTTGTTTTGTTGCTCGAGGCCTAGACCAACACAAGTTCAACCTGAATGCAGATAAACGCGCAACACTTCTCTCACGTTATAAATCGATCGTGTGTTCCATAGCAAATCTCATGTACTACGCATCTGAAGTTCTGTGATCGATTCTGGCAAATGAACGGAGCAAGAAACAAGATGCGGTACATATGCCACATATGAACTAAATCAGCACATGGCTAAGACGGCCGCGTGTTTCTCTAGCGTATCGTTTTTCATCAATTAGTTAGTCTCATGTGGATTTCGCTCAATAATTTTCGTTGGTTTGGACTTCTTCTAGTGTCACCTAGTATGCGTTCTTGGAGTAATTTATCTCTGTCGCCGTCGCTTATGGGTGTTTTGGAGGATGTTTGGACGTTTATTGTCGAAGTCTCGTGCGCCGCCAGTGGACTCGTCCGCCCTGAGGGATTTCAGGTTACTGTCTGCACAGTGTCAAGTTCCAGTTGGAAAATACAAGAGAATCCTTTGATTGTTGCTGACCGTTTTACTGCGAAGACGCTGGATGACCAGTTGGTCGGCTGATGAAGAGTGTAGTTCCTCTTTTATAAACCTGGTGACTGAGGGAAGGTCGGACGCAGCGTCTTCCACCATCTGGGAGGAACTGCTTGGCATTGGAGGTCGTGTGTTGCGAGCCTCGTCGCTCCTCTTTCCTCTTCTTTTATGCTACGTAGTCCAGAAACTCCGAACATGGTGTCTACTATCAGGTTTGGAGGGGAATCCGTCGGTTCGGCTCTATGGGTCTGTGAGAGCTCGCCAGTGGTGACTTCTCTAGTTATCTGCATGCGCGCTATTCGCTTATTGATTAGCTTTGGATCTTAATGACTTTACTTAATCTAGGGTGGCGCAGGTAGCGCTTTCCTGAGGTATTTAAAAGGTGCTACAGTAAATGTCTAGATACAAACACACATGCATACTGTACATACAAAATATACTTTATGGGATTATTGACTTATTTGTGTACGAGGTGCATAAATCCGAGTTCTGTCTGAATGTCCGCCGAAGCCCATCGTCCGTTGAACACAGGACAGTTGGAAACAAGAGAACTGTTCACCATGCATGACGCCATTTATCTCGCTGAAAAAACCACTTGCTATGCAGAAGGTTTATAACGACTGAATAGGAATTGATGACGTACAGCTCTTTAAATTCATGCAAACGATGAATTCGTTTGGTTGACGATTTTTTGCAATATTGAAGACTGCCTTTGAATTGCAACTGTTATTTCTAAACTATACAAGAATACGTTAGCTGAGATTTGATCAGGTCAGATTTCATCATTTGCTTCAGTGTGAATGTTCACCGCATTACATCGCTTTATTGGATTAGGCTGGACTAGAATTGATTTGATTTCGCGGAATTCGCCAGATTGTTCTACTATATGAACCTAGATTAAACTGGAAAAACATAGACTGAGCCAGATGAAACCAAACCAGACCATATCGGTTCAGATTGTCACACTTGATGTTTTCTGGCGCTTCATACCGACTTAGCTTAGTGACTTAGACTTTCGGTCCTTAAAGGCTTCACCCCCGTGAGATATACAAACCAAATACTAAAGTAAAGTATTCCATAGCCCACATGTGAGACGTAGGAGAGGCGCTCATTTCCTTTTGAGTGGGCAACGGACGAATCCCAAGGTCCTGGACACGGGGCCAGTGCATCGAAGGACTTACCGTTTACTTCCCAGCTTACGCGGGCACCAAATTATACTGCTTGGTGATAGAGGCACGGTGTGCGCAAGAAGCTTGCCCAGGATCGTTACACGGAATCGAACCCGCAACCGCATGATCACTGACCAAACGCGTTACTGATAGATCACCGAACCGAACTGATGTGACCAAATACTAAAATAGATCGGAAATTAAGATTAAAGAGATAACAAAAGAAGAAAAGGTACCATATGTTAATTTGCCATTTTATGTAAAATCAATCGCATCGTTTTGCATCTCATTTGTGTCATGAAACGATGTTACGATGTTTATCCGTCGGCCCCTATAGCGACCGACTGCAATAGAAACGGTTGCTGCCACCTTTGCCTTCAATTCTACCACAAATGATCAAGTAACGTCATAGAAAGGGCAAAGGGCAAAGTATGGACGCAGAAACGGAGGATCTTTTGATCGTTTAACGCCTTTGGTGCCTCATAATGACGACGAGACGAATCTGTTTATCGCTACAGATAGACCTACATTATTACCGTCTTCAATTCATATTTATTTACTTATTATTACACTGGCCAACACATAATTTGTTGCCTCAAATGTTAGAACTGTTTCTGGGTATATTTGACCTGCTGATTCCAGAAAAGGCACCAGTTTTCTCCCAGCAGGTCTAGTTTTCGAGATATAGAACATTATGCCATATACCAGTCCTTGCCTCTGCTCGCCCATAAAACATAAGGCTATAGCTATAATTATGTAGTGCTCAATTTATTATGTGATACACTAAATAAACATAATAATACAAATACTTAAAAGAAAATGGTAGTACCTGAAACTGTACTTATATGATACCAAACAGAACAAGTTTGTTATAAAAATTTCAAGTCATTCGACACCGAAGAAGCTCCTTTTGTACGATTTCCGAGTGTGGCATCTGCCGGAACAATCGCGCATAATATTCCAGCAATAGTCTGCCATCATGTGTGCATCCCATCTTCCTTGATATCGATTTTCCATTGTTTTGATGTCTTCGTGAAATCTTTCACCTTGCTCTTCGCTGAAGTCACCAAGATTCTCTGGAAAGCGATCTAAGTGACTGTGGAGATAATGGACTTTAATGCTCATGTTGCAGCCAAGCTTGTTGAAATGAAGAAGCATATCCTCTACTAGTTGTGCATAATTGTCTGCCTTCTTGTTGCCAAGAAAATTTTTAGTTACAAGAACAAAGGAAGACCAGGCACAAGATTCGATTTCATTCATTGATGGTATGAAAAGTGGGTCATTCATAAGTTGCCTGATCTGTGGACCATCGAAGATTCCAGCCTTCAATTTTTCCATTGTAATTCCTGGTAACTTGTGTACTATGTATTCGAAGCATGAACCTTCTTTATTCAAAGCCCTGACAAATTGTTTCATCAGGCCTAGTTTTATATGTAGTGGTGGCAGTATGATCCTATCTCGTGCCACCAAAGATTCCTTGATTACATTTTGAGCTCCAACCACCATGTCTTTCCTCGAAGGCCAATCTTTTCTTGTCCAATGTTCATGCTTGGCTCTACTGTCCCAAAGACACAAAAAGCAGGGATACTTTGTGTAGCCACTTTGTTGACCAAGGAGGAAATTTACCATCTTCAAGTCTACACAAATTACCCATTGATGTTCTTTGTATTTTATCTTTTCCAGTACTAAAGAGATGGCATTGTACTCTTCTTTCATCCTGGTGGACTGACCGATTGGAATAGAACCAAATTTGTTGCCGTTATTTAAAAGCACACATTTCAGACTACGTTTTGAACTGTCGATAAAAAGACGCCACTCATTTGGGCTGTAATCCGACAGACCAATTTTCTTCAATAAGTTGCTGATGTCATTACAGAATACTAGGTTGTTGTCTTCGGTAAAGAATGGCAGCAAATCCTTTTCTCTGTTTCTATAAATTGTAATTTTCGTTCCAGGCTGAAGTGCATTCTTTTCCTTTAGTCTGGACGCAAGCAATTCAGAGGACTCTTTGGAAAGATTTAAGTCCCTGATCAGATCACTCAACTCTTTTTGGTCAAAACGTTCACTGTGTGAAGTTGATTGGAAATCACTGTCACTGCCCCCACTTTCTTCACTTTCGTCATCTTGTCCGATATTGGACATGCAAGTCTCATCGTCTGAGAGCTGAGGTAGTTCGCGAAAAGATGGAACTGGTACAATATCCGAATGCGGAACAGGTCTCCTGGCTGAAGGTATATCAGGGTAAGACAACTTGTGACGATTATTTCGATTGATGCCTATGATATTAACCATACAAAAGTAACAGTCGTCGAAGTGGTTTATCTGTTCCCTCCAAACCATCGGTACACCAAATTTCAGGCAGCTTCTCTTTCCAATTGTCCAGTGGCGCAATTGTTCAATACAAGTTTTGCATACTGTATGAGGAGCCCATTGCTTATCTTGATCTCCAAGTTTGACACCAAAATAACCTACATATGCTCTTTTTACAAACTCAGAAATCGGTTTCCTGTTTGCTTTTAGTGTGTATTCCCCACAAATGTAGCAGAATATGTCTGGATGGTTAATGCAGCTCCGTCTGGAAGTAGCCATAACCTTAAGGATGTTCGCATCTGAGGAATTAAATGACTAACCTAAAAATAGTAAGAACATATAGTTATTTAATGCTCACATTCACAGATTGTTCTTGCGACCAACTCTTAATATGCCCTAAGACGACTGCGGCTGCTCTAGCTTTCAGGAGGCGGTTTATATAGGCTATAAATGCTGACTTCAGCATAATCTATTTACATAGTTTGAAACCATGAAACGCTGTATAAGCACAAATAAATTCTAAATGAGGCCATGAATTTAGTGCTGAGTAAGCTGTAGGCTACGGAATAGTTATTTCGTTGAATCAGCAATATCTCAGCACGCGGCAAGATATGCTGATTTTACATTATAAGGATGTAGGCATTATATGAATCAGCAAGAATTATAATTAGCCATAAATAAAGCTTATTATGACATTTTAGTTTTGCCAAAGACATCGTTTAAAGAGTGGACTGGGTTTTCTTTACAAAATCGACGATATCTGAGAAACTAGACCTGATGCACTCAATCCAATGACATTTTCTGAATCAGCGCCCAAAATTACCCCAAGAACAGGTCTAAAACCGAAGGCAACAAGAAAAAAAATTTTTTCTGTTGGCCAGTGAATTATTGTTGTTGTTGTTATTGTTACTTTTGTTATGAATTAATACAACATTATCACAGAACAAATGAACAATTCATCATCAGTTCTCGACCCCACTGAGGTGTGCAAACGTGTCTCTGAAAGCAACGGCACTATAACGCTGTGTGTGCAGATTGAAAAGTGCTGACGAAGATGGATTGTCTCACGTGGATCACCAGAAACAGCAGTTGGTCGGCGACCCAATTCAGAAATAAATTCAAGACCTATCAGGTTGATTGGTCCCAACGTCTCAAATGCAATTAGAAAAAAAGCTGCATGGTGGAGGAAGACCTGAATATTTTGCGTCTTTACGAAGTGCAGATTGTTCAGCCGCACTTCCTGGTGACATGGATTTAAGATGAATGTATAACATCGCACAAATGTGGACGCTGGTCATAGCCGGTGTTAGATATTTACCGACAACAGTGGTACCAGCGTTGCTCGTTGTTTTCCATCATTACGAAGAGGGCCAGATGGCTCTTTAGAGCTAGGGATGTCTGCCTTCGGAAGAGTTCTCCAATTGTCGTCCACAGCGTAGTGTCTGCTGGGACGTCCATGTGCCATTTTACATGTCAGTCTATGATGTCCTTCTGGATCAACTGTCTTACCACATTGACGCTGGTGCGGCGTAAATATGTTCAGGCCAAGCGAAAGGCCCACTGCCACGCGCGGAAAGCCTCATCGTTGAGCGAAAGGCCACATGATGAAATAGGTAGGGTCGTAAGCCAGTCACCAGAATGATGCGAAGACACTGCGGCCAACCTTGCTGGGTTGAGTGGATCGTTGTATGAGGCCCAGAGCGTTGTCTTGTCCTGTTCGATCAAGGGGCTGACCCAGACCCTCTGCTTTGTTGGCACTGGTTCTGTAACTGAAGGTAAGGATGAGCTGTGGTCTGCCATGATCTCGCTCTTGTATATATCTGACCAGACTTTACATGCGAGTATGGCTGACCGTAATGTCTGGGTTGATGCAGCTGATGCTAATTAAGCAGAAGAAGCTAGCATCGAAACCCCTCTAACAACCATCTCTGATTGGAAGAGTGGCCCGCTTCCACTGAATGTCATTGAGTTGGACATTTAGGATCAGATCCAATCCATGACGCATTTGTTTGTCCATTTCCTCCAGTAAACGATGATCATAACATGGAGATGATCATAACATGGAGCATCGCACAGCACATAGGACAGCTCTGCATCCACGTAGTAGGGTCAGTGCATGTTGTTCTTGAAGACCTGTCAGATCTTGTATTGTCTGTTGAACACGTTTGCTTGTTTTTGGAGGGTAGGGTCCAGTGCTACACCCTTGAATATTGGGGCCCCAACAGAAGCAATGAGCCTTAATAGACACGCTGGAAATCCTTGAAGTCATCCTCTGTCTGATTCAATCCTGAGAAGTGTTCACATTTGTAGCGATTAAGGCGGAGACCGAATGTTGGCTCCAGGTCAGCTATTTGGGTCAGGTCATGCTTAACGTCTTCCCGCCTACCACCCAAAGTAGGGTCGTCCAAGTAACCCACATCAAAATGAGAATTTAGTTAACGTAGTGTTGGTCGGAGAGTAATTATTAACAATTATTATTAATAATATAATTTTAAATTATTAATTAAGTAGTAATAATTTAATTATTAATTAATAATTAATTGGAAATAATATAATTATTAATAATATTATAATACTGTTGTACTGTATTCAATATAGTATGCATGTCAATATAGTACATGATGTACTGACATTGCGCTCGAAATATTGCCTTAAATAATAAGTGCTTTCCATCATAATTGTTATTTGTAACTATTAAAAATAATAATAACAATTATTATTATTGTTGTTTTTGTTGTATCAAAGTTTTGTAATTGATCCTTGAAAAAGCATTAAGAGATTAGACTGGTCTGAGATGGCTGATTTTCACTGGTTTTCGGTTCTGTGAATGTGACTGGGTGAGAATGAGAAATTCTTCATTCGGACTACAGAGTATTTCAGCGGTTTGAACGCAGCTGTACATGGAACGCAGGCTGGTATTAGAAAGAGTGAAATACATCTAAGATCAGTTAGTATATCCAATGACGTGCAGGTATAGGTCGTGCAGGTAAATTATCACATTTGCTTACACGCATCTATAGAAATTCCCCAAAAGAACTGTTCCAATATCAAAGAATCATTCGCCAGAGTTCACAAGCCATCATATCATTCAGCCGACCTACAGTGTATCTCTAGTTCTTGCTCGAACCTCTAATATCAGCAAATAATATACTCGATCAACGGATACTTTGACTCTTGCTGTTTCTATCGCAGGAACAGTGTTGGGCTCTCGGCGTTGAAGGTCTCTTCCACCAGAGTCTGCTCGATAGTCGTCCATGCGGGATACCTGCAGAAGCCGACCTGTTCGACCGCTCGGCTCCATCATCAACTTCCTCCTTCCATCACATCTGTTCCCATCAGATGGTGCTCACTTGCTTCATGGTTCCACTCGGAGTGTAGACTCAGACTGCAGAAAAGCTGAGCGCTGTTCCAAGAGAACAGGGCGTAACCAACTGATGCATGGGCTTAACATAAACCCAAGCAATCCAGATGGCGACCTTTGAAATATAATGCACTGCAATAAAGCATTCATATAGAGCCCTTTCAGCGCCTACATAAACAGATGCGAATGAGGTAAGCAAAGACTGCTAATCAAACCAAAATAGCATCATTAAACTTACATGATGTTTAGATTCATTCGAATATGGCCGCGCTAGATAAATCACAATTTCGTTTGTTTCGGCCAAATTAAGCTATGTAATTAACGAACGACCGACGGAAGCTAAACGACTTCTATTAAATCCTCATTCAAATAATTTATGCATGTATCACTAAATTTGTAAAGCGCCTTTTAAGTAACTCACAAAGGCGCTGCAGCACGGCTAGCTAACGGTCTCTAAATAAGAACGTATACCTGTTCACGATGTTCTTTGTATAGGGGTTTCACCCATAATTAGCTTACTCGTATTGTCTTGCATATAACATAAGATGTATACTTCACCTCGGAGTTTTTTTTACTGCGAGAGATGCTGTATAAATTCGACAAATTTGCCAAAATGTTAATTAGCGGATAAGAATAACAAGCATTTACAATCTTGTTAGGAACAAGTCTGTTAGTGCAGACATGCAACAGTGAACAAGTTCTTAGATGAAGTTTGGTGATAGTTCGAGTGAAGAGCGGGGACAATAGATAATAAGAATGAAATGAATTAATAAATCAATTAATTTATTTTTTATTTAAAGCACTTGTAACGAGCGCAATGTCAGTGCACCGGAATCTGAGGCACGGATGTGTGTTCGCTAGGGGCCAAGATGGAATCATGCAAAAGCCAGGGCGAAGTAGTTAATCTTAAGAAGTGATTTAAAATATGATAGCGAGTTTGCAAGTCGGGCCTTTTGTGGTAGACGATTCCAAATGCGAGGAGCACAGCAACTAAAGGCATGTGATCCTACAATTGTCGTGAACCTATGTTCCTGCAACAAACCAGTATCAAGAATCTGGGATGGCGATATGGAGTCAGCAAAGTATTAAGATATAATGGAAGGCCAGTGTTCTGAGCCTTAAGGTCAAGCATGGAATTTTAAACTTATTACGCCACTCAATAGGAAGCCAGTGAAGTGCATGAAGGCGTTCTAATGCAATTGATACAGAAGAACAAGTAACAACCATAAAAAGAGAGTTTTGAACCCTTTGGAGCTTTTTACATTAAAAGAGGATATTTGCATAGTCTAATCGAAAACCAACAAGTGCACTTGCCACTGTTTTAGCCATGTCATTAGTCAGAGAATGTCTGATGTGACGAAATGCCTTGATGTGGTAGAAACAAGACCTGCAAATCGAAGATGCGTATGAAGTCATAGTGAGCGAGTTGTCAAAGATCACACCGAGAGTTTTAATTTTGTCTAATAGCGGGATTTTGACTCTGCAAGGTCAATAGAAGACTGCAAGAGAAAGACTGCAGACGCTGGTGAGTTGTGAAAAGACTTGCCTCGGACTTATCTGGATTGATTGCAAGATCATTAAAGCAAAACCAAATGTGAAGAGAGGACAAACAGTGTTTGAGTTCAATTTTAGCTGAGGGATCTGTTACAGAGAGCAAGCAACGTAGAGTTGAGTATTAGCAGCATATTGCTGGTTCAATGTATTATGCATGCGTGCAATTTGACAAATGGGCGAAATAAAGACAGAAAAAAGGAGAGGCCTGAGGACAGAACCCTGAGGTACACCTGAACGGCAGGCAACAGGATCAGAACGAGATGAGTTAACTGCCACTTGGTGAAAACGATCATTAAGAAAAGAAGATATTCATTGAACAGCAGAACCAGTGATAAGACTGTGGTCAGAGACACAGCCAGCGTCGCTGACCCGAACATTTCTAACCGTCGCAGAATTATCAGTGATTAGTAAATCCAGCATACTTCCATCGCGAGTTGGAGTTGAAACATGCTGGTTGAGATCGAATGATATTAATAGATCATCTAACCCGTGGTCAATACGATTCTCCTCACTGCCTGGACAGTTAAAGTGGCCACAAACGAGCAGACGATCATTTGTACTGGCAGTGTTTGTGTATATCATGTCCGAAAATTTGTCACAGAAGGTATGAATGGAGCGTGATGGTGGACGACATATGTTGGCGATGACCAAAGAGGAAGCAGCTTTACCTACTCGGACCAACTGAAGCTCATACGACGACGGATGATAGAAATCGGACAGAGGATGGACGGTGACTCGACTGCAGGACCACCGCCTTGGGCAGGGCCGCCGTCAACTAGCTGCCGGTGAACATGTAGTATGGGGAAACCTTCAGGTGCCACTCCTTGCTTGATACAAGCCGGTGCGTCAGATGTAATCCACGTCTCGGTTAGAGCAAAAATGTCCAGATGTTCATCAGCTATGATGTCGTGGATATTCCGCAGCACGACGCACAGCAGAACGAACATTCAGGGCTCCAGACTTCAATGACGAAGATCAAAACGTCACCTTGCTTACTTATCCATGCGGTGGCCCGGAGTTGAGTTCGATGTTTCCAGATATGATCATCAGTAGTGCCACAAGAAAAGCACTTACCAACCGTCTCTTCCGAGGGCGAAACGGACATTAAGTAACATTTGTTAGCGCGAGGCAAACGCCCACACCTTGCAAAAACAGTGCATACAGAAGAGACCAGCTGCGAAATAATAACCGGCTAATCAGCAGTCATATCCATCAAAGATGTGCTCATCAATGTGCGCGAATAATGAGCGACACCGTCACCCTATCAAATATCGCAGACATCCGATAAAAACGATAATGGGAACGTGATATGGCGAGTACAGGATGCCATTAAATAAATCTGACCCTCACTGCCAAGTGGGTGACTACGTGAAGACAATCAAGCTATGGGAGATAACCCAACTGTCAAGTCGAGAAGGACGATAGCCTGTAAGGGCGTGCTAGATGCCTGTATTGTAAATTCCATAAAGAATGGAAGTAAGAGCGTTAACGGGTCTGCTCGTTAAGTGGACAGCCCTGCGCCAGGCAGCAGACCTAGGGCGGCAGAGCCCCTAAGGTCTCAATCGAACGAAGTCCCTGCTGCAAACCACTAAATGAGCGCCAGATTAGAGGCAGGAGGCTTGACTTTAGAGTGACACCGAGGGTTGGGACTCTGAGCGTTCGCATTCTTCTGATCAGGTAAGGCTAGATTATTCGTGGTGAGCTTAAAGCTATGAATATAGCCATCATGGGCCTTCAGGAGGTGAGATGGCTAGACGCAGGAGATATGACCATCAGAATGTGTAGGGGTGCCTTGCCCTATCCAGATTTTCTGGTACAAAATACGTCATTTGGGGCTAGTTTTCTTGCATAATTTCAGATTTTATATTGCATATTCAAGTCCATATTTTGCAGCTTGATACATGATGTTCTGCACAACCAAGTAAATACTAACAAAATTTAATACTCAGCTGCAATTTTTATTATTATTTTGAAGACATTATTTAGAAGACCAGCCGAGACAAATCCAGCAGGAAAATTGAAGGTTACCGTGATTAGGTTGAAGTTTGAAATCTAAGATAACACAATTGTTTACTAATGTCTAGCTATAGAGGCATGTGCAGTTGGTCATACAAATGTGTGTGTGCTACTTTCAATGTGTACTACCTGCATAGGTTTAAGTCCTTACAGTATAAGCCACCTTTAAAAATAAATTTGAATAATAATTTGTGCTGCAAAGTGATTTTACCAGCAAATTATATTTTACACCATCTAGAAAGCATATACCTATCTACGCCACACCTTACATCAGTATTGGGAAGTAGACTTACAATGGCAATATAATCACGGACTAATTCAGCGCCAGCACTCAGATTCTGTAGACTTTCAACTGAAAGGTCTGTTGATGATTCTACATGTAGCTCCTCTTTTAGCCCAATTCCAAAATATAATGAAGTATGACTATTTTCTACACAGACCTAAACAGACTGCACTGCACTCAGATTTCAGTACTTGTATTTCAATACACATATGTTCCAGTATATGGAATACATACTTTTATTTTGCATACCTATATGCAATACATATAAAGTATATTATGGGCTATTTGCTGTGGGCAATGAGCATTTATTATAGAAGAGAGAGAGAGAGAGAGAGAGAGAGAGAGAGAGAGAGAGAGAGAGCGGGCTAAACAAGACTCGATAATCACTTCATCACTCCAATTTAGTGGATACAGCCCATCAGCAATTCATCTTTCCTTTTTACTGGGACATTTACGGTTCAGGGTTCAGAGGCTAACTGAAATTAACCTTATGATTTACTCACAAGACAGAATTAAGAATATAGTATACCTATGTATAATTCCACTATATTTACTATATATTAGGGATCAAGATATGTCACGATATATGTATACATGTACTCTCTCTCTCGTTCTAGCTGGAATTAATCCCTTCCTGGGGAGGAGTCAACCACACGGATCTTTCCTCTCCACTTGTTTCTGTTATTTCTGTTTCCAGTGTAGTCCTTCATTAATTTGAGTAGTTTGAGATCCTGTTTGATCATGTCCCTCCATCTCTTCCTCTCTCTTCCCCGACTGCAGTATCCATGAATTTCTGCCTTCATAATTCTTTTGATGTAGCTTTCTTCTTCAGCACGCTCCACATGACCATACCATCTCAGTCTAGCCTCCCGTAATTCTTCGGTTATACAAGCTACTCCAGTCATCTGCCTTATATATTCGTTCCTCTTCCTGTCTTTCAATGACACCCCAATTATTCATTTCAGCATTCGCATCTCAGTTCTCTCCAACAGTTCCTCCTCTTTCCTTATCAATGTCCATGCCTCCGATCCGTAAATCATTATCGGTCTTATCATTTTCTTATATACTTTTTCTTTGAGTCGATAGGGTCACATAATACTCCAGACAATTCTTTCCATTTTTGCCAGGCTACTTTAAACCTGTTTTAACATCTTGTTCGCATCCTCCCTTGGCATTTGCTATCGACCCAAGATATGTGAAAGTCTCCCCCTGCATCAGTATCTTCGCTCAATGTCCGTAACCACAAGAGTCTCATCTGTCTTAGAGCAGAGCATGGCTTCTGTTTTACTGATATTTCTTTTAAGACCTCTGTTCTCCAGTGCCTGTTGCCATCCAGTGAAGCGTGCACATGTTTGGATATTTGATGCTGTATCATACGCTACGATGAGATCATCCGCGTACAGTATGTCCCAGGGTCCTTCTCTACTCACATTATCTGATATAGCATCCATCACAATGATGAACAGCAGAGGACTCAAGCATGATCCTTGATGTACCCCAATTCGTAGCCCCCTTATATATACATATCCTAAAGATGTATATGTACTGAAGATCGTTATATATTGAGGATCAAGATCCCATGATCGAGGAAACGGGCATAACTGGTTAGGTAATATAATATGCACAGTGTACTCAACTGCATGCTTTCACTAGTGAAAATATTATTTTGAGACAGAAAGAGAAAGACAGACCGTTTCTACAACAGTGTTGCTCTTTGTAGTAACAATGGAACCGGATTTGTGGTAATTTCCTTGCATTATTTTTGAAGTTCTTGCGTTGTATTCTAGCTCTAGGTTGGGTCTCCCATCGCATCGCAGCAGACGACTGCAGCCTTGACCTCCCGGTGCCCCATATTCGCCCCTCACGATATGATATATGATATATGATATAATTATATATGATATAATGCCGTCCAATACAACATAATACAACAGGCCTACATTAGAATGACGATGGTGAAATCAATACGCAGTGCAATGCTATTCAGTAAAGTATACTGTAATACAACAGAATTTAATTTATTCCTATCGTTTTGATATGTATCGTGGCTTTTTGTTTCCTTTTCTAGGTTTAACGCCGAAATGTCCGTATCGGTATTTTCCGATAACGCTTCCAAATAATCTTTTTCTGTGTTGTCATTCGCTAGATGGCTATCGGAAACGATGTCATTCGCTAGGTGGCTGTCGAATACGATGTCTTTTTCCTAATAAGGAGGCACGTGATGACCATCACTGTATAAGAAAATGAGCTGTAGGTCCATTTAGTAAAAAACTTTCTCTTCAAAATAAAATCTAGGAGTATAGTTTCTTTCAAATAACAATTAATCGATTTTAATTGTACTTTTCAGAAAATTTATTGAATTCCGTTATATTTAAGTGCGAAAGTTTCCAAATCGGTTCGAAGTCCGCGTATTTGAGACTCGACTGTAGGCCTACACCATGAAGTCCATCCCTCCTTTTGCAGTCATGTACGCAAGAAGTGGCATGCGTGGAAAATACCGTTCAAAATTTTCAAAATATGCGGCTGAAACGAAGATTAATTCCGACCTGCAATCACATCCATAGCAAACATGTCAAAAATTATCGAGCAAGTTCTTCGTTAAGACTAAAAATCCGCCAAAAAACTGACACAGAAGGCGAGTCAACAACCGGCGTGTAAAAGTCTGCTACCTTTACTCCTTTGCCTTTATTACAGTCCGAATCATGTCCTCAAAGTACGAATTGCTTCCTCGTCTATCTGTATGTAGTCTGATGAAATACCCGAACAACTTTTAAGTGTGTGCATTTGTTCGTTCAGATGAGTAAGCGGTTTCTTACCTCTTTGCATGCTGTGTTGAGATTTCGAATTCCCGACCGGCCTAGTGCAATGGACAATTCGCTGTCAGCACTCGCAAGTGGTTCCACGAATTAGTTTCTGCGTGCTCTAAACTTTCATCGCATTATTTAAAATACGGCTGCTGCAATAACGGTTGCTATAGCATACACTCTGAAATATGTTACCTTACATAATTGTTATACATTTTTGAATGATTGATTTTCTAGTGTTTAGTGTGCTAGACTGTCAACCCAGAGGTCAGAGGTTAAAATCCCTGCCCAGGCAGAAGGTTGTTTCGAGATTTCTGCTGCACTTACTCCCATAACTGAACTTGGATATAAAATGAGTAAACTTTTTATTATTATTTCCGCATTTATTCAGCGCCGCTATCTAATGACTAAGCATCAATCCATGGCGCTGAACAATTGTGAGCGAAGGACTTGCTTTAGGTCCAAGCGCAGAAACCGCCTCAGGGGAGGCTCGAAATAGTCTCCGCATTACAAGCCGAGCGTTCTGAACAGTCGGCTACCGTGTCGCTCTGTCTTCTTGGTCTTCGCGTTCTTCTTTTTTTCTTGTTCTTGTTCTTGCACTTGTTCCTCTTCTTCTTCTTCTTCTTCTTCTTCTTCTTCTTCTTCTTCTTCTTCTTCTTCTTCTTCTTATTATTATTATTATTATTATTATTATTATTATTATTATTATTATTGTTGCTGTTGTTGTTGTTGTTCTTCTTCTTCTTCTTATTATTATTATTATTTGTTATATATTATTATTATGATTAATTTTTTGTGCCCGAGGTACTTATGATTCCTCAGGACTTATAAAAAACGCTACGGAGAAAAAACTATCTGGGTTGGCTAAAACTCGTCAAGTTTTGGCATAGAGAAGGTGCTTCGGAAGGCGACAGCATTCAATCGTTGGATGGCAACGATTTAATGCTGCTATTTTTCTAATAATATTATTATTATTCGCGTTCTTTTTCTTGTTCTTGTTCTTCTTCGCGTTCTTCAAACGTCTTCTTCTTCTTCTCCTCCTCCTCCTCCTCCTTCTTCGTGTTCTTCTTACAGCTGGCTTTGTTTGCTGTTGTTATTATTTGTAAAGTTAAACTAGACCTATGCTAATTGTGCTATTATATTTATTATTGGTATAATTATAATTATCCTGGTTCTGGTATATCATTATATTCACAGCGCGTGAAAGCAAAAAAATTAACTTGTGTGTAGCCAGAGTGATTTCGATAGAATGATTATTTCCGCAAGAGATTACGATGAAAGCGCGGACGTGTTTCAGGTACCGCCTCTATATTTCCAAGTGCGCTTATTTCTTCCTTTCTATTCTGCACGTTTCCCGTTTCAAATGGATGCCCGTTGCCTTCTTCCTGTTCCACTCGACAGCAAACACAATACAACGCTGTTAAGCTTCGTCGATTATACTCTAATTTGTTAGAATGCCCAGTAGATTTCTTTTTGCACTAGCCTAGTCGAGGAGGCGAGACTAGAGAAGAAACACTCAGAGAAACAACACAGCCAAGGTTTTATCTCTGTCGTATTTATGGCATCCTCTGGCGCCGGCTATGCGACGGACGCCTGATTGGATTTTTCTTAATTGCCTGTAGCAAATTGCGTTTTCTGCTTTGCTTCTCGTTCCGGTCAACTTCCAAGTTTCTGTCTGTGGGTAAGATTGTATTAGAGTCTCGTGAGTAGCTTTTTTTCCGCCTGCAATGAAAATGACACTAATGAACTCCACACTATTAAATAAATTCTGTCGGTTAAATATAAAATAATCACTACTATTACTTAGTCAGCAGTCTTACAAAAGTCTTGCTGCTACTATCGACATTGTTGCTAATACTAGTGTTTAGATCCCTTAGACAACCATGTTGACAGCGCTTTCGAGAGATTCTTGGAAGTGCTACACAGAAACCTCAGACACTTGCACACATACTAATATCTACGTCAGTTAACATTCATGCCACTAACACCATGATTTGGCGCTATGAAATCCTAAAAAATGTTTTAAACTAACATTACTATTTAGGCATACTACTGTTTCTACGAACGTGAGAACACCCTCCGCCACCACACTTTCAACTACAATACCCTTTCCACTGCAACTAAGCCTTTAAGCTTTGCTAATACTTAAAATACTGCCAGCATTATTTTTTATGTCTGAGCTGTAGTGGATGGCGTGGGAAGAGAGGCAAGCGTTGATGCAGCTCGGGAACTCATTCATTGCTGGGTAGTTCGGTCTGCGAAATGGTGATTGTTGACAGGCTAAGACAGAAACTGTAAATATTTAAGTGATCACTGTTATGCTTTGAGAAAAAAATTTTAATACAAAGAGAAAAGGAAAGCAGTTTCACGTGGAGAGGGGCCAGGTTATCTCTTGCAATATATTGCGTTTTTTAGGACGTGAATTTCAGTGGATAGAATAGGCCTATGGATTGACATAATAATGTTATTATGATGCAAATTTTTATAATAATGTTTCAGGTAGACATAGACCAATGTTATCTCTTGTGAAATTTTATAGGTAGAGTTTTAGGATGTGAAGTTCAGTCGATAGAATAGCGATTGAAGTTACAATAATAAAGCGTCAATACCCATTCCATCGATTGAACTGCACACCCTAAATCTCTAAGACGTAAATGCCACGAGTCTAGGAGATATCCCCCGGGTAATTTCCCCCGGACATTTACCCCCGCTATCTCCCCCCATGGATTTTCCCCCAGGGTAAATACCCACCTGGACATTTCCCCCAAGTCATATATTTTATTTCAACAAACATCACAATTAGTTTTGTATAGGTCACAAATAAAAAGAACAATATTTTTTAATGAGTTTAAGTGATACAAGGTAAAAAAAATACGTTATTTGTTAATTTTTGTAACGTAAACAAAACCGTTTAAAATAACTTTGTTTTTCCACGTATGCTAGCTATAGTTCCCCCCATGGATTTTCCTCCGGGTAAATACCCACCCGGACATTTCCCCCAAGTCATATATTTTATATCAACAAACATCACAATTAGTTTTGTATAGGTCACAAATAAAAAGAACAATATTTTTAAATGAATTTAAGTGATACAAGGTAAAAAAATACGTTATTTGTTAATTTTTGTAACGTAAACAAAACCGTTTAAAATAACTTTGTTTTCCCACGTATACTAGCTATAGTTTCCGACTCCATCGCTGTAGCTTTTTCAACTGCTTTTTAAACAAATTCATGGCATCAAATTCGGGGCATCAAAGTGAGTAAATATTAATTAATTAAGCATCAAAGCAGATTTATAGCAACAGATTGAGTAACTATCAAAACTTTATTAAACATTTACTTTAAGCATCAAAATGAGTAAACATTAATTAATTAAGACTGAAAGCATTAAAAGCCTGGTTGTTCAGCAAATAAATATCAACAATTAAATAAAGCTATATATACATCAAAGCACTAAAAAGTCCGTATAGATAGAAATTGTTCACTTTTTGTGGACATTTGGGGGGGAAATATCCAGGTTTTTTTATCCTATTGAAACGCCCGGGGGGGGAGAAATCCATGGGAGAGATGACAGGGGGAAAAGTCCGGGGGATTTGTCCGGATCCCAAACGCCATGTATGTCATTTTGATGCTTAAACGCTCCAAGTTACTCGTTCACTTCGATGATTGACTTTCAGAAATCAGTGTATTTTCTTCAGAAGTTAAAATAAACGGTTCTTTTCCTTATAATCAGTGAAATTGTACTTACGTTTTTCATATACCGTTGATATGGTTTGTTGCAAGAAACTAGGTTCAGGACAATTGTAAGATCACATGCCTTGATCCTCGCATTTGGAATCGTCCACCACAAAAGGCCCGACTTGCAAACTCACTATCATCTTTTAAATCACTTGTTAAGACTCACTACTTCATCCTGGCTTTTTGCATGATTCCACCTTGGACGCTGCGAACATACATCCGCGCCTCAGATTCAGGTGTTCTGACACTGCGCGCGTTATAAGTGCTTTAAATAAATAAATAAATAAATAAATATCTTGTATTCCATATTTTCTACGTTTCGCAGCAAATATGTCAAGTGTTGTACACAATTTACGATTTCTTGACGTACACTTCACCCAAAAACATCGTACGTCAATGATCTCCGGATTATACGTCTCTTCTCCCGCGAGATAATCCGATTTGTCCAATGTTTACTTCTTCGGCTTCAAAGATTCCTTCGCCTAATCCACCAAGAATCAAGTTATCTTTTTTATGGCTTAAGATGCGACGAGACATGGCGAAGTTTTGCAAGTCTTGCGAAATTGTGTCAGTTGAAAGCAAGAAGTTTGGTGTTGCACAGATATCGAGAAGACATACCATGGCAAAGAATGACTATGGATGTCACTGATCCGATTGATCCTATTTCGGTAGCTGGACATAAATATTGTCTTTGTGTTGCGAACTCATGGGATCAGGGAACCAACTTCACTGCGATTCTAACGAGATAAGTTTTAAGACTCGTGGGTTGTAGTCCAAGATTTGACACCCTAGCACATCAAGAGGCAGTCGGAGCGGTAGAACGATGGAACTAATCATTCAACAAAACGATCCATCACGTTATTATAGATAACTCGAGACAATGGCATGAGGTAATATCGTTTGCAGTATGGACATTACGTGAAGTTCCGAGTGCGACGACAGGAACTGCTCCATATATGTAGGTGTACGTAAGGACGCCTACAGCTGCACTGACTATTCTAAAAAATTCAAAAGCGATGGATTTGCATTCACAGATTTGAATGAGGCCGTTGAAGTATCTTGGAGAATTTAGGGAGAGCATGAAGGGTTGCTGTCTGTTGCATAGGGTGACTTAGAAGAGAAACAACTATGGTATGGTAATCGATACAACAAGAGAGCAATAGATAAATCCTTTGAACCAGAAAGGAATGCTATTATATCCAACTTCAACGAACAAGTTAATTTCGCAATGGCATGGACCATGTGTTGTACAACAGACAAGATCGAAATATTCTTATCCGGTAGATAAGGGAGAAAATGGAAAACGAATTGCACACGCGAACAAGATGAGAAATTGTGTCAATTTTCAATCGAAGCCCATCTTTAACATTTACAAACAATTCCAATAGTGTTTCACATGCGGCAACTACGGTACCATTCCACTGCAACGCATCATGTAAGTTCTGCTTATACTTATAATATCATTACGAAGTGGGTTACCTTAATGTTTGTCAGAGAATACAAGAACTTGTTCTGGTGAGATATATGCTAAAGGATTTCAGGCAGAAGGGCAGGTGTTTTAGAAAGCGAATCATAACTCCATGTTCGAGGCAAACAAGAAGCAATTGAACGACCGCTATTCACTTAAGGAATTCAATATTTCATCACGAATAAGTCGATCTTACTGTCATCATAGTTTCTCGCAGATGCTCGGAAAATATTCGCCTTAAAAAGAAAACGGATGGACTGGCACACGTCGTGAATGAACTTCTGAAAGAAGCTGACCTTCGGGCATGAGAATATTCTGTGCAGAATGTTTGTCGATAGACGTTGGGTAAATGTTGACTGAAGAAGAGACCGACGCAAACGACAGAAAGAAGGAAAAAACGACAGAAAGCTTGAACGGAAGAAATCAACGGCTAATAAATAATGAGACATCATGACATCGTTTCCGTGAGGCGATTTCTTCCCATTCAGAGACCTATGGAGACAATTTAGGAAGATGTAGTCAAGATGAAAAAGAAATTCCAATAACATAAGAAACAATGAAAATGGTTAAGAGCGTCATTTAAATCATAACGCCTGCTGTAGGGTTACGGCCCTCATAATGGAGGCTGATCATCGAATAGTCCACGACAGGGAGCGCATTCCTATAACCAGAAATTCTATCAACCTGCATGAGGAACAGCGAAAGCGCCTTACGAGCTTCAACTACTCATCGTCATCTCTTAACTAAATCACAGCGCACGCTGACCCTCATAGCAGAGGCTGGCCATTGAATAATCTACGACTGTGACCGCATTGAGCACCGTAATCCAAACTGAACACCGTGTGTTGTTTCTTTTTGACTTCATACACACTATTCTTCGTCTCCATCGTCAAATTCATCAAAAGCAACGAAGCTGCCTCAGATGAAACCACCGTCCAGTAATCCTTGGTAGGTTGCAAAGACGCCGCGTACGGATATCCGTCGAGCCATCAGGTCTGTGCACGTCAGATGTCCGTCTCAAATCGGCAGGTTGGTTGTGTAACCACTTTATGATTGACTTGAAAGACTCTCTTGGCTTTTTGCCTTTATAGAGTTCGATACTCTTGCATGAAAACCTGTCCAATCTCTGAAAAAGTGGACTGGTCGAATGGTGAAGGCTTCGATTATATACGATCAACACCGCCCAAAACACAAAATTCACTGCAAAACAAAGAATTAACTCCGAAAACGCAGATTCAATCGCAGTGGAAGTCTACAGACAGAAGCATTATAGAGCAAATTCCGCAGACGATCCACTAATCGATCAAATCACACCATCGGCAAAACATATGTTTGTGTCGGCCGCGGACAAACGAAGATTTAATCTTACATCCTCACCCTTTCCTCAGTTTCCTTAACATTCTAAGCTCCTCTTCTCTATTGTCTCTTCTTCCCATAATCTTCCTCCATCTTTAGTCCTGTCTCGGTATGTCTATAGTCTATTCGTCTTCCTCACTACGAATAGCCCACGCATTAATTGCATTCCTTAGAGCTTACGAAGTAGCGCATTAAAATGTTCTGCTACAGTTGCAATGACAAGTATACAGCTACTAAAAGCGTTTTAACTTTTAACTGAATTATTGCCTACTGGTAACAGAAACTGACCTGCTGCGCGAGAGAGAAGGACTTCATCTTGAAACCGAATTTGGTTAAATAAGAATATTCTTTACAAGCACTGAGCGACGAAGTTCCTCTAATACATTAGCGAAACTGTGAGCTGAGAACGTGAAACGGATTGCAGGATATGAATTGAGATGGATCGTGTTAAAAATTACTTCTTCTTTTCATTTGCCTCAATCATTTGTTCAACAAAACACGTCTCTTCCAATCTGATTGTTTAAAGTTGCCTGTGTACATGCTTAGCTGCTCACTTGTTCGTCTACTCGCGTGTTGATCTGTTCATCTACAGATGGATTCGTATGTTCAGTTCGTAAATGCCAATCTGTTGATCAACTGTTCATCGATTCACTTTTCATATCTTGAATTATCAATTTCTCAATCATCGCAGCAACTATTGATCCCGTTAATTTTTTCACAGTTTAATAGTTTCTCCAGTTTTTCGGTTTTTTACATCTGATCTGATAGAAACAGCGATCGTATCAAGACATGGCAGATCATTTCTTACCAGAAGCCGTTCTTCCTAGTAAAAATATTCCAGGCGTCTTTTTTAGAATTAGACTTCAGCCGTTCTGCAACTGAGATCCACATCGGGCTGTCTCTGTTCCCCGTCTAAGCACATCTTGCAGTAATACTTGGGTGTCACTGCGTTCTTCCGGCTGCCCTGGCTGGCTGGATGATGAGGAAGGATTTCAGAAGAGGGCCCTGCGTGTAAGCGACAACAGCTGCCGAAGGGCAGGATGCGCCTGAACTGCTTGTGACAGGCCCAGTAGATGACGAAGTTGACGGACGAGTTGAGTACCTCGAGCACATTGCTGACATGGATCCAGTAGTACATCGCCTGACGACAGTCGTTGAAGCGATAGTGGTAGAGCATCTGGATGAATCTGGCCGGTAGATGGCAGGCGATGAAGACAACGACGATGATGATCATCACCAGAGTCATGCTACGTTCGTTGTCGTTTCTGGCCGCTTGCGACTTGGACACGATGCTCAGACGGCGACGACTGATCTCCCGATAGATCGCAATGACCTTTGTGTTCATGAAGGCGAGACTGACCAGAGGGACGATGAAGGTCACGCCGCAGTAGATGACGTCCGTGTAGATGAGTTTGTAGACAGCGTTCATACCCAGTGACGTCCTCTTCCACCCGAGAAAAGCATTTTCGCTGTGATACACCTCGATTTCGAGGTATCGCGGTAGGTTGTAGACGACAGAGAAGACGGCTATGGTGTACGTGGCCCGGCGGATGGACGCCATGCTGCAGAACTTGCGAGCACCGTACGGCTTACAGACGGCCAGGTATCTGGTGAGGCCGAGGGCGACGGTGAACCAGATGGTGCCCGTCTGAGCCATGTACATCAGCGGGAAAGTGTAGACACGGACGCACAGCCACACAGAGTTGCCAATTCCGTTGCTTCTCAGTCCTACCCACTGCAGCGTGTATCGAAACGAGTAGTGGATCATCCAGAGGATCAGAAAGAGGTTGTCGGCCACAGCCAGAGATCGAAGCTGATAGGATGCCACTGGCATCGAGGAGCCCAGCCGCAGGACCACGAACGATATGGTATTGCCGATTAGGCCCAATAGGCATACGGTTCCGAAGATGACCGAGTAGAAAACTGCCAGGAAAAGTTGGCAGACCTCCAGCTCCTGGTGAAGACTAGCGTTGCCTGGCACTGTGACGTTGACTACCATGGCAACGGACACTGAAAAGATTACATATTAGCAAAACATTTTATGAAAAGCTTGAAGATAAGAATTTAAATTAATCACAGACATAATGCTAAGTATTTTTATTGTATTCAAAGCCAACCAACCCCCAAGTCACAAATTTGGGTGGTCTGGTATGCATAGAATATATTTTATATGGGCGCTTATCTCGCGCTAATGAAGATTGCTTGCTTACTTACTCGCATATATACCAAAATCTGCTGTGTCTGCTGTATAATATACATATATACAGCAGATACATCGCCACATTTCTAATATGTGTAAGGCTGCGTTAATATGAAGGTTCATATTTCTGTCAAAAAGTGATTTTGTATACAATCTAGATTCTGAAGACATTCGGGTGTTTGCCTGAGTTGAATTGGAAACTCGGGCGAAACAGAGAATTCCGTTGTTAACTTGACCTATGTTGACAAGGATTAATTATTAGACTAAGTGGGCTGAAAAGATCGTTACGTCAGGCGTCTCTCCCTCGCAATGAAACGTCTGGTGTTGCCTGTTACAATTGCGCGACCCAATTGGGTCACTGCAAAATAGGATTTTCTCTGGGAAGACGGATGGGTGGATTGAGACGAAAAGTCGTCGCTTCTCCAGCAGACGACCATAAACTTAAAATAATTGGGATTTCGCGAGAATCCACTGCGTCACGCCAGTTGCGTATTCAGTGGTCCACAGGACAGGCAGCAAATAAATAACATCACGAATGCGCATTCTTAAGAACAGTTACCAGTAACAGCACACACGAATGTGCCCAGGATGTTCATTCACATTCTGTCTGGCGATAAAACACGTTTACCCTTTCCTACAGCCAGACACTTGAGGAGAGCTAGGCTGCACTTAGCCTGTTAGCAACATTAGCTGTGTCTAATCATCATGTCTAATGTCTAATCATCATACCCTGCAATAGTGTCTAGCATCAATGTTGTTACACTAGTGTCTATCGTTAGAAACATTATTTTAGAAGTGTTGTCAGCAATGTGGTCGAATTTGCAAATTCGTCTGACAAATCTGCAATATGTTCTGAACACACAGTGCAGCTGCCGCCCAATAACAGTGAATAACAGGACGGATGCGGCCAACCAAAGAACAATCCACTCTGAACAAAACCATAAATATTGGTTACTACATGAAATATGCCACAATAATATTGGCACACCACGATACGGGTACCCGACAGATAGTCATCATCAACACCATCATTTCCAGCAGCAGCAGCATCATCATCATCATCTCTTATTGGTCCCAGATACAATATTTGTGATACGCCGACCTAGATATTAAGGACAAAAATCCCGTATAATTAGGGCCGTCTAATAAAACGAGGCAAAGCAAAGTAGCAATCGATACAACGTAATGTATGATGTCAGAGCACAAAGTGCACGAAATAGAAAAAGTAACAATACACGAATTCATATAAACGAACGATTCTCTTGAAAAACTAAAATACAGAAGAATAAGACAAAATATTAGAAGTCCTAAAGTCACACTTCAGAGCCTCAAATCTGTCTTCTAAACTGGGAACTTCACGTAATGTCCATATTGCAAAACGAACAGTTTAATCATGATAGTACTTGAATCCTCATAGTTTCTAAAAGCACGAACCTATCAACGACATTTGTTAACTCAAACTTTCAACTTAGCATACGACAGACCACGACTACAAACTTTTCGTGGTCTCCAAAAATAAATATTCGTCCGCTTATATAAACACTTTCCCGCCAAGACAGTAGGCAGTTCAGGCTGGTTTAGACCGGCCTCCCACTATGGCGCAATCGTGATTTTTTAAAAACCGCTTATTCATCACCACGTAGGCTTGACGTTTTCCCGCACTTATGTATAATTATACCTAGGTCCCTTTCTTTCTCACTAGCTTTGAATAGTTTGCACCCTATTTAATAAGAAAACTCTTTGTTTCTCTTTCCATACGCATCAACAAGCATTTCTCCAAATTAAAAAGCATCTGCCTGTCCTGTGACCATTGGTTACATTCTTTTTAGACTCTGTCGAAGTACCCCAATTTTTTCCTCATCAGCCATTGCTTTACATAGTTTTGTGTCATCCGCAAACTTAGAAATCTAGGATAAAATTTTATCGTCTATGTAACTGATAAAAATTATTAACAGTAGTCTCCCAATCACTGATCCTGCGGCACTTATCACTCTATTTATTGTTTATACCCAACTTTTGCCTCCTGTCTAAAACCAGCTCTGAATCCAAGCTACCACCTGGTCACTAAGCCCACATGATCGCAACTTGTTGGCCCCTCTTACCTGAGGTATCAAATGCGTTGGCGAAATCTAGATAAACTACATCCACGGGTACATCCTCTTCCTTCATAAACATCCTCAGGGAACTCTCCAGCAGGTTTGTCAATTATAAACGACCTCTTTTAAATCCATGTTGACCGCCTTTTATTATATCATGGGTCCTATATTCACTCAATTGCTCCAGCATGTTATCCATAATAATTCGCTTCATGACCAGTCACACGACACTAGTTAAACTGACTGGCCTATAGTTGCAATATAGTTCCCTTCTGTTTCCCTCTTAAACAATTACACTATGAGTGCATCTACCCATTGCTATGCTACCTAAACAGAATGCTTGATCAAAGTGACGTCACTACAGCGCCATTGACTTGCTCTTCAGACAGAGACAGTGATACATGCGCTCACTGTTGCAGAATGCTAATCAGTTTATCTTTCCATCTCTGCATCAGAGGTTCGAATCCAGGCAAGCGATATGAAATTGACGCTTTATAGTCGGGCAGCCCGCAACAAAGCGTTATCTAGCTGTTTACTGCTGTCGAGTTTGTGCATCAGCCGAAATATGTTTGAAATCAAAGGACGACGTCTATGGTGGCTAAAGATGATTAAAACGTATAGTCAATGAGCGATTTCCGCACGTCAGCATAGCGAAAGACAAAGAGGCGGATTAAAAAGAGACAGATAATGAGCTTGTAAAGAAGGCGAAGAAGGCGAAGAGGGAGAAGAAGAAGAAGGAGAAGAAGAAGAAGGAGAAGAAGAAGAAGAAGAAGAAGAAGAAAAAGAAGAAGAAAAAGAAGAAAAAGTAGAAGAAGAAGAGGAAGATGTTGATGATGATGATGATGATGATGATGATGATGATGATGATGGTGATGATGATGAAGGAAGGAAGCGCCTTCACACGGTAAATAAATTGCGCTTCAAAACTAGCCAATAACATCATTATCTATGTACTGTAGAAGAGTAGCTGTGCAAAAGCAGCCTCGAACTTGTGTCTCTGAAATCGTTTAAGCGGGGAAATCGCAAGATGTCTATTATGCCGGAATACAGATTGTTCTTTAGAAGAGCTCAAGATTTTCCTATCCCCACGTTGTAAACCAAATAGTGATCGCTATTCCTTTTTGTGCTAATGCAACCCATAACCTTATTATCTATGGTCAAAATTTGTCGTATATTTCGAGTCTTATGTGTCTACGATCAGTGTGTATTTGCATTAGGCAGCGCAGTTATAAACCCGAAAAAGGAGTCGATGTATTCTTGATCTTCGCATCGCTGATTAAATTAATTTACCTGTAGCCAAAGAACAACCTTACCACATGAAACACATTTTCACAGCATAATAGTCGAATATTGCCTAAATACGACGAACGGGACTTGAATCCGAAGAACAGCGATTAGGGCAGGGGCTGCGCTCATGATATTGCTAGACGCTTAGCTTACCTGTCAAAAACTGCTGATAGAGAAGTCACATCGAGTAAAGGGTTCTTGTAGAGTTCAGTTTCTTGTGGAATAGTTCCATTCATAAATCACAAACGCTGAACAGTATCCGTCCGATCCCCAGTCGCCTTCTGCAACTCAGGCGTTGCTAAATCAGACTGAGTTGGAGCTCAGTGATTAGCCAAGAGCCATGGAGTGCTTCATGCAAAGTGTTAATTCCGTGCTTACTCTAAATTACTTAATTCTTAAGCGTCTCAGTCTTTCATCGCAAACTCATCGACTCGTCGTTCAACGTTTCATATAAAACATCTGTTATCAGCGGTGGTCAGTCAGGCTGACCAGTCAAGTGTGGACACTGGATAGAAGCGCCCTAGCGATCCCTAAGCTATGACGCCGCTTTTCTATAGATGTCAGAGGCTTGCGTTGCAACAGACGCGGATAAGGCTGTATATAGTATATACATAAGGCGATCTAGACACTTGTGGTCTGCTGCACGAGTTCTGTTCATCTGGTCTAAGGCGAAAACATGTTCCTGTCCATCGAGCCTTTCTGTCGATGCTGCACCAGGTGTTAGTATGCCCCGAGTGAGCGAAACTGTCATACGTTGGACGAGAAAGCAAGTCACGCAGCTATAACACCAATGTTTCGTTTCCAGCGAAACTTGATTCGAAACATGGCTGCCATTGTACAGCGCTCATTTCCGATTCTGCCACACCTGATTCCAAACGTCAATTTGGCTAGATATGACATAAACAATAATTATGATGCAACAGAAGCCACTAATTGTGGTTTACAACCAGACACCTGTCTCTGATTAGGCTAGTTTCACAGCTAACATTATTAGACAACTGACGCGCGTATGTGCACTTTAAGGCCACGCTTTGCACAATACTGTTGGCCGTTAATAGACTCTGCTTTTAGAATTGTTCAGCGTTACACCACATGCAGTTCGTTGCTTTGCATCGATTCCTGTAGACGGCCTTTTAAGTGCCAATCGAGCTTCGAAGCCTCGACTCGCTCGATTTGCAGCGTAGCGTTAACTCGAGAAAAGACATCCAGTCTTTGATTTTAACATATATTACTAAGTAAGTGAACAGTTCAATCACAACAGTACTTCGTCAACATCGATATACAATCTAAACACATGAATCTATGAACAGTAGTTTTAACTCAGACTGTCGCCTGAGCACATGACTGACTATCGCTACGATCTTCTTCGGGCTCTCTCACCAATGCACCCGTGATCGCTTTACGTAAGCTGTTTCCCGTCAAGTCAGCAGACAAGACCATACATGCCTTCGGCTATTGCGCAATTGTGGTTTTCCAAAAACCAGCACACCAATCACAACGAAGGTTTGACGTTTTCCAGCGCGAGCGCCCGCGTGATAAAATGAGAAGATGCATTGGGAATGCATTTGAGGAGTTCGTCTGTCTCTTTGTTATGTGGCTGCGTCTTATGGGTCAAACGAAGCGAATCATTCTCAAAAAAGTGTATCATTCTCATTCTCAAAATGAGTAAAGATTGATTCAAACGCCGAGGCAAATCGGTGTTTCGATGAAAGAGATCCTGAGTTTGCTTTACGAGCCAAATTTATTCATGAGCACTTTCGTAATGAACCTCATAGCTTCTTTTTTTCGGTTCACTTGCATCTGTATTGCGACGAGAAATCGTCGTCGATATTGCAGCTCATTTCCGGTTCTTCAGTATGCGGCGGATGTCATCCCTTTCTCTTATCTATCTCTATTTGTCTTAGTGTCTGTGCATTTGTGTGTTTGTATGCATGTGTGTTTGTATGCATGTGAGTCTGTGTGTGTCTGTTGTTATATATGTCTGTGTTTGTCTTTGAATGCTTGTCTGTCTCGGTTCCTGTCTTCGTGCGTTGAGTCCCATGTGCCTATTCTCAACGTCATTTCTAGTGATGCCTTTGTATACAGAACATTCGTCCAATAAATGGCGACTGATTACCTACATGGCACTCGCTCTCTCTCTCTCTCTCTCACTCACTCACTCACACACTCACTCACTCATTCACTCACTCACTTACCCACCCAAACCCACTCACTCAATCATTCACTCAATCAATAGCTTCCGTGCTATTTTTCTCAGTCTCTCGCTCCCTTTTCTGACGTCTCTCTCTTTTGCTTTCTTATGCTCTCTCTCTCTCTCTCTCTCTCTCTCTCTCTCTCTCTGTATCTCTTTGGCTCTCTCACTGTCTCTGACACGACTTTGCTCCCGAGAAGAGGATTTCTCATATAGATATATTTATAATTATGGCTGCCGCGAGTGCTACAGTCCAAAAAAGAATCGCGTAGTTGTTTTAGTACTCGAGTACTCGGTAATTAATGTTAGCTATGTTCTTAATAATTGTTTCAGTCAGCCAAAATATAAATTCAGCTTAAAACCTCAAAGAAATGTTTCCAATGCCATCTGCTATCAAACTTTATCAACAGTAGGTCTATGACGCACTGTCTCTGGTCCTCTGTCATGGAACACTCGACACACACCAACTACCAGCCCTTCATAGTCCATAGGAATTGTAAAGAAGTGCTTTAAGTTTTGCATGAAAGGCCTGCGCCAAAATTGCAAGAGAAGCATGATTGATCGCATGGTTTACTGAAATATACAGGCTCAATAGCAAACATACTATATGGTTTAAAGTGTAAATAGTATTAAAAAGACAGTAAAATGTATGCATTAATTAGACATTATAAACTAGGCCCATATAGTGATAAGAAGGAATATTTAACGTTTATTGAATAAAATACGACATTCAGTGACGACAAAAGCCCTACAAATCAAAGCTGTGGTTCACAAAGGGCACCTAATATACACCCAATATGAACTATAGTTTACCTATAACACTCGCGAGTACTCGAGTACTCGACAAGGTACTCGACAGTTTACTCGATTCCCAAAAAAACTCGATAACGGCAGCAATAATTATAATAAATGCGTTTAGATATATAACATATTATATTCTGTTGTGGCAGAGAGTTCTACGTCCTTCTTTGTTTGAGGGCAAGGGGGGCATCCTGTGTCTGGGCCAATATTTCGTAGGGTTATTGCATTTTTGCAGGTCATTTGACACACAAGAAAATTTATTTACTTGTTTACCTTCTACACTTATTTACGAAATATGAAACGATTTAGCTCCAAATCACAGTTAGCCTTCCATCATGTGTTTGTCTATGCTGATTTTTGGTTCTCTATGACCATCACATAAAACATTAATACACCACCACCTCTAAAAGTTAATAAAGCAGCTAATGGGATATCTACGAGACCAAGATGAGACCGACAGCAGACATTTGCTGTTTTTATTATTATTTTTATTTTTATTATTATTATTATTTGCCCCGAGGTATTTATGATTCCTCAGGAAGTTAAAAAATTATCCGGAAGAAAAATTGCATTCTGAGATGGCTAATCTTCGCTGATGTCTGGCTCCTCAAAAGTGTCCCGGAAGGCAATCGAATTAAAACTCTGAATTGGGCGGGCAACACGTTGGAAAAGGAAAGTGGTCTCCCTTGTGTCTCCGGAAACCTTGGTCAAGTGTCAACCCAGATTAGTTAAGAACTCCAGGCCCTGTAAATTTATCGGGCCAACTGTCTCGAAAGCCAAGGGGATGAACTGATAGGAAGTCGATAAATCGGTATATTTGATGACCTTGCTCTGAACAGCCAACTCTGCCGCTGTGCCTTAATCGTGGCTGAGGCAACTAAGAGTCGGCAAAGTGTCGTTATTATTATTAGTATTAATTCTGCATTTAATAAGCTCCACTGTCTAATTACTAAGCATCAATCGAAGGCGCAGGGCAATTGTCAGTGAAGGACTTCCTCAAGGTCCATACACAGTAACCGTCTCAGGAGAGGCTCGAACCCCTACTCTCCGCGCTACAAGCCGAGTGCTCTAACCAATCGGCTACCATGCCCCACAAGCAGAGAAATTACTGCACAAAACTAGGTTTGCGTCGAAGACAAAGTCATCCAGCAGTGAAATCAAATTAGAGACGTCTCGCCCTGAGACAGAGACGAGACAGAGACGAGACAGAGACGAGACAGAGACGAGACAGAGACGAGATAGAGGCGAGACGTTAGGTACGTCTCGAAACCGTCTTGACACCGAGACCGAAAATACAATTAAAAAGAGACGGTGAAAGAGGCAGCGAGAGAAATAAGCACAGGGAGACAGAGAAGCAGCGTTGCAGAGGGAAAGAGACACAGACGGTAACAGGGAGAGATGTAGGGAGACAAACATGCAGTCAGGCAGACAGATGCAAAGACAGCAAAACAGGCGAGTAGCAAAAACTTTGCGTATTGAATATGGATATTTGTTTCTAATTGCTTGCTTTATGCTGCGGTTACTCCAAGATCGTCGGTGTCACATCGGTGCAAAACTTGAGGGCTACTATAGGAGCTTCAAGATGAATTCTGATGAGCCTGGAACGAATCAACATCGTTGATCCCTCAGGATCGACTAACGGAAAGCGGTGAATATCGGATTATAAATGACTATGGTCCCAGTAGTCAAGAGCTCCTCAGCGTCGTCGGCCTTTCACCACTCAGTCGGAAACTCGTTTCTTCCTATTACCATGGCAAAACAGTTTAATCTTTCGGACCACCTTGTCGGATTGTTTTGTCGTAATGAAAAAACAAGTTTGATAGAAATTCTCTAACGCTTCATTGTCAAGCATGTATGAATTATAGTTATGTATCAAATTTGTCTGTTGTACTATAGTTCTATTGGGCTCTGTCTGTGATAAGAAATTGACAAAAGATCGACATAAAAGATCGTTGCAGAAGACAGGGTTTGCAATAGTATCTCGAATATTAAGATCTTACTAGTTTGATAACGTCCTATTTAATATAATCTCATATACTGACTTCTATTGCGCCGTTATCATTATTCTGAAGACATCAACCGTTGGTCGCTTCAAGAGAAATCGTTATAAAAATCATAATCCATGGGTGAAGCAAGGCTGAAGTCTGATAAGTCAGAGAAACTAAAGTTAGACTACGGAGGGTAAGCAAGTTGAAACAGATGAGTCTCAAGCTTAGATCTGGATGACATCGAAGAACTGGCAGAACGAATAGAACTGGGCAGCAAATTGCAAAGCCTTGGACCAGCTTCCGAGATCATTCAAGAACCCAACAACTTCAAGAGTGAGCGAGTCCACTGATCGGGTGAAATATTTGTAGGTATGACGGATGAGCATGGAACAGAGATAGGTCGGCTGATTTAAGTGTAGAACTTTGCGAAATTATAAGACAGAGTTTAAACTAGATGCTTTGTTAAATGGGCAACTGCCTTATTGGCGTAATATGCTGAAATTTAGAGGCCAATGTTATGACTCGATTGATACTTTGTCCATCAGACAGTGGTGCTTAATAATGCACAAAGAATAATAACGCCTCTATATTCCATTATCTCTTCCACTATTTCTCTCTCTATATATATATATGTGTATATGAATATGTTGTATATCGTTATAGAGTTAAGTAAGAAACGATGCTATGATTTCCTTTAGGATTCAAACAAATTCATCTGGCAGTAAACATGCTGATTGACCGCTGAGCTCCATCTTTACCGAAGGAAAGAATCAGAGGGTGAACACACAAGGAAAATGAAAAAAGAATAAGACAGACGGATAAAGAGCGACAGGGAAAGACAGAGACAGACATGAAGACAGACATATAACCAAAGATAGGCATAAACATAAAGTAGACATAACGTGAATCCTAGAGGTTTTGCGCGGTGTTAAATCCGCTTCTCGAACAAGTAGAGATGAGACTCGTAAAATGGCTCCTGCGAGGATCAACAAAGTCATCTAATCCAACGAACGCCTTCAAGTGTACATCGTGTAGTTCGGTCGCTGTCTAATCTCCCCTGCCTTCTCAGAAGAACCCTCGCAAGGGCAATAGATTAAGCCAACGCAGGCTAGACCTCTACTGCCTTCCTTTGACCTATGGACGCATAGCCACATAGCCGTATAGGGCATCCGAAAAAACTACTCGATAAGGCTGCCTTTTGCCAGCCTACTCTTTCTCTTCTTCGTGGTCAATCCGTGTATGAGATGTCATGTTAAAACGCCATCTTTGCGAAGCGACGGTTGACTGCGTGAATGGACCAATGCAGCCAAATTCCGTTATGAGCAGCATTTATTTACATCTGTCATTGTTTCTTTGTGTTGTCTATGTTCATTGTCTGTTCTTTTGTTTATATAATATATAATATTATAATATATATAGTTTTTATATATGCCTTTCTGTTCGTTTGTCTATTTACAGATTATCTAATTATGTAATTCATCAGATGTTCCTCTGCTTCTATAGATGATTATCTTTATTCCTTTCGTTATTTTCTCGAACCACACATTTTCTTCCTCTATTCCTGCCTACTCGTATATTTCCACCTCTCTAATTCTCATTTTCCCTCCTTTTCTTCAGACCCTTTTCCCTAACTCCTTCCGTCTCTCTTCATCAATCTCTTACCTTCACCCCATTGTCCTGTTGTTTCCCATTCAGTCCTTCATCGTCTTCATCCCTCCTTTTCTCGTTAATCTACTTAATAATATTATGAATCGCTGATAAGCACCGTCATCCATGCTGTGTATCTCAGCTTATAATCAGTAATTCCAGCTGTCAGTCTCTGTGTCCAATTTTACGTCTCAGTACAAAGCCCATTGGATTCCATTTAAAAAGATGCAAATGTGACTTTAGGAGCAGAATAATCTGAAACGATGCGCCATGGAGATGCTGTCATTCTGATCCACGCAATGTCGATAAAGACATCTGCGCTTGGGAAAGAAGCTGCGTGCAATCGCATTGGGCGTAATTCAGAGTTGTCGTCTGCGCCTGGAAAGTATCTGAGACACAATGAGATGGAATCATCGTAAAATGTCTGCAGACAATGTAGAATGCCAACAAGGATAAGGGTGAGAATATGCGTCACCCCAGATGAACAGATAAACATCAACATTTTATTACCGAACAACTTGTTCTGCGTTCAGCCAAGATACAAGTGGCTAGCTCCACAAAGTACGAGCTGGACTACACAATGATACTTGGATTGCTTGACAAAGACCCTGACAGCCACGTTCTTTGGATCCAGACTGAGCTTATAACAGACCAAACATTTCCACCAGTGGGACAGTGCGGGCCATCGTGGGCCCAGCGAACCCTGTGGACTCGTTTGGTGTCCGCTAGACCCAGTTTCGCCGACCTCCTCCATATCGTTGTCGATGAGATGCTTCCATTTCTGTAATCTGCACTGCGATGCTTCAGTGTCAGAAGGACTCCTGCTGACAGAGAATCAAAAGCAATATGTCAACAGAATCAAAAGCGCAATATGTCAAGAAGACAGGCATTGATCTGGATGGCATCAACAACCACCTGTTCATCTCTAGCCTTAGCTGTTGCTATTTGAATCGTGCAACCTGAGATTAAGGTGGTAAGGCTGCAATCCTTTATCCGGAAAGGACATTCAACTGAAGCAGTTCTTCTCAGACTAATTCTCTTACGTCTGTGACGACGCTGCTTCTTTACATGAGCGCAGCGTTCGATATCGTGTATTATGGCACGTGGCTCACAGAACGAGACAACTTCCAACAACCTACTTACTTTCCTGGATTAGATGATAATCATGAAGATCGATGGCTGAGACAATTCGGCGTGGGCACCCACAGGGCTTGGTACTAAGGCCGCCTCCGTATATCTTTCAACAGTAATCTGGCCAAATTTCTCACTGCGCCTGCTGATGGTGATAAGCTCTATTTGACACGTGTCACTCCTCGGGTGCACTTAACTGTATGTGTGTCATAAACAGGCTATCGTCATGGAAATATACAGTCGTAATCGTAATCATAATTCCGAGATTTCTACAGCGCCCAACGAAAGCCGCGCCACGGGGACCAGCTTATTCACAGGCGCTCAGTCAAAGCAAACTTGATAGGCAAAAGGGTCCGGCTCCAGGTCAAGATCCAAGTCAGACGGAGAGGCGTGGACGTCTTCAAAAAGGTTGAATGAAAGCGGAGTTTGTGTGGTTGGGCACATGGTGAGCACGCGCACTGATGCACAATGGGGCGTCAGCGATGGCATTCACCGGCTGGGAAGAATAACATGCCATCCCTAGACTTTGGGTTGCTCTGGAAGAAGAATTAACTTATGCATTGGGGGGGGGGGCGTGTAAATCCCACTCCAGGTGTTTCCTTCACCAGCTGCGTCAGATCATGGTCACGCGACGAACTGTAGCCTTCGACTATCGCTTATTCTCGTATCCTACGCGTCTGGACTACTGAAACAGACTTGTCGAAGTTACATGAGCTTCAGTCTGTTCTCAGCCGCACAGCCCGAATCGTGTCCAACTTCCACACATTAATTTATACGCAAGAGACATGGCACTGTCTACTGCTTAAAGACAGAACTACATTCATAATCCTCAGAATACAACATGAAGCTATGAGTTCCTGTTTCGGATTGACAACTACTATTTTGTAAAGTCTTCGAGAATCTGCTGGTGCCAAGCTTCGAAACGACAACGCGAACAAATCTTAGGCCTAAATGATTAGCAATTAATACTGAGATAATTCTTTAAGTATAGATTAGCAATTAATATTGAGATAATTCTTTAAGTATAGATTAGCAATTAATACTGAGATAATCTAGTTATTCGCTATAGCATTCACTTGGAATTGGAAAAGTCTGGCTGTTTTAAATTATCATTTGTCTAGTGATTTATTATAAAAATGTGTATATTGGATTTAAGAAGACCCTAATATCGAAAGCGATGCCTCCGAGGTTAAGCACAGTTGAACAATTAGTTCTATGTAATTAGCCACTGGGCCACTTTGCCACCTGTAGATAGTAAAAATAGTCATATCTATCAGTCAGTTACCAATGGCGGCAGACTACAGGAAACCGTGAGTTATCTTTCATTAGACCAACTCTATCACTTAAGTTCAACATTCCATCCGTAAGTTATTTCCTTTAATTAGTTTAGTTATTAGAATCGATATAGAATTGAATAGCTATTAGAACGCATTAGAATCGATCTGGCGTCATTTGCATGTTTTATTAATCGATATCGTGTGAGACTCGGGCAAAGAAATAGACGTCTGGCCTGGATCATCCTTTGTGCAAATACATCGATGCCAGACTTTGTGTATCGCAATTGGACTGGGCATTCTAAGGATTTCAGCCTCCGTATAATATCTGCAGATGGATCGGGTTCTCGGAAATTAAGCCTATTTCAGGCAAAGGATGGCTGACCACACATACTACAAAGGCCATCGACGCAGATAAATTGGGAGAATATTTACAAAACGTATTCCACTCATTAGTTGTTTATGTCTGTACGAGACGAATGGGTTTGTATATTCCACTGCTCAATCGAGCGTCTCTCTATTGATGCAGATTCACCAGTGCGCACTTAACGGGGTTTAATACTCCGGGGTATTCAACGAAGACGCACGCGCGTATAAGTAATATGAGGCTGCAATATGAGACTCGGCGAATCAGTCCACGCCTAAGAGCGCTCGTTGGCGCGAGAATCGAATGCCTGTAGCGTGTCAATTATCTTTTATTTATCGTTTAGGCCCCTACTTATAGTTTTCTTATTCACAAGCGCCCCAGAAATCAGATGATAATTCGCTGTCTTGTTTTAAGGCCATAAATATGACGGCATGTAATCAAATAAATTTTTGATTAAATGGCTTTGATTTTTAAAGAGTCATAAGGAACTGGAAACCAACGATGAAGGTAAAACGTTTGCTACAGTAGGACCAAGAGACTAGCGTTCCTGCAGACAAGCGATCCTGATATTCTGCAGCGGTCGCCCGAAATACATACCTAAGAAAAACAAAAACAAGTCGGGAACTAAAAACGTTTACTAAAACGTTTACTTGGTCTTACGTTACGTTTACTTACGTTAACTTCTTGGTCTTGCATAATATGCTGCGTGTAATGCAACACAGACGCTGCTCATATTTGCTGCGCTATAAAAAAGACAGTTTATGCGCTTCCGCTTGTTTCAGGCATTCGGTAGAATCCGAGGCTCTGATCTGATCTCTATTCACGTTACTGCCGTTTATTAGCATTTTCTCATATTTATTGGCGCTATAAAATGTACAATTTGGCGCAAAAAACCAGTTGCATATATTGACGAAGTTATGGAGAACAGAGAAACATGCAGACAGATATGAAGGCAGACACAGAAAGGGATCAAGAGACGGAAACGGAGACCAAGACAGAAATAGGAAAGAGAAAAAGAAGCATGTATAGATGGCGAGACAGACAGACAGACAGACGGACAGACAGACAGACAAGCAGACAGACAGACAAGCAGACAGACAGACAAGCAGACAGAGGCAATCGGTTAAATGCCTTGGGGAGAACTGTTCATGAACATAAAACAGGCGAAAATAGAGAGGGTGAGATTGGATTAGAGACGTTGAGTTGCAGCGCTGGGGCAGTCAAATGGCCGGGAGCCACAAGAACCTACAGGGAGAGAAAGCTCAATGTATTGCCAGCCAAGAATTTGATGCTTGTGAGGAACCTGGCTACATCAGCGGAAAATGATGCTATGAGGGCTGAAAAATTAAGTTACGCACACATTTTGACAATTTCGACGCAGTTTAGGCCGATTGAGTTCATTGCACTGCATTTGCCTATCTATATTACGCCTCATACAAAACTCAGCCCAGCCTATATAGGGGAGCTGCTTTTGTTAGAACAGAACAATCATGACTTGTCAACTGGTAGGCTATTTTGCGGTGGCGTATAAGGCCTAAGTCAAAAATCATGGGGCATCAGAAATGGGCGCCAATCAGAAAGGACACCAATCAGTAAAGCTAGTACTGTAACTTGAAAATGGGGCACTTGGCGTGATAGCCGGGGCCAAGGGGCTTCTGCTCCTTGCGGTGTATGCGCCGATAGTTATTACTAATTTCCAGTTAATCTAAGGCAGATTTGAAGATGTGGGACAGTGGCAGACTGCTGATGCGTTTCGTGTTCATTTCTAAGTAAGGACGTGAAATTGACAATCTGATGTTACAACATGTGACTCGTGAATGACTAAAGACACCAGGGCTTAAGTAAAGTCTTTCATTCGACTGCGCGCGCTATGCAGATCACGGGTGATGACTCCGCTGAGTCTGTGTTTGGAGGGGTGACAGTGGCTGCTTGGTTGCTGAACTTTCAGACTGGACATAAGGTCCTCTGACTCCCTTTGGTTCCAACGCTGCGTAGTTGACGCCTATATGTCAGATTGTTGTGTCTGGCTTTGTAGAAGTTTCGTGAAGACGACGACGTTAATCGCCGTCGTTTCATTAAACACTTTCTAGGATTTTTATGTCTTCCTGGAATTTTACGTTCGCCAGCTGCTCTGCAAAATCAGCGATATTGTCTGTCTGCAGAAAGCCAAGCGCCTATCCTTTTCTTCCTCCTAATATCCCCCAGCGCTTTTAGCGTCCTTTCTCATACATATGGAGTTCGCTGACACAGAAAACAGACTAGGTCTATGGTTGGCAGCAAAAAAGAGAGAACGTAGAGGTTTTGTTGAGTGCTAGGTTTCCATGGTGACGACAGTCTAGCATAAAATTCTAGTGATCTTATGGCTAGTAAGGGACATGAAAGAATGGGATCGACGGTCGAATGAAGACAGTCGTTCAACAAATACCCATTATTAGTTTCCATCGTTACCGCGTCCTTTAACGGCTGTTAGTAATTAAACGCAACGCAGAAGCTCTCGCCACAGTTTGTGGCGCTACTCTCGTCCTCTCTTGGATCACACTTGGCTTAAGCAGCAGTGTAAACTTGTGCGAAAACTTGTTTCAGTGGCCAAATCTGCATATTTAACTAATTTAATCGATGACAGCTTTGCGTACCACGAACATTGTGGTTGGCCTTAAATAAGTTATTACATCGGAGCAAGTTGAATTTATCCTCTGTTATATATCAGCTACCTGTAATCTTGGCAGTAAATGTCTGAACTTTCTTCAGGCAAAATGTCTGACATAAAACGAAGATTTTTATTGCTTCCTCTTCCTCAGATAAATTTCTTCATCCAAATCCTTCATCGCCTGTCTTATAGACTACTTTCAGCCACAAACTTGCTCAGGTTCACCATTCCTATATCTCTGTTGAAAGAGTGCTCTGATTCTCTGGATCCAACTATTATAGCAGTTATCATTTTCATGAGGGATCCTTCCCGTCTGTGTTTACTATACGCCATGGTTCATCCTCTGCTAAAGAAACCTCCTCTTGATCCTGGTGACTTGTCTAATTAAAGACCTATCTCACCTTTGAAGTTTGTATCGAAAATTCTTGAACGGATAGTTAAGAATGGTATGCAAAATCATTTATCTTCCAACTAGTTAACCTCCCATTTCAATGTGCATATTGTAAGTTTCGTTCAACAGAATCCGCTCGTCTTGCTGTTCATAAGGACATCATGTCTTATGTGGATGATGGTAGGGTGACTGTGCTTGTTCTTCTTGGCTTGTCTTCTGCTTTTGATACGATGGATCATTCTCTCATTTTGCATCGTCTCCAGCACTGGTTTGGGGTTTCTGGTCTCGTCCCGGATTGATTTGCTATTTATCTCAATCCAAGCACTCAGTCAGTATTTTTAATGGTAATTATTAGTCAAGCGATTTATTGACATGTGGTCTCCCGCATGGTTCCGTGCATGGTCCTCTTTTGTTTACATTATACACCCCCACATTATGTACAGTAATCATTCACTAGGATATCGTTTCTCTGCGGATGATACATTAACATTTACATTTCTTTTGGCAGTTTGTGTTTTTGCTCATCTTTGCTGCTGTTGTCCACTGCCTTTGAGGAAGTGCAGTCTTTGATGGCGGCTAAACTCCCCTTAACTCGTCGAAGGCTGAACTTTTGCTACTCCACGACAACTTAAGAAGTTTGAGTTTGAGTGGCTTAAATTTTTAAAACTGGGTGAGTCACTAGTTGAGTTGGCTGATGCTGCTCGTAATTTAGGTGTCGTTATTAATTCTACTGTCTCTCACCGTCCATGTAAATGGCATTTGTAAGTCATCATACATGCACATTCGTGACATACGCAGAATTAGGAATTTATTTACATATTTAAGGACATCTCTGGCTAACGCATTGGTCTACAGTCGCTTGAATCCTTTAACTAGTTTCTCACTGCTATCACAATGTTGAACATGCACAAATCCCAAAGATTTCGTAACTAATACGTCCAGATAAATATGAACAAATACGCCCTGTTCTTAAATCTTTGCCTTAAAGCATTGCCTCCAGTTCAGCAAAGGATTTGTTTCAAATTGGGGCTTATAGTTTATAGATAATTAAACTCTAGCCAACCACAATGCTTAAAATTAATCCTCATTTCCAGGCTTATAATTATTCAACCACGTCGTCTGACCCTCTTTATCTGCTAATACATAAGGCTTGAACTGTTCTTGATGAACGACATTTCGGTCGTAACTTAAGACTTACCTTTTTCAGTTGGCTATTCTTCATCGGCTGCTTCTCTGCTTCAGCGGACTTGATTTTGGTGCGCCATCGATTGAAACCTTGTATATTAGACACCGGCACCATAGAAGTTTCTAATTACAATTAAATTGCTTCATCGAAAAATCAGCGTAATAGACAAACCAGTCATAATTGTTTATAAATACAAGGTTCGGAACCTGCTGGGTCATTATGGCAGCGTGGCTTAGCGGCTTAAAGCCGCGGCCTTCCGCTGGTTTAGTCTGATGGAAAATGGACGATCGACTTAGAGTAATCCATAGAATTTATCAACGCGTGTGCGATTAGGCCTAAAGGCCAGATGAACTAATTATACAAGAAATAGGTTCCAATGAACAAGTGTCTTCATCTTAATCGTGCGTAGGCCTCTAAGCGCTTCTACAGTATAGACCCCTAACGGAATCACTTTAATCACATGCTGAATGTATAAACGAACATTTATATAGCGCCCTCTCTGGACCTGTCGAAGGCATTTCCGTACACAAGGCATTCATTTAATTGCCAAATATCTTGTAGAGCTTTTTAAATAATTTAGAAGGCATTAGTCACCGGCGCTTCAAGTGGCAAGAGCGATCCGTTAACTCAATTAAATCCAAAAGGTCAGCTCGAGGAGATTGATCAGAATCCCTGCCTCATCGGACTGGACTGCTGAAAGTTAAATCTTTTGATTTACGTTAGAGCACAATAGCCACTAAGAAATTATTCCCCCATTGTTATCCATGCTTAGAGCTACTGGCAAAGGGGCGTAATTTGCAACGGGATAGTGGCCGGCTAATCGCGAGGAAAGATTGTTCCATTGATGGTTTGTGGCATTCAGGTTTGAGCTCCAGTCGATATGGGCAGCAGCGACATCTGTACAGGAGGTTTACTGTAGGAAAACTTCAGAAGCACACGTAAAATTGCAATGTCTAGGCCACAAACCTGGGCACCACAGGTTTTTTGGTAATTCCTGTTCATTTGCTCTTCTATTGTTGAGCCCATTTAGCATAAAACTGGATTATCTTCATTTTTCGAGGCTTCTGGGCGTTTCGACGAATCGGCGCTTTCTCACTCAGAGGAACGAATATTTTCGTGTAATTTTCAGGATCGTCCTAGCGTCTTGATCCTTGTTTTCTCGGGTGCTTCGAGTTTGCCTAAGATTCTGTGTAATTTTCGAATAAAGATTTAAATGCTGAATTTATGAGCTTAGTTTGGCTGCAAGGGAAACTGGTCCACGTGAAGCTCAAATGAGTAGACTGCGCTATAGCAAACTATGCACTCAAATAATAATTGTTTAACAGTAGGCATTTTTATGGATTTTAGCAGAGCCTTTGATATGTTTTTATAGACAGCCCTCAATGCAAATCGAAATCTGAGAATGACAAGGGATGTGTCTGTAACTGAAGAAATGACTTCCAAACAAATCATAGCTTAAGGGTCAAAGTAGGATGCACTTCTTTCGAAATACCCTCTTAATTCCAGTCATTGCTAATAACTCAGTAGGGTTAACAGCAGCGTATCTTATCACATTCAAACGGGCAGCGTTGATGAAGGATCTCACCCAAACAATTCATCGAAAAATGACCAGGATCGAGACCATACGGTCGCTATATAAAACCGTATACATTTACATTTATCACAGTTAACTCCGCCACTGCCTTGTTCTGGTGGTGCCAGTCCCAAGCCTGGATAAAGGAGGAGGGCGACGTCAACGGGTTTTGATGCCATAAGTTGTCGTTAAACCTTGGAAACTAACTACATTTACCACAGTTAACCATCAAACATCTAACTACTATGACTGCCTTAACTGAAGCAAAACTATTCAAGTGCCATTTTTATAAATAGACAGCCATACTGGTAATTATAAGAGTCGTTTGACGTTCATTCATCGCCATTATCGGCAAACACTAGGGAACAACGATTAGCAATACTATATGAACTATAAAATGCGTTCAGAAACGAACCGATGTATACAGTCACAAAGCTATCATCTGGTTTTTATGCAACAAATAAAAACAATTTACGATTTTCTCTGACGAGTACACCTATTCTTCTAGTCCGCATACTTTTGGCAGGACTTCAAGACTTCTGTAGAAATGGATGGCGCACTATCATAGGCGGACGCACCTTTCCGGTTGCTGGCCCAAAGCTCAAGAAGATCATGCGCGATTGCAAGAAGAGGGTAAGCCGGCAGACTAGTTTTTAAAAGCAGTAAAAACATTATCAATCTGCGTATTGTATTTTTAACCGTCACATACTGTGGAAAACTGCTATAAACATAAAGGTGCAAACAGAACAAAAGAAGGAAACATTAGAAATTTGAAAAATTAGAAACAGAACAAAACAAATCAGGGCAATATTTGCGATAATAAAATTTAACTAGGAAGAAGCGGACGTCAGAGACAAAGACAAAGACAGACAGCGCTACAGGCATAGAGTGAAAATGAGACTGAGAGAGAGAGAGAGATACAGACAGACAGACAGAGAGAGACAGAGACAGGTGAGAGAGACAGACAGACAGTCAGACAAACAGACAGAGACAGGAGACAGAGACAGAGACAGAGACAGACAGACAGACAGAGACAGAGAGATACAAAGAAAGTAATCAAAAAGCAGGCAGATGATGTCACGTATAACAGTGACTTTCTGTCGGAATACCACGTACCAGTGACAGTCCTACAGAGACAGAATAGTGAAGTAATCCTAGTGATGGAACTCGTCATATGGTACGGGGTTAATGATTATGCAACGTACTTTATATAACTGTCAACTGGTAATGCAGAGATATGATTAGCCTGACCATAAAACGTCCGTTGGTCCGCCAACGTCGTCTTCAGCACGTACCGTGTGCAACGATTTTTATAAAAGTAAGCTCATTATAAAATCGTCTATCCGTGTATAATTCTCTTGACTATATCGCACGACCGACACATCTATCTATCTATATATATATATACACACCACTCATATATAGACTTCACTTTGAGGGGCACGGTAGCCGAGTGGTAAAAGTGCTTCGCCTGTAACGGGGAGAGTATAGGTTCGAACCTGCCTTGAGACGGTTACTGTGTAGGGAACTTGAGCAAGTCTTCAGCCCACAATTGCTCAGCGTAATCGACTGATGTCTAGTCATTAGATAGTGACGCTTAATAAATGCAGAAATAATAACAATAACTAAAATCAGCCGCCTTCAATTCATCCAGAATGCTCTCGTCTCCGTCTATCACTAGAACGTCTAAATGTCACCACATCACTCCTGTTCTGGAAGCAATTCATTGGTTTAAAATACACGAACAAATAAAACATAGAATACTTTCATTGAAGCTTACAACTTACTCCCTCCAGTCATTCCAACTATCTTATCTTCGTCACCCACACATGGATAGAGTGCAGAACAGGACTCACATGCTAGGATGATGACGGCGGCCTCGGCATTCCAGGATAATGCGCCAATCCATTCCAAAGGGTGGGGGGTTCTGCCAGCTAGATGCTGCTTGCCTTGTTCTCTAGGCTCATATGCCGGTCTATATTGGCTCTAGCAGCACTCCTTGGTCTATTTAGCCTGCCCGCCAACTGACTCTTACCCGATGAGTCTATCTAAATAGGCTGCAACCCTTTAATTTGCATTCTCACTTCCCCAATGTCAGATCTGCAGCGTCGGTTCCTAATGCATGGCCCAGCAGAACAAGGACCGAGGTGGTCTGTTCCTAGCAATAACTTTACGATCAATAAAACGACTAAATCTTTCAGCTTCCGCAAAACAATGCACAGCTAGGGCTGTTGCGGAATCTCCGAACACCATGCTGCCGTTGGCTTTACTTCTGTTAAATGAACATAAACTAACAACAGTGTAACCTAGCTTTCATAATATATTTTTGAGCAATCACAAACAGGACCCACTGCCTTCCATGTACAGGTTTTCATCTTTAGCGATCATCCTCCATTCAGGGCCGTCTCTGAATTCTGCAAGCAGCATCAACTTAGTGCCTGTCTACCTGGAATAGTAGCAGTCGGTGGGCCCATGTCTCGCGAGCTTTTCACCAACTTATCGCCATATACCTCTTCTGTTGATCAAGTTCCTTAAACTGGCGTTACATAGAAACACGTTACAAGTTAAATTATTGTGAAAATTTTTTGCTCATGCATTGATCTCATAGGAGTATTCTTATCCTTGTTCTTTTTCTGAGTTTTCTTTTCTGCAAGTGAATAATGCAAGATCAAGCAAAACCTTTCTACACCTAGGACTAAAATTGTATTAAACATTTATGAAACATAATTGGAATGGTTGTATAAAGTTTATATAGCGTTTTCAAATATAGACGATTTCGGGCACATAAATCTTAGTGTCATTTACCTATGTTCAATTTTAGGGCGCTTCGGTGGGTTATGTGACTTGTGTATCGCCACCTGGCGAATATGAATCCTTTTTTGTTTCTGTTGCATTCCCTAGAAACGCACACACATGCCTTGTCGGCAAATGTTGCTGTTATCAGTAAGATGGTCAACTAAGTTTCGCAAAGTAAGCTAGATTCTATTGCTGTTCGCTCTGCTGGTTTAAGCGTAAGTCGTTACGCCGTTTGAACAGATTTTTGTGAACCTTAAAATCAGAAGCTTTAAATACGGGTTTGAACAAAGTGCTGTAGAATGCGAACCGATGGTGTGTGCTGGGCTGTGAGCATTGTAGTGCTACCGGTGATAAACAATGGACTGTTCCATGACCGCTGCGTATGCCTGAAAGGTTGCCGTCAGAAAAGGTACAGATAAAGAAAACAGAGGCGTGGTATCAAGGTCTAATGATCAGTCGTGATTTTAAAACTCTGCCTAGGGTTCGCTTTTAACTCTTGGCGACTCGTCGGCAAAGTTTAGGCTCGTTTTGTTATTTTTATGTCCAAGTTAAAGATCAAAATAATCACTGAGCCGAGTGCAAGAGGCTGATGGGAGATTAACGTAGTATTTTACGTCTTCGTTTGGTTGAACTCAGTATAACTTTGCCGCAGGTGCTGGAATAAATGTACAGCCCTGTAGGTCTACAAACTCGATTGCACTGTCCGCAAAAATAGTTTTCTTCAGGTATGGATTTTGCCGGGCATCTTTTGAATGTTCAACCCCTCCCAATAGGTCAAACACCAAGTTTCCCAGTCTAGCACGAAAACATTCGGCTGGTGTACTGGTTTTAACCTCTGCATAACTCCATTTGTTTACGCACAATTAAAGTCGATTTTTTAAAGTAAATTCCCCAAGTTCCTCTTAGACAGCTGACGGCACTTTGCCGCATTTAATCTATTGTATTTTCACTTCTTAATTAAATTTCGACCACCTGCAGGGTTGTCGAAATTTAAGAAGTGAAAATACAATAGGTTAAAGACGGAGTCATGAAATAAAGTCTCCCCCAAACAGCGTCTCCCCCGGGCTGGAAACAAAGTCTCCCCCATTGAAATGGAATCTCCCCCATCTACAATACAAACTCGCCCCCGTTTATAACCGCCCCCAAATTTTCAGTTCATATTAAATCAGATTTAATATATACAGTATTGAAATAAATGACTTCTGTAATGTTGTGTTCATTCACCTGGATATGCAAAATCTTTGTAGCATTTGCCCAGTTAATATACAATAACACCACTAGGATATTGTGCGCGCTGGCGGTATTGGAACGCTGCGGAGAGGTTAAATACATCTTTGCATAATAAAGAAAAGGCCTTTGTGTACTATAAAGAAAATGGAAATGACTGTAACTAATTAAATCTTCTTTCAGAGCCAATGCGTATTAATTACATAACGTGAATCCATAGCCCTGACTTCGCAATAAATCTTTTATAAATAATCCCCTTTCCCATTCATTGGTACTGGCTTCCTGGTACCAGTTAGCTCTGGCTTCACTGAGATTCTTTAAACAAGGACAGAAGATGAAGTTTAAAAGATGGTTTGAAGTAAATACATTGATTAAGTCTCGTAAGTTAGATAAAATAGACGAGAGATCACCTTCTATTTTGCTAAATGGTACGCCATCAACAGGAGAGAAAACCCTGCATTCAAAGACAAGAAAATTCGCCGCAAACTTTGAAACTTATAAGAAACTCGTTCTGTTCGAAAACTCGCTAGCTGCTACAACAGCATCGTGGGTTAAGAAGTTGAATTTGCGCGATGTTGACCGATATAATCTACTTTCTGGCGAGCGATTAAACGACAAGCTGATGGATGCTGTCTACCGACTAATCAGTCAACATATGGGAAGGCAGACTATGTTGTTTCCAACTGTACCAATTCGAAAACGAGAGCGCCAAAAATGGAGATAACTGTGAACATCTAGAGCAGGAACTAAAATCTGCAAATATTATCTCTTGACTTTGATATATTTTGTTTTACTGAATTTTATTTTTAAGCTTTTAAAAACTAGTTTTAAACAGAAATGTGACTGCATATAATAGAGGAATAAAGTCTCCCCGGGGAGAGTTTATTTCGAAGGGGGATGAAATAATTTCACCCTCCCGGAGACTTTGTTTCAGAATATAGTCTCCGGGGGGGGGGAGAATTTATTCTAGAACAGATTAGCCGGGGATTGTTTCGAAATGGATCCGCCGGGGGAGACTGTTAGAGGGGGAGACTCTGTTACGGATCACCGGCAAACTGTCGTAAGCTGTCTAAGCGGAACCTGGGACCCTGGAGTTGACCTGGTCAACTTTGGCGGCAGGTCAAAGTTGAAAACATCAACTCTAATATGTTCTACAAAGTCTATTTTGAGAGAAGTCAGCATATGTCAGCATTGTTCGTGCTTCAGCGCCAGCACTAGTCGAACTTAATGGCATAGTTGTGTCCTCGATGTTGGAAAACCACAACTGCCTTGCAGTATTAACGAGGTGCCAATGTACCGTCGTTATCATGGTAGCACATGTAGAGGACTTTGTAGTATCCATAGTCTAGTAGGTGCGCTACTTCAGGTACAGGCAACAGATACATTGGCATAAGCTTGTCTTAGTTGCTGCAAAGGCCCAAATAAACGTCCTCATTTCGCTCTGTTCTCTTGCTCACATCTCCCATCCATCCATCTAGAAGACGTTTCCGGATGCATCCTCATGAATGTCCCTTTGCGAAACCAATTGTAGCGGAAGGTGTACATGGCTAATCAGACCGCTTAGGCTCTAGTAAATCCTGAACACGCCATCCTCCATGGTTGGCACTGGAAAGGGACAGATGTGTAGTAGTTTAAGATGACTCGTGCCGATCTAGACCCGGTGAGATAGATGGTGCTGAGATTGTTGCCAAAAGAAAGGTGGCAACAAACATTACCATTCTGACTGAATAATGCTTCGTTTCTTAGGCCTTCGAAACGGTTGGTCCTAGATGAATAGATGGAAAATGCCGGTTTGGGATTACCAAGTGCCTCCCTAGTAATTCCAGTCTTTTCCCCGCCCCGCCCCACCCAACGCGCCCTCTCCAGACAAATACGAGCGATAGGTCCTGCGTGCTCAAGCACTGCAGCCAGCATCATGCACAGTTCGGAGGGAAGTCTCGAAGCCCAATCCCTGACGAAATTGCGAAGTGGGCACACTCTCTTGCACACAGCTTTGCGTGACCCTCTGGGCGCCGTAAATCGAGCAAAGCCGCGTGCAAGAAAGTGCGCTCATTCTCCACTTCCGGCAAGGCTTGGGCTCTGACCAACAGCCATGCGCACTTATTCTTCGCCGGCGCCGCTAGATCTCATTCAAATTAACCTGTCATATGAGAAATCTAATGGTGAGATGCAGAACTGAAGGAAATCACACCATTTCCGTGTGAGGCCATATGAATAGTAGGCAGGCGAAGTGGGGTTTGCGTCGGCCTCGCAAGCTGGGCAAACGGGGTGGGAGGGCCTGACCGGCGCAGCAACAACCATAGTGGTTCTCAAACTGATGCGGAGGCGCGGTGGGGGACGTACAAGAGGGCGGGAACCACTAGGGAACCACTAGATGGTCAAACCCGGCATTTTAATCTGATAGATTTCTGACGTTATCTCCCGAGTATTTACAAACTTAAATTAACGGGTTCACTCAATGAAAAAATATAAATTGACCACAATTGCCTCTCAGTCAATGAACTTTACACATCAATCGTGAGAGGTACCTAAGACAATGGTGGACACTTGCCAAGTTACCAGTGACGGCTGAAGGAGACGGCAACTTAACAGGTGGCTTGGCAACTTGGAAGAGGACAGCCTTCGAAAAAGAGACAATGGTGTCCGATTCCAACTCGATAACATTTCTGAAGTGATCGTATTGACTGAGACGATGGATGTAAAGCGTTCTATAAGGACTGAGTGTGTTCTCTTCCATCTAGGCACCACTTTACCACGTCCATCAGATCTCTGACTCTGTCTGTTTGTCCAGGACTCGTGTTTGCCCCTCTGCGAGTTTCCTCTCTGCCTGGCTACTGACCTGCTGTCTGTCTGCTTGTTTCTCGAAGATTGTTGCAATACATTCACCAGAGGGACTCCTATTCACAATCTAAGGTAAAGTGCGTCCCAAACTCCACAAGTGAGACGCAGGGGAGGCACTCAGCTCCTTTTCTGGGCCCTTGAACTGGCAATGGACGAATTCCAAGATCCTGGACACGGGGCCAGTGCATCACAGGTCTTACCATTTACTTCGCCGGTACCAAATTATACTGCTTGGTGACAGAGGCACGGATACAAATCAACTTGCCCAGGGTTGTCACCCGGAGTCGATCCCTCGACCGCATGATCATTGACCAAACGCGTGTCCGGTAGACCCGCCGTGCCGCACACTCAATCTAGCCACTCTTAACTTAGTGTAGTTATGTCGAAAATCAACCACATTTCAGAATCTGAAACAAGATAAAGAAATCTCGATGTTGGTAGCCATACAATGTTCCTGGCTTTCTGCGTCTAAAGACAAATCTTGGAGAGATTCTTTTCTTTTGCCATCTGAATTATTCTTCTATTACTCTGGTCATTAATAAACTGCATCAAATAGAGCATGTCACAAGACCAAGTAAAGGTATGGTCAGCGTCAACGGCTCTAACGTGCATGACATTTGGTAAAGCACTAAATAAATTACTATATCATCTCTTTTTATGATTTTAATTAAATGGCATTTTTGCAACAAAAATTCTAGAATATCAGTTCCATTAATATGCTAATTTTGCGACATATTACACAGATCATGTTGACAAAAAAGAGGTGTCAAAAAAAGAACGATAAGCATGAATGTCGGCAGAGTTTTACAGCGGATTCTGTTGCTAGAAGGAGGTCAAGTAATGAAGATTGTGCGTCATGTTGTTCGTTAATCTGACGACCATTTTTTCATCCTCCAGACTTAGATGACCGTTTCCAATTTTCCGAAATTTCTTATCCGAACGCTGTGTATTCCATCAGAGAATGTCGGTGAGCGTCAAGGTGTACTGAGGCATCATTCGACTGTCGGTTCTGGAACTCTGAATATAGCCTTGTCAATTCTGGATGGGACCATATTGGTTGGGCCCTAAGTGTGTGCGAGAGCTCGCTATTGGTGATTTTTTCAATTTTCTGAGCAATATTAATATTGCTTACAGGTGAACATGGAGTTCTTAACGAATTTCAGTAACAAGCACCACTTCCTACTCTCATGAGCGCAAAGCCATTTTTGCTGTTTGTGTACGGACGGCACACAACTCCAAGAAATGGTCACAGATGGAATTCGAACTGCCGTCTTCTAACACAGAAGTATGACATGTTACCAAACTGACTAACCAGACCGCCCGAGATTCAAGATCAGTGACACTTTCGTCGACCTTATTTCAGTACATTCACCCGATTTCCATCCAACTCATTCTGTCATGGTTCAGTGACCAACGAAGTTGCCACGAATTCTGGATACAGGATCGATTGGACCCAAAGGTAACCCAGGCGCTTGATGGACAGTCGATGCACTTTACGATGCAGTACATCCAGGTCATAGAAGTGTTGTCTCCCTACATCAGACACTTCTGTCATAAAACACTGCGATTAATATTCAAGGAAAATTTACCCTACCAATGTGCATATATGTAAGTATGTGGATATCTGGATATGTGTCTGCGCCTTCTAAGAACCGTTAAAAAGCGCAGTGAGGCTAATAACTATGAGATTAATTTGGAATTAAAGTATATTATCAGAGTTGTATGATCAGTATCGTCTCGAGATTTTGTCGTCCCAGACAACTTACGTCAGTTGGAGCGTTGTGTTCACACTTCTTTTACCACTCCCGTCGATGGAACCGGGGGAGGGAGGGAAGCGCAGCACTGCGCACGATTCGGGCCAGGGATAAAGTCGTTGAGCATCGAAGGAAGTCAACCGAACCAACCATCGCTGAAGGTCTCCGTTGTCTTCTTCATCCTCTGTCGATATCCGCCCAACTGTTTCAAATCTCTACAGCTCACGCAAGAAAGATCTCGCTCTAATCACATAACTGACAGACAGCGAAATTAAGATCATTATTCATTCCATCCTCCTACTTCTCCTCCTTCTAATACTCCTCCTCTGCTTCTAGTCTTCTTTTCTCCTCGTCCTTCTGCTCGTCATTCATCTCCACACTAGGCGTCTGCTGCTGCTGCTACTGAGCAAGAACGTATCACAATAATGCCCATAAATTACAGCTCTCCCTCTTCTTGTCTCTCCAAGTCTCCAATTTACTGCACCCACACACATACACACACATATAAATTAGGTTGTCAAAAACCGTAAATATTTTTTGCTTAACGTTCCAGCAGCGATTCTCCTTGTATTCCCATTTTATCTACATTATAGGTGTTAGTTGATTCATATATATATATATATATATATATATATATATATATATATATATATATATATATAGATATAGAATAAATGAGGTTAGGTTAAATGTAGATAAGTAGATGCCAGTTTTCGACTACAACTTTCCGAGTCAATGAATTGTCAATGATTGGGCTTTGAACCCTCGATTTGCCTAATTTGACACACAGTCTTTGAATTTCGTAATAATAATTAAGCGAACAGTTCAACCATAACAGTAGTTGAGTCATCACAGTTTCTAAACGCACGAATCTATCAACGACATTTATAACCCAAACTTTCAACTTAACACAAGACAAACTACTGCTACAGAAAAACCTACGACTGCAAAAAGTTATGTAAGAGCACCTGGTTGCATGTTTGACTTTTTCAATTTTGCAAAATGATTCTTTCCTACAAATAGCTGGTATAAAGAATTCTATGTCGGATTTTGTCACTGCATAATTATTCTGACTTCAATCTTTGGTCTGCGGTCAACGGGGACCCCATACAATTGCATATTAGTTAATCCGATTCTGCCTATGTCTTACTGTCTTCAGTCTATTAGCGGGTCAAACAAAGCTATAATATACTTAACAAACTTCAGGAAGATCCCATTAGCATAAATGTTTCGCTTTGTCTTCGGTTTCCTACAGGCCAGATTTTGCATAACAAATCAGTCAGCTATTTCAATATTTAATGTTTTACTCATTCATTTCTGCAGGAAGGGGAATTTGTCATGGTCGCCTTTTGTCGCCGTCGGCGGGAGCCTAGTTAGATTAGTGGCACCGGCCCTGATCATAGCGCAATATTTGAGGGGCGTAAATGTATTAAGATGTCGAAAGGAAGATCGGAGGGAAGGCCGAAGAGACCCTTGGCAGGCAAGCAGCAGCAGGCAGGCAGGCAGGCAGGCAGGCAGGCAGGCAGGCAGGCAGGCAGGCAGGCAGGCAGGCAGGCAGGCAGGCAGGCAGGCAGGCAGGCAGGCAGGCAGGCAGGCAGAAGTATGATATGCATAAGACTGGTTGCCAAACAAATTCTGCGATTGCATTCGTTCGCAGTGGGTTACTTCTTTTTGCTCATTTAATATGTAAATAATTGAATTGGTGAATGCAGGCGGAAAGAAAAATCCAGCCCAGTCTATCGAATGCGCAAATACACAGCAGTATCACCATTATTACCTTCCGTTTACACAGCCCAGAACGACAGAATGCCTCTATTCAAATTCAAAACAAGACGGGATACTATATCATAAAGAATAAATAGAATATAAGACAAGCCAGCACACAGCACAGCACGCCTCTATTTCACAGGCGATCAGTTGAATGGAGTCGCTTTTCTAAAACACAAAGCATCAATCGATGGCCGCTTAAAAAGTTGGCGCATTGATCAAGTCCCGCGTGGCAAATCTTGTAATACGGAGAGACACGATATGCTACCTTAAATCAATATCTTTCTACAATAAATGACATAAAATAAGACGCACAACGGTACTTGGAGTTATGCATTCATATGCTAAACTATACAAATGCAATTAGTTACTGTAATATTAAATAAGTTACCTAACAGTTTAGTAACAATAAGAAGCAATGACAATATATAACTCAGACAACGCAGTATAACACCAGCTATATAAATAAGCAAAATTCATCCTAGCCTGGTTGGCTCCTTCGGTAAGAGCGTTGCATCATGACCCTCTGTGCAAGGGGAAGCCGGTTCGCATAGCGATCGTGACTATATCTCGGGCTATCACGGTTCGTTCAAGGGTTGAAATATATGCAGGGTCGAGGCTATATATGGTCGCTGTAGAAAAACCTGCTTATATTTATCTATATTATGTATATACACATTTGCATATATAACAAAGAAAAGACACAACAGACTAAGAAGCTTAGGCCCCCTTTAGGTATTCTGCTATCTAACTAAACGTGTATACAGGTATAGGTAAGGCACAAGTCTTTCAACTTGCGACAATAGGGTCCAGTCAATCACATTAATTTCAAGTTAAGACTACTAGAAATTTATTGGGTTTAAAGCGGATGTATTGAGTATGCGTCGACTGTTAGGAAAAAGCAGACTGGAAGTCACTTTGGAAGAAACAAGGCTATTAGAGAAAAGGAAGTCTCCTGGAAGGTGTATATTGAGAAGGTAAAGACGAACGTGGAACCTAGGGACTTCATAAGTGCCTGAGGCAAATAAGTCAAATGGCAAGAATTTTAATGAAGAAATGAGAGAAAACGGATATGATCCTAACGAGTGAAGCACAGAGTCGTTAATACCAAATATGGTTAAAGGCTGCTGTAATACAGCAACAGATAATAGGTCTACTTAATTAAACAGCTGAAACATATTGTAAATGCATTCATCCGCAGGAGTGCTCAGGTTTTTATCCATCGTCTAAACCTGACGCTATCTTAGATTCTACACCAAGAATAAATTTTATACCACTTCTCTGAAATCAAAACTTCTCCTTTAATTCCCCCAAAATCCACCAAAACGGTAAGAGGAGTTTAGACGACGTTCGCTTAACAGAAATCTGCCTTCGGGGAGATGAATCTGGCTCTGGCGTCGGCAAGTAGGCAACTTTCACCGATTTATTGACACTGTGCATTTTGCCGCTTATATTCTGACCTGAAACAAAATAATCATCGCAGAAGATAATGAACTGGCAACTGTTAATAACGCAGGATGACTACCAGCAGAGCAACTTACCATGTGTGCTTCTGACCAATCATAATTATTTTCAAATTATTCAGTTACAAGCCAAGGTGGCTTAATTTTATCCAACTAACTACGAAACATACGAGATCTGAACGGTAGTCTTTCATATATGGGCTACAACAGGAGCTGTTGCCATTGATTAAATGCAAGACAAAGACTAACAATGCCAAGTGAACGCTGCACGATAGATACCACATACTATACAGCAATATGCAACACAACATGGAGCACTTGGACAGGTCCCTGCAATATAATACGATGTGCTACATTCAGTCGTCAACCTCTAAAACAGTTTTGGGATGTCATGCTTGAATGGGAAACAGTATGACGCCTTTGTTCGCTAGGTAGCGTCGAAATAGCTGTTCACATAATTTCTGGCTATTTCTTTCTTTCAAAGTCGATTTAACAAATCTGTAGTTATTGTTTTACGCTACAGATTTCATGACTATAATTCGGATTATGTGTAAAGACTGAAGCTTTCTGGAACATTTGTTATAATTCGAATGACCGGTGGAGTCTAATTGTTAAATACGCCGGGTACACCATGCACCCGTTTATCATTTCAAGTGACGGTTGACAGTTCAAAAAATGCTCGATCGCCATCTACAGTGTTTCGATGTTTTTGACTTGGCTACTTACTGACTGTCCGTATCGTTCCCGGAAGAGACGATCGCTAAGTGGTACTACTGCTAATAATATTTGGAAACACTGAACTCAACCCTGGACCAATGCTTTAGTTTACTCTGCTGTTCATCGTGAGTCGAATATCCATAATATCATAGTGGATGAACGTCTGTACATTTTTCTCTAACCGAGACGTAGATTAAACATGAGGCACCGGATTGTATCGAGCAAGAAGTGGCAACCGAAGGTTTTTTCGTTCTGCATGTTTACCGGTAGCTTGTCAACGAGGGTCCTGGCCAAAGCGGTTGCCCTACCGTCACACAGTTCGAGTCACCGTGCATCCTCTTTTCTTACTTCCTTCATACGGCCTTTAATTGGTCAGAGTAGGTTAACCTACTTCCTCTTTGATTTCGTCAACATATATAGTCCACCATTAAGCTGCATTCATACCTTCTTCCACGAATCTTTGGATATGAATTCCACAATTAGGGTTTACTGTCACTACTAATAAACAAACGCCTGCTTGTTTGTGGCAATTCTAACTGTCTGGGAAGTGATAGAAATCATATTGACGACGCGTTAGACAATTTATTAACATCATTTATCTCAAACAACATGTTGCGACTCCAACTCGCAGTGGAAATTGGCTGGATTCATTAATCACTGATAATCCTGCGACGGTTGGAAATGTCCGGGTCAATGAAGCTGGCTGTTTATCACCCGTCCAGTTGCATTTTCGTATCGCCCGATGAAGCAGGTCAACACAGTCGAGTTTGAGCAACACTGAACTGTTTTCAAAACCAGCCCAGACAGCAGATGCTTTTGTAGAGCAACTCTCTACTGTTGTTCCGAAGGAGCTGAGTTAAATTGCGCCTGTTTGTGTGTGCTTTAGAAGACCTGCAAATCCAATCACAAAATGGTTTTCTGATGAAACAAAGCATACCAAGCGTGATCGTCGTTATTTGGAAGGTTGTTGGAAGAAAATTCAGCAGCAAAGCGATCGAATTGCCTATCGAACAAAGTAATTGTAACATCTCAACAGCAATTCTGCCGTAGCTAGTTGGACATTGTCGAAACTACAAGACAGCGATGGAGCATTATATTCTTCTGCTTCATCATCAAATGCATTAGATCTTTGGCTTGCTGTTGAATTGCGTATTAAGTTTGAAATTGCATGCTTGACCTTGAAGGCGCAGAACACAAGCCTTCCGTCATATCTTAGTTCATTGCTATTTCCATATTGGCCCCCACCCGTACTGCTGCGTTCTTCTGATGCGGTTTGTTGCAAGAACCTAGGTTCAGGACAATTATAAGACTACGTGCCTTCACCTGCTGCGCCCTTTGTGTTTAAAATCATCTGCCACAAAAGGCCGACTTTCCAATTCGCTATCATCATTTAAATTACTTTTTAAGACTCGCCATTTTGCTCTGGCTTTTGCAGGACTCCATCTTGGCCCCTTGGAACTATAATCTGCGCCTCAGATTCAGATTTACTGACATTGTGAGCGTTATAAGTGCTTCAAACAAATAAAATTAAATGAATAAATTTGTCTAATTGTTACCGAAATATGGAATTTACCTGAAAATGGAGAGATTTCGGATGCTTAAGGGTTGAAAGAGGAAGCCCTGACAAGAAGGACTTTCCAAGGAGAGTCCTAGATCGGTAGTAATGGATCCTGGGACTGCCTGACTGAGGATAGACTTATTAGCAAAAAGACCAGTTGATAAGTGCAAGATGGCGTCGTAGAAGGCCGGAAGTGAAATAAATAGCGGACATCGTGATATGCCTAGTCTAATCGAAGCATGCACGGTCAGTGAATTGTGGTTTTGCTAACTTCATCGCTTGACCCGAGCGCTTAAGCAGATTAGCGCCCTTTGAGCGTGCATCTAGGAAGCCGCAGCGACCGCACTGGACAAGGTAATGGAAGTCAAGCAACGGCCTTTGAAAGCGTTGCTTTCATCGACGACGTCGACCAAACTTAAGAGCAGCCGAACTGCTAATGGACGCCACTGGACGCAAGTGCTCTTCGTTGAAAGCCAACATTTGCTTTATACTAACAAACAACGTCCTCTTCTCTGTTACACTGCCAACTCAGACCTGGGGCAAGTCAGAGAGGAAGTAGGGCAAGAAGAAAGAGGTCAGGCACGGATGAGCGCAAGGAAAAACTGAGAAAGGAGAAGGTGAAAGGAAGTGAGAAATGATAGTGGAACAGACGGACGGACGGAGGTACACAGGAGTGAGATAGAGAAGGAAGGGAGCGAGGGCGAAGGAAAGGGAGGAATGACGAGACCTGTAGAGAGGGAGCGATACAGGGACGGTGGAAAGGACTTAATCGGGATGCAGCATATATGAGAAATATGTAGTGAGTAAGGTAAAGAGGTAGAAATAATTGACAGATGCAGGAATATGGAGCAAAATATTGCCACGATTATTGCAGGCTGTTTTGCGTTCAATCTATGTCTTGTCATTCATTTATTCATTCTTTCATTCATTCATTCATTAAGTCAGTCAGTCAGTCAGTCAGTCTGTCTGTCTGTCTGTGTTTGTCCTTTAATCTCTGTCTGTCTGTAAGCAGTTTTCTTGGTATTTCTTATTGGATTCCCCTTCTAACTGACGAATTGATTGAATCAGGTTGAAGATCTGTGACTGATGGTCAAAAGCAGAAGAATTAACAGAGGCCAAGGGCGGGAAAGAAAAATGCAGGGACTCAGAAGAGCAACAGACAGACAGACAGTCACGAACCTTCATCAGCAATCGACCACTACAAGTACATGCATTAGACAATTAAGAGTTCAGGTGCAATTAGACGTACAGGTGCCGTCTAAGTAACGACGCTACAATTAGGAGGTAGAGAATTAGAGTGCAATTTTCTCTCTAATTTCCAGCTTCGTCTTATACAATACAGCTGTCAGATAACTTTTAAAATGGGGTGCTTTTATTTGGACAACTGTGTATTATACAATGCACTAACTGCTGCTGAGAACTTCTGTACAGGCAGAGGACCGGATCCTAGGGTAGGCTGTGCTTCCTGATTGATTAGAGCTTGAAGATTTCTAGAGCCTGGAGGTGTTGTCTTTGTGTTTGTTTAGATTCGTTTTGCATATGTAATGAGTAATTGTCTAATTAGTCAGCATATAGAGTGTGATGTATATGCAGTTGTGCAGTTGTATGAGAGACGTGTGCATCAAGAATTGAAGCATTTGAAATTGCTGACAGTGCAGAGAGAAACTGAGTTGCGACTTTTGTATAGTTGAGATGTTTGAAGTGGATTTTATTTTCGAGAACTGGTTGTCATACTGAGATCAAACACTATATAAAACAAAATAAGTTGACTTTGCAAGTTATTATAGGCGACTATTGATTAGATTTTATAGTGCAAGTCAAAGAATAAGGAAACAGAGCTGAGACCAGGGACTGGCGCTATATAATTATCTCTGAGATTATAGTCAGCAAAGGAACTATATACAACAGGTCGCCTGACGTTCGTTCGGCTACGACTACTAGCTAGTGTGAGTCAGGTAGAAGCAGTAGGAAGAGAAGATGCCTGACAATAATACCCTTTGATATTTTCATTCACCTAGCCAGTCCCCCCGCGTGGATCATTATCTTTCACTCAGAAGTACCGCTTTAATTAATTTCCTGTCACTCGATCTGTCTCCAGTTTTCCTTATATCTCCCTCTCTCCTCCTGTATATCTTTCTTCTCTCTCGCTCTCCTTTTTCTGCTCGTTCTCCTTTTCTTTCCTCTCCCTGTCTTTCTGTCTTTCCTTTAGTCTCTCTCTCTTTCTCCCTCCTTGCTATACTCTCTTTCTTCTCGTGCTGTATTTCAAACTGTGTTTCTCTAACTCCCGTTCTCAGCCTGTATATCTTCTCTCTTTCCTTTCCTCTCTCTTTCTATCTCTCTTTTTCTCTTCCGCTCTATCATACTGCTTTCTAATCTCTATCTTCGCTCTTTTTTCTCTTTATATGTCTGTCCTCAATCTTCAATTTCTTCCTCATTTTCCCTCTTAATCACCATTCTCCTTTTTCTCCTCTCTACAGTCTATCTCTGTATTTCTCTGTCTTTCTCTTTTTCTCCTTGTCTCACCCTTTCCCCTCTTTTTATCTCTCTCTCTCTCTTTCTGTTTTTGTTGTCTCCTCTCTTCAATCTCTTTCAGCCTCCCCTCTCTTTCTTTCTCCTCTGTCTCTTCCTCTCCGTTCAGCCTGTTTTTTCTCTCTTCTCTAGATCTGTGTTTCTCTGTTTGCCTGCTCCTATTTCTCAGTTTCTTGCTTTCTTTATCTCTCGTGCATTCGCAATGTATCCTTCGACTGTCCTTTCGTCCGTTCGTGTGGACGCATGTACAGCGTTATGCATGTGTATGTTCTCTATCTCTATCAGGTCTCACGCATCAACCCTTGCTGTCTGTCTATCCAGTCGACATGACTCCCTTTTCTCCCTAATCTCGATCGAAGCCACCCTCGCCAGGCGACATATCCAAGCAGCCTTATACCTTCCCTTCCGCTAACTTTCCTCTCTTCCTTCTCTTCCACTCTTTATTCCTTCGTTCCTTCCGTCGCCTCCACTGCGTCCGCCCCGTGTCTATGCCTCGCCAAACCGCACAGAGCGCCCGCCACTTATAGACGGCTTTGCATCCAATACGCGGCCGTTCCAATCGGGACTCAGCCAAATCCAGTTCCGTTTCTATTCCGTGTCCATTATTCCAGACGTTCTCGTCCGATCAACCTCTCACAAACTGATCCGAATCGGTCAGGAGCGCCATCGATTGCTTCCGACGCAGTCAGATCCTGGTAAATGAGAAACCTGAAAGCCAATTATCCGAGTCTAATGAACAGAACCGAGAAGTTTCAGCATTAATTTAACCATCAATTGAGGTGAGTAGAACTCCTGTTAATTCTATCACTTGAAGTTCGCGCGTTCCATTATTTGTTATGTTATTCAAATCGAACAATTTTTGGGCAAATCTTCCTCTGCTCGATAAATTCTATTGAGCTATTTTATTGCGCAACTAACAACTGACAGATTGGCTAAAAAATTTACCACAGATTCGCTCAACTTGATTATCTGCTGGAACCAAAAGAAAAACCATAGTTATTAAGGAGTTGCACGAGATAATTAAATCAGGCAGACTTTGCAACAGTAAATAATCGTCGAATGTGTTAGGTTCTGTCATAATAGGCAACGAGGCGAAGCGCTTGAGTTGTCCTGCCTTTCCATGGCCATTGTAGATAGTCATTACCCGCGGAAATGCGCATTCGAGCACTTGTGTGGCACTACAATAATTTAGGCTGAAGATGTGTTATGATCAGATGAACATCAATCCTGGCGACGCCGGATTCATTTGCCATTTATAAGCCTACAATACTATGCAGGTTTTGCCTCTACGATTTTCTACACCAGATCAGAATTAGTATTTGCGACTAGCCCAAATATTCTGTGGATTTAAAACTACACTACTTGTAACAGGAGTCATTTATAGCAGGTCTAACATCAGGCGAACAAACATTCTTATAGCTCCTCAAAACAGCAGAATTGCAGAAGATTGCAAGCCTGAATACATTTTTTGCGTTAAACAGTTTTTAAATTTTCAAATCCGCCTCATCTATTTCTGTTTTTCTTTTCTGCCTTGTGCGAAATAAATTAGAGGCCAATATATAGAATTATATTGCAATTTATTTAAATAAAATTCAGTGAAGGAGTCGATGTATCTAAGTGTGTGTATTCCGTATTGCCCATTTTAACTAACTGTGAAAGGCACCCTGAGTCGCCAGTAGGCAACTCAGAAACATTCCTGGTGGAAACGTGGACCAGGGAACGCTGTTGCCATGTGCGACGAATGACCTGGCCTACGAAGAGGGTTTTCATGCATGTTCAGCTCAGCTGAAAGCCACGTTAAAGCCACGAATGACAGATGTTCACGAGAGATAGAAAGATTATTGTTTATGGAAGAAGGGGGGGATTCGATCGGCCAGTGTTTACTCGTCTAAGACACGCGAAACGATCGAATCACAGACACGATTAATCTTCTCCTCTGCGTCTGAGAACCTTGGAAATATTAGAAGCAGGCAACTTAATTAAAGACGAAAGTTATATCATTACTAAAAATAGTGCTTTCTTCGACGCTGAATAGCGCTGGCGATTCACTGAGCAAAGAACGAGTGGGCCCCTCTCTAGCGTCTGAGAGGCACTCGACTGAGATTCCTATTCTGATTAGATTAACCGTCACTTTTGACCGAACGAGTTATCTTCACCGTTGGCAGCGACTGCGTCTATGATATTTCATAAGGCATTGACGGGCAAAATAGCCCTACTTATATGCACCGTCACGCCTGCGACTCCTGCAGCGGTTCAGCTTTGAGGTTGCGAGAACATTCGGTGACGACTGAGACAAAGAAGGAGAAATGTTCGGTGATGTAATTGTAATTGTAATTTGAGATTTATAAAGCACCTCTTAGAGGATAAACTCAACAAAGGTGTTTGATGTTGTATAATGTAATTGAGTGAAATATAAAAAAATGAAATGAAAAATAAAATGTAGCCTTCTGACTTTACGAATTGTAGATTATATTGTAGAATGCTGAACATTGAATATTGTATATTGAGTATTAAATACTATAGAGTGTATAGAATAAAATAAATACAGCTATAAACAGCACCTTCACGATTCATAATTAGGGTTACTACCTTAAGCCAATGCATCATAATATTATGTAGTTGATTACACACTGTAACATGATTTTACATGATGTAATGTTATGATTTGTCTTTTCTCTTTGATTTTCATTCTCTTCTTCCTTTTCTATTGTTTCACTACGTTTTTCTTACCACAATATTCCAACTACAACATTCTAAACGATCTGAATACATCGCGAAGTGGTCATTGCAATACTGATTCACTGTCACTGCTCTCCTCTTTAACTGTATGTAGTTTATATATTTCTTTCTTTATGTCCATCTTTGTCTCTGTCTCTCTACAATCTGTTTCACCTCCACTTAAAGGATGGCTCTAGAGACAACGCCCATCTCTTAATCCTCTGATTGTTCATTGTCATCTTTTTGAGCAGCAACAGAGACTGGGACGGCCGCCTGATTATCCCTTTTTCGTCTCTATTCGCAGTTGCCCTGAAAGGTGTCCCTGGCTTGGCTGTGACTGGGGGTTTCGAGTGAATGCCACGCCGTCACCTGTGTCTCAGTTTCTTTCGCTGTCGCTGAGTCGGTAGCTTCCTTAATAAGCGAATTCGGTCTTTCGAAAAGAACTTGTCTGCTGCTTCATTGTAATTGTAATTAGCAACTTCTAATGTGCCGATGTCTAATGCACAAGACATCAACCGATGGCACACCAAAGCCAAGCCACAATCAGGTCGATATCCAAAAGGTCATTCCACAAGACAGAGAGGCAGCCTACAGTGGATAAGTCAACTGAAAAGGATAAGTCTTAAGTTGAGAGCGCACAGACACAAGCGTCTGCGCAGATACAGGGAGAGGGTGTGGGGATATTGATTCGACCCTACAGGTTCAGCTAATTTTGGTGTTCTTCAGTTTCATTTTATCAAAGGTAATAATACCTCAAGCATTATGTAAGTAGGTTATCGGATACTATAACGTTAAATTGGTTAAACATTTCCAACTCTATAGGCCTATGAATGTGCATATAACATTACCTGGCCATTTATAAAGCGGCTGCTACGGATCTGTCAAGGATTTCCCTAAGTACCATTTAATGATATTAGAGTTCGTTAAGAATAACAAATTAGTTGGTGGGTGAATGACGCCGAAGCAGCTACTGTGAAGCTTTTAATTGGTTTATTGTAAAACCAATTAGTGCGGAAGACAAACTGCCCAACCTCGAAGTTCGAAGTACTACTGTCTCTGCATAGCGTTACTGTAAAAACTGTAATTGTTCAACAGACCCACAGTTTCTTACAGTCCGTCACTGAGCTACTCCCCTTAACGCCTTGGGATTTGTGTGTGTTTCAAGAATTCTCTAATTACATGGCTACATGTCCATCTTTATCATATCACTTTTCTCTGCATCAGTAAATCGCATTACTGGATTTCGGCTGAGCTACCGACCATCGTCTGATGACAGCGCATTTTTACAGTAGCAATTTTAGATCAGATTTCATCATATTTTTTCATCATGCAAACTAATTTTGCCGTTTAAGTCACGGAAGGCATTGCTTGCAACACGATCGTTGCCATTTATCAGCACAAATGTCTTCGCCATATCTCTGCTAATATCTATGTAGTTCACAGTCGAAGCCTGCCAACGAATTGCTTCTCAGTTATACATCTTTGCATTTTTTACACCATTTGGCTACTTAACACTATCGATATTATCAATCTAATCAACTCCGATTTAATTAATTCTTTAGCTCTATTGTCATAATGCACAATGCATCAATTTGATGGTGACTTCAAGTAAAAAATCAAAATCCTTTGGATAAGTCCGTCCGGTTGAAATCCGGTAGATCAGGAAAATCAGGTCGCGATGGGTAAGTTGCAAGTTGAAGCAAATGACCTGAATGTCAGTATACAAAATGACAGAACGCAATCGCCATCGGACATTAGATGATATTCAGCGCACACCAATTTCACTGTTAGAGAGCACAGCTGTTCGACATCCCATATCCTGGCCCTTCCTCTTCTCCTTATCTTGCCATCATCGCTCTGATTTTAAACAACATACGCTGCGTGACCTTTGCATTTCTAATCACCATCAAAGACCTTTGATTCAGCGTCTGCGAATGAATGGTTCTTTCGGCTTATCTTTTCTAACCGGTCAAAGAATGCGAAGAATACGTGACCTGTACAACAGAAAGGTTCAGTTTGTTAAATCTAAATGTTATGTTGTTTTCTTCACTTTTTGTCTTGCAACATCAGTGAAATATCCTCTCAAGGATGTCTCGACAGAAATGTTTTGGTTTGCTCAACCTTAACCATCTGACAAGTGAACTCAGTCAAAAAAATTATTCATCTTGATGACTGAATTCAATCAGTGATTAAAGATAGATATGACTGATTGAAGTTAGTCATATCTTTAACTGTCCGTAACTACTTTCTGGTCCAGTTTTCATAAATGTACCTCAATTTATTCCTGTCTTGTCTATTTCTCTTTATTTTTCATTTCATTTCGTTTCTTTTCTTTCTCCTTCTCCAATAGTTTTATATCGAATAATCATTTCCTTCTTTTTCTTCTCTCTAACTGATCCCATGCCCATTACATTTTCCTTCTCCTCCTGCTTCTCTTCTTCCTTCCTCTCTTCCGCTTCTTTGTCCGCTTCTCAGTTCTTCTTCTCATCTTCTGTACATCGAGTCTACTTGTCGAGTTTTCAAGTTTTAGCAGTACCTGCCTAAGATGGTTGCAATTTTCGCAGACACCGGCATATTTCCACTGGCATCGTCTCTCTCTCTCTCTCGCTTTCTCTTTCGTCTCTCTCTCTCCTCTCTCTCTCTCTCTCTCTCTCTCTCTCTCTCTCTCTCTCGCTTTCATTCTTGTCCAGGGACGAATTCAGACGCAATTTCGTTCGCCGAATAATCAACTTCCGCTTCCTATAGTCACCGACGCAATCTTTCTGAGAGATTCTACAACGAATGCACTCTTTTAACAAACCAATTTAGTCCACGTTTCATTCGAATTTCCCTGTTATTATTCAGCTCGTTCCACTTGCATATGCATCACCTGATAACACTTGCGTTACTTGCTGTACCGGCTCCTTATAATGTAGCATTCCTTTCTGGCTACCACCGGTTGTACCCTTTGAAATCTCTACCTTGTGTCAGATTGCAACTTAAATCACAATCCCTAGAGGGCATAACCTCTCTTTCAATTATTTCCTTGGGAAAGGGTACATGCAAATGACTAAAAGTTTCTGTCTATATACATCTATCCCAAGTCTTATCTTATCAATCTCAAATGATGAATTTGATCTTGATGAAATGATGGCTCGTTCAAACTAACTGTTAAGTTTTAAACAGTTTTATTATTGAAATAAACTATTAATCAAGACAGTATGTTTCAGTTCGACTTTTACTAGAATCACTCTACAACTACCTCATATTACGACTGTTACATAATAACTATTAGGCCAGCTAAGTCAATTAAAAGAGGTAATTTTAATTTATTCCCCCCCCCCCGTTGACGAGCTCTTGACTTTCCAGGCCTCAGTCCTTGTGACGAATCGTTGATCTCGAGGTATCGTTCTCGAAGAAGTGCTTTTACCAAAGTCCATCTCCATGCAAATTTTGAGAATCGACAACCGTAAGCAGACGATGGAGATTCGCCATTTTCTTTCTTGAAACTTTCTGACTTTATTTCACGAAAGTTCCAAGTAATTCCAGTTTTCTCCAACCACTGAACGATGAAACAAACGAGGCGTTCGTTTACTCACTCGTCAAAGCGCACTTGAATGCTGCAGTTCGCTTAACTTTATCGAACGAAGGTTTCGTTGAAACGATTACAATTCTTTGCGTGGATTACAAGTTTCTCAGTCCGATACAACTATCGCCGCTTCCGAAAACAGGTAAATCCCAGTTTATCTCGGAGTTCCTACACACTAAGGAAACTCTTAACACGAATGACGATCGAAGTTAAGGAACGTTCGATCTCAAACACACACGCACGCATAACAAACGTACGTACGGAGGTTTTCGAAGGTGTTTCTTCACGTCTATACCAACATGCACCAACGAACATACTGTATCTCCTCGACTGAACTCAGGAAACCTCTTCTTATACCGTAAAAGTTCGTTTGGTGTTCAATGGCGGCCAACCGTCATCTCTGATCTGGGCGTGTCCATTGCCAACCGTCCATCTCAATCGTCGTCTGCTCGTGACATCAGCAACTGTTCAATTTTCAAGTCTGCTCTGTCATATCAGATTAATCCTTTGTGAAATTGTCATGTAGCCTATAATCCGCCGCGCTGACGTGGCATAGTCCCATACTATTTATTAAACCCATGTTCCTACTTTAGTGGGCCTTGTTCTATAGCCTAGCTATTACTCTTATATGTTGGACTGCCTACCGAACTATACTAACTACAGCCTCTACACATAAATCTACTACTACAAACAAACTACACTGAACTACTATACAATAACTAAATAGGTAAGTAAGCTGTTCTCAGCGTAATTTAACAAATACAAACGCGAATTAAAAGGAAGATCGCTACACTTGCATTTTCGCTTCTTCTGCCACTGATTACACATGTCCCTTCGATCCGTTGTACAAAGTCAACTATTAAACCACTTTCTTTTCCAATCGTCCACTCTGCATCTGCTTGCCGATCGTTGAGAACTTCGAAAGATCATCGACAGCCCCTGTCGATGATCTTTCAAAGTTCTCAACGATCGGGTTTCGAACCACCGACTCGCCCGATTTCTAGCATAGCGTTAACTGGAGAATAGACTAACAGTCCTTGATTTTCTGATGTTTATTAAAGAACTGAACAGGTCCATCACACCAGTACTTCGCTGACATCTAAACACAAGAATCTATCCAAGACATTTCGATGGGTTTAAGCCTGAACTATCATCATTTAAAGAAAACAAAGAAACAAAACAAATTTTTATAAAAATTTGGTTCAATCATTTTTGTTTTAAACAATGAAAATTACTTTTAGCAAAATGATAAATAATAAAAAATCTCTTTAAAATGCATTGAGGCATGCACTGTATAGTTTACACATAACTTGATAATTAGGTGAAATTTGTCAAAATTTGACAAGATGCGCCCTTTTAGCAAGAGGCGTAGGCCCCCTATCTTTGACATGCAGCAATTTGGAACTAAATAATCTGCAAATTTGGCAATAATTATTTTGCTACATGGATGTATCTTCAAGATGCAACCATCTGGCAGAACTACTAGTTGCTAACGAAATAATACACACCGTATCCATAGTTTTACATTCTTATGGCATGGTGTATCTTCGCACCAACTAGTCTTTAATGAAGCCACATAGTTAAGACCTTCTGGCACGAGCTTCTTTGACGTCAATCAATCCGATTTCTGTCAAAACCCCTATTTCGCAAAAAAATCGTTGATGCATCTTCTGGCTTTAAACCCCTCGATTTGTGACCCACACTTTCAACTTGCCATCCGACAGACCACCGGTACAAAATATTCTTCGCGCTATCTTAACAATGCTCTAGTATTCGCTTCATATAGGCTGCTTGTCGCCAAGTTACCAGACCAGTACTGACCGGTCTCCCGTTGTTGCGCATTCGTGGGCTTTTCCAAAAGCAACCTGGTTGACTCATCACAACGTAAGCTTAACATTTTTCCGCGTCGGCAATAATTACTGCTGACGTCGGCTCGCCTGCGCGCTGGGCGCCGCCAGTCAATCACAAACAAGTAAACAAAGCGATGACTCACCGGCATGACGTCACGAAAACTTCCAGAGAAGAAGGGGAGGGGAGCTTTTATGGTGGGTTGTGTTTAAGCTGAGAGAAGTGGGAAGGAGTACAAATGACTTGATGACGCGTAATAATGCAGCTGAACAGACATCTGTAGCTTGACTTTGATCATTTATGCATCTACCTCTGTAATTATCAAATTCTGTTGTCATTGCTCTCTCTTCTCCCTTCCTCCCTTACTCCATTCCTCTCTTCCCACCTTACTTCCTCCCTCCCTTTCTCACTCCCTCTCTCACGCTCTCTGCTATATGTACTTAATATATCTTAAATAACAATTTTGGAATACCAACTGTACTTTTGCACACGGTATCTCTTAAACTTAATGCAAACATTCGTTAATAAGTACATTCAGAACACAAAGCACATTTATGTTGTAAAGGACTAATGTGATTAATCATTGTAACGAGAAACTGTTGGACAATACAGGAAGGTGTACAGACCAAGCGAGGTGTTGAAAACCTTGTTTACATCTGCGATTGAGATATACGGAAACTGCGTGATCCTTGGCCAGCGTTGGCTGTTCGGACGCCTGCCAACGTTCTTCCACATGATCAACAATCACAATTTCCTTAGTCGTCCAAATTTATGGCACAAAGTAGGTGCAATAAAACCGCTTCGTTCCATACACGGCTACGGAACCTTCAGACCAATGTATTAAAACTTAGAACAGCCCCTAAAACTGACATAAAGTGAAAGAAAGTGACACGCGAAAGAACGATTTGAGAACTTCCAGTTGATTAAAGCATCGCTTTATGGTGAAAGACCCGCCTTAAGCGAGACGTTTTAACAGTGCGCTAAGTCTCGTACTTTTGACACTTTCTGCGTGGTCGGATCCACATTCAAACAGAATTCGTTCGACCGTAAATATGAGGCTTTTGGAGCGAAGCGTTGCAATAAAATCTCTCCTGTTGATAACCTTAAAGGCAAACGCCTGATTCGCAGCCGATCAACTCCCTGTTGGTTAATGTGGGATTGAAATTATAACTGGCCCTATATAATTCGTGGCTAAATGCTCACGTGATGATGTTCTGTGATATTTCGACTTCTCAGAATTTATTCAAGGAAGACATCGTTATATATTTATTCAACCGTAAGAGTAAATTTATATGCTCCACGTGTCAGTGACTATTGTTGTAAAAGAGGCAATTTCATATGAAGTGCAACCGGTTCTCTCTCTCCTTCTTCTTCTTCTTCTTCTTCTGCTTCTTCGTCGTCGTCTTCTTCTTCTTCTCCTTCTGGCTGGAATTAATCCCTCCACGTGGATCCTTCTTTTCCATAAGTTTATTGGACCCACTGAAGACAAATTCTGAAGCAAAAGTTTTATGATTTTGATACCCTTCCTGACATCAACCCTATTTTCGGTCGGGGTCCTAGCCTTTTGTTGCAAGCACCTACTCGCAAGGCAGCGAGGGTTTTAAGGCAAATGGTGGCATGTACTCGCCATGTTGCAGAGCTGTCAAGAGGCATCTGCGGCTTTTAACATGAGATAGGTACCACCACGTCCCAAACTGCGCCCTGTTAGCCTTGTTTGGTCCGCGACTGCTTCTTCGTCAGGATTAACCTGCTTATTTCGCAGCTGGCTTCTATATGTAGAGGTCGTTCCACTTTTCGCCACCTGTGGACGCGTGTGATAACAGTACAGCTCTGCTCCGGCGGCTCTTACTGTATACAGCTAAACCAAACAACGTCAAATAATTACATCGATAAGTCAAAGTATCCTTCGACCGAGCAGTCAGTCAATCAGTCGATCGATCAGTTGATCGTTCAATCAATCAATTCAATTAGTCAATAAATCAATTGTTCAATCGACTACCAACCAGTAATTGATTCGCTGATTTATTCAAACCAATTGCAGCATTTAGTATGATTCTGGTGCACTGATTTCTCTCTTCAGAAACACGAAGAATCTAACTCGGTCTCAGAGTCGCTGATTCGTGAAGTAGTCCTATCTTCTCTCTCTCTCTCTCTCTCTCTCTCTCTCTCTCTCTCTCTCTCTCTCTCTCTCTCTACTTTTATATTGTTTACACCGCAGACTTAACTTAAGCAATAACCGTTCTTTTGATGGCACTCGAGCGTTTTTCCACAGCCCAGCTGCACAGACCATATCTGAAGTCCTTAGTCCCTGAATGGCCTGGAACCCTGAGCATACCTGCAGAATAGCTGAGAATAATGCAAAGACGGATTTGCGTAACCTTCAGCTCTTTTTCTTTAGTGCTCTTTTCTCCAAGTCTTTACGTGACCTGGGCGTGATCTATGACCGGTATTTGACCTTCTCCAACCATGCGAAGTAATGTATGTACGTAGAGCATGCTCCTCCGATCTATTTCACACCCGCATAATATGTCGCTCCCTCCCTATGCAACTGCTACAACCTCGATGCGTGCATTTGTATGCGCCAGGACTGAATACTCCCCTGCTTAAACCAAATAAGCCTTTTAACTGTTGTGGACTGTCTTCTCGAATTCCAGGTTGAGCAAAGCCGGTATCAATTGCTTCTTGGCGTATAATAGCACTAGTTGTCCTTGCAAAGACGCATCGCGTTTAAGACCATCTTACTCGTGCCTGCCTGCCTGCTTGCCTGCCTGTCTGCCTGCCTGCCTACCTGCCTGCCTGCCTGCCTGCCTGTCTGCCTGCCTGTCTGCCTGCCTGAGAATCTGAGAATTCCGACTGAAACAGCCAGTCTCGGGTATTGCAGCGACGACTGAGCAAACCGTAATCAGGTTTTAAGATACATATGAGTTCTTCACGCCCGAGTTTGTCTGTCTGTTTGTCAGGCTGTCTGTCTGTCTGTCTGTCTGTTGGTCTTACACTGTATGATATGGAGCCATATGCGTTAAAGTGTCATCTGTGCTGGGCTGCAGAATTCTTCGCAGCAGAAGGCGACCTCGTTTTCCTCCCGTTCCCAACTGACTCAGCGTTGCACAGAGCTTTCGTCATATAGTTGCCAAGTACGTTGTATTCTTCGGCAAAATGTAAATGTAAATGTGCACGGTTTTTCTACTGTTACCGTTTGGCCTCGACACTGCTCAATTTGCAAAGAACTGATCGCGTGAGATTCTTCACCACCTCTGCCCGCTTGAATGGGCGCCACGCCATTTAAGATCCCCGTGTACGGACCCGTGCTAGCTCGAGATTAAAATCTCTGAATAGGCAACGATCGGTATGCGAACCGGCATCCTCGCGCTCAGAGGCGCTTTATTGGTAGCAGTATTAGTGCTAGTGGTAACGGGGCTCAATGGCGGAGGACGGTCTATAACAAAGGAGGCTTATTTAATTGTCACAGAGAAGCTAAGGCCGTCGTCTAATTTGAAGTGTAGCTCTGTGTCCTAAATCGAGGCATCTTTTATGGCCACCAAGAGATGATATCCACAATAATGTTCGGCGGATATCGATCGATCGTCATCGCATTATATAGCGCCACTCCTGGGCCCACTTCCCATCGCCTCTCCACTCTGTCCGCTCATTACGATGTGCTTCTATGCTATGGAATGCCATATTCTGGACCGTTGTAATTGCAATTTACCAGCGGCTGCCTGAAGCCCAACATAAGAAGCACTAATGCCGTTATTGTATGGAACGCCGTATTTCTGGAAAACTAATTTCAAGTTAATGTCTTTCGGCAAATAATTCACAAGAATGAAAAGTTGTAAACTTTTATCTGATGCATGCAAATGCCTTTGTAATAGTTATGCCAGATTTGCACATAAACTTCAGAATTCTTTGGAGCATCGAGTTTAGTCTTTCACCCTTCACCTCAACCAAATAAAACTTCATAAACTCCAGCAATACAACTGCGTCTTTGCACGCAGCCACTTGAGAATTTATACCCAAGGACATGATGAGTATATGTACGAGCTTCTAGTTCTCGTATTTTTTCGTTCACTCATAAAATTACAGCGGTAATTGCTGTTAGCAATTTATTTTTAAATCGTCAAACATTTTGTTTAAATTGTTAAACATCTTTTGTACAGTCGACGTAAAATCAATGAAGATACACCAAGATTTGTCATCGTCATCGTCGTCGATTTGGACAATTTGGTATCTGTGTCAACCATGCAATGATGTTGGATATTTTTATAGATACAGTAGAGCGAAGTAGTTTAGTGAAGAGCCTCGATCTGTATGACTACAGGTCGAAATATCGACACAGCTTAGTTTACAGGTATACAAGCTGTGAGAATTTAATGCTGACCTTTTTTTTCGCGCCCCTCAGATTGAAACAGCAATGGTGCTAAAACAGATTCAGATTTACTTATCTTGTGCGCTTAATAAATGCAGAATAATGATGATTACAACAACGATGATGATGATGATGATAATTATTATTATTATTATTATAACTTTATTGTATGACAGTTTCATTAATTTTTTTTCAACCTTAGTCTGACCTCCACCTCATTTTTGGTGTTTATTTTTTGTTCCTGGTCATTGTTTGTGTTGTTCTTCTTTTCATCCTATTTGCTCTTTCTGTGCCTCAACCCCTTCTTCTTCTTCTTCTTCTTCTACCTCTTCTTCTTCTTCTTCTTCTTCTTCTTCTTCTTCTTCTTCTTCTTCTTCTTCTTCTTCTTCTTCTTATTCTTCTTCTTCTTCTTCTTCTTCTTTCTACTCATTATCATTGTCATCATCATCGTAAAACGTAATTTTAAATTTGATTATTTCTAAAGCGCTACGTTAAGCTCTAAGCTTATTCACGAACGCTGCGTCAACTCAGCGGGGTTGTCCAAAGATACCACGTGATGAACAAAAGTCCGGTTGCCAGCAGACAAGAGAGAGAGAGAGAGAAAGGGACAGAGGAGCTGTTACGGTGGGATGTGTTTAGGTTGAGAGAAATGGGAAGACAGTGAAATGGATTGATCAGGGTAAAACCTCTTGAAAAGCTGAGACTTTAGTTTTTAATGGAATGCTTGAAGAGTAATTGACAGGCTTGAAACAGATGATGGTGTGTGATTGATGGCAGGTGCGGTTGAACGGAGAATGTTTAAAAGCCTGAGGAAAGTGACCAGTAGAGAGTGAAAGGTTTATTATTTTGGTGACACTGAGATCAATTATAGAGGAACAATCTTTGAGAAGAGAAGTATGAATAAGATTTATTTCGAATTATTTGTTGAAGGGAGAATCTAGAAGGCGTGATACTTCAAATTCAGAGGCTGGAAGAAGAAACAAGAGAGAACCGTAATATATAGAAAGATTTCAGGAGAAAATAAGATGAAGATGAGAGCTGACAGCTTTCCAGAGACGTATTGTATTTGATAAGCAGGTATAAATAAGTGAAAAGGGTCAATGGTGAGCCTGTGAGTCTATGCTCAAGGCGTCTGCGAAGAGATTTGAATGCCTGAAGGTAACAAGTGAGCTAAGAGTTATTTTCGTGTGTGCTGTGGTTGGTAATCAGAGGCGCATGAAAATGAAGAAAGTTGGTTAGTGTGGCAGTGAAGCAAGAAATTAAAGCTTCAAAGGAAGAGAGAATTAAGGCTCAGAACAAGTTGGGAGTTGATATCTTGCATGAAGACTTGACTCTTAATGGACTCGATGCGGCGACAAAATTGTGAAGAAGGAGGAGGAGGAGGAAAGGGCTTGATTTCCAGGTCGTCAATGAATAAGTTAATGATCTGTGCTGTTGAGGAAAAATGTCAGGTGAGGAGAAAAAAGAGAATCAGATGAGGTGTTAATTAGATCCGGAGTGTGGTTCTTGATGTGAATTGGGAAGTTGAAGTGTTGGACGAGGTTGGCTGATGAGAGAAAATTCAGGAAGTCAGTCAGAAAAGGGTCAGGCGGATTATCAACATGAATGTTGAAGTCAACAGTTAGTAAGAATTCGTTAGGTGTAGTGACGGCAAGTGAAATGAGTGAGATGAATTTATCAAGAACGCAGAGCAAGTGAAATAAGTTAGACAGATTTATCAAGGCTGAGATTTAGGAGTAGGTATATGATGTAGGAGAACAAAAGTTGTTGAACATTGTTAGTAGATAGAAGCGAGCCTGAGAATGATGACAGCGTATTCAAAGGAGCGAAAGTTATGACGGAGGAAGTGAAGAACGATGGCTGGTTCCCTAACCATGAATGTGATGCCGCCGCAGAGGGTTTTTGAAGACTTAACAGAGGAAGTTAAGCGAAGTGCACCGTTGAGTTAATAACCAAGCGAAGTGCATTCAAAAGATGGACAGTAATAGATGAGGAGGTAGAGATCGATGTTTTGTTTAAGCCAGTGAGATCGGGTGGCCAGCGGCAAGAGACAAGACCTCGGAGGACGAATTTTTAGGGTTAAGCATTGACCGAATGTTGAGAGAGTACAGAAGGCATTTCTTCCTAGTAGGCGAGACGAATGAAAAAGTAGATTGACATGTTGAATGGCTTCGAGGGTCGGGGTTAGGGTGGACATCACCACAGGGTAAAATTACCAAAGGCGCTTTGAGAGGTTAATGGCCGATGCATGTAACAACGGGCGACCAGTAAAGAGAGAGATAAAACCGGGGCATAGAATTTAAGTGATTATATTGCAGACTAGCAGTGAACAGTGAACACTGTGCCGTTGGAGAAGGAGAGCAGGTGTAATGGCCTGAAGGTTGGTGAGAGCGGTAGACTAGAACGGGCAAAAACAGACCCGGGGGAGACATGATTTTACGTCGTAGTAAAGATGGTGGGCTGAAGGAGACCCGATGGGGATCAGAAAGAGACGCAACGCGTTTACCATTAAGGAAGTCAGAGGAAAATAAAACTCGTCAGCACCACGACCATCGTCATTACCACCACCACCGCCACCACCGCCACCAACAACAACAGCAGCCAACTCTCAACAACAACAACCACAACCACCACCTTCTCTTTGTCACCATCACCGCCATCTCATCATTATTACCACCACTTTTATCGCCACCATCTCATCACAAAACTCCAGTAACATCATTATCGTCATCATCACTAGAATTAGCTTGTATCACCAGCAGTCTCATCAGCCCAATCGTGGGTTTCTCTTGTACCTCCTCAACCACAGCATCATCATCATCATAATCATTTCCTCATCCTTCTCGTCATCGACGTTTATGCAGTCATTATGATAACGTTTAAGTCATTTTTATTTCATCGTCGTCTTCTAAGCAACAGTGATGGGGGCAAGCAACACTACGTCGACTCTGTAAGCTTCTGTTGCGCCACTATCTGGTCCATTCGATGTAGCTTAACGCCTAATATAGGTGACTGTAATAGGCAATGAACACAGCTTGTCAGCGAGAGGGAAGGCATAGGCAGATGCGAATTAGGGTGCGTCAATCATATCCTGCCACTTGTTCTCCCGCAAAACATGGTTTTAGAGGAGCCAGGGTCTGGCTAATAAACGTCATCGTTACGTCGTTTTATCGCGTCGCATGCATTTAGTGGAAAAACATCGGTCGTTGGAAACGAGTCGGCTGTCAATTTGCGCACCAACGCCGCCGCAGTCTTCTGTCTGGTCGGCTCATCCTCTTCTCTGTCTAGCTCCTTCCGTTTCTGCCTCTTTGCCCCGCTATATGTTTTTCACTGTGTTTCCCTGTCTCCTTTCCGCTCCCGAATCTCTTCCTATCTCCTCTTATTTCCTTCCACCCTCGTCTCCCATTTACTTCATTTTCCGCTGTCTATAAACCTACCTCATCCTCTCTCTGTCCATCTTTCTTTCTCCCTCATTCATACCCCATCCATCTCTTTCTCTCTCTGTCTCTCTCTCTCTCTCTCTCTCTCTCTCCCTTGCATGCACTCATTATTTGTGTCGAGTTTATTGAATCACTACGTTGCCTCGCCTTTTCTTCTTCTTCCTCGTTCTTCTCCTCATCTCCCTGTTATTCTATATTTTCTCATATTTCAGCTCCTCCGATGGTATCGTTTCTTTCATTGGTTTCTCTATCTCTCGGAGATCGATAAAATACGATCCATTAAGATTACGTCCGTCTCCAAGTACAGGTGCATAGCAGTATATAAACAACTAAGTAAGTAAGTAAACAACAGAGTAAATAAGTAAGTAACTAAATAAATAGCTAAGTAAATGACTAAGAATGTCAGTCAGTCAATCAATTAGTCAGTCTGCGTGTCGGTGTGTCTGCCTTTCTGTCTGTCTGTCTGGCTGTAGGCCTATGTTCCCGGCTGCCAGGATTGCTCCCGTTCTTATAATTCTGCATGAGCATCTCACTGGCCTGGTTTTACTTGAAACGGTTGTCACGGCAACGCAGTCCATTAACGATGGTTAATCATTACTGCCAGATATTATAGATCCATAAAAATGAGCTGCACGCCAATATTTAGCTACGAGTTTGATTCCGCCTGTCGTCGCCTTTGTAGTTTGTTTTGTTGAAATAATTACGTTATCGCTAGATGGCATGAGTTCCGAGTCTTAACTAACGTGAAACGGACGTTTCGCCGAATTACGGAACCAGATATTTTAAGCGAATTTTGACGTAAAATTACCGCTTTCAATTGGTGGCTTGGCGTGTAATTATGAATTAAAAGAGATCACGTGTATAGAAGAAATAGACCTATGTTAATTTCGTTTTATTGATATATTATATGTGCTGCGACTAAATCCAATCGACCACGCATAGACAGGTGAAGACAAGCCAAGCTCAAGCGAGACATTCGGATTCGGCTTTCTGGCCATAAAACTGTCATTTAGCGAGACGCCCAGTTTTGACGATCTTCTGAAGCTGTCAACCGACCCGGCTTCAAATGCCTACTCGACCGATTTGTAGCGTAGCGTTAACTGTAGAAAAGACACAGTCTTTGCTTTTCATATATATAATTAAATAAACAAACACTTCAATGACGGCAGTATTTCATGCGTCTGAACGCATGACTCTTACAACGACATTTGTAACTCGAAATACAACCGCAGGACAGTTTATTGCTCCCAAATCTGTTTGCGCCCTCTGCGTCAATGCATCTGCGGCTTTATTTACAGGCTCTTTCCCGCCACGACAGCAAACCCATTTAGAATGGCTTAGACTGGTCAATTTCTCGCGCGAGCGCCCACATTGCAAAATACGCGCCCGCTCAGAACTCTTTCAGAGTTTCTGCAAAAACCCTCTTAAGTGTTGCCGTCCTGATAATAATTAAGCTTGACTCGCGTCACAGTGATTCAAGCACATTGTTTGAGTGACTTCAATAGTTTCATTAACTAACCCCATAAACAACTGGATGTTTCAATGTTTAATTTTTTATCCAAACTGGATGTTTCAATGTTTAATTTTTTATCCAAACTGGATGTTTCAATGTTTAATTTTTTAAATCCAAACTGGATGTTTCAATGTTTAATTTTTTTTATCCAAACCGTACACTTCCTGTGAATCTTATCTTACCTGCGGTGTGCCTCAAGGCTCTGTTTTAGGCCCACTACTGTTTTTAATTTATGTCAATGATATATCGAGCTCCTCCTCATTACTCCATTTTATTCTGTTTGCTGACAAAACCAATGTATTCATATCTGACAAATCTTTTGAATTGCTGGTTAATAAAATTAATGAAGAGCTGAAAATGGTGTCAGCATGGTTCAAAGCAAATAAATTATCACTAAATATTAAGAAAACGAATTTCATATTATTTAGCTCACAGAGAAAAATTGTACCTAATTGTAATCTCAGTATAAAAATAGATAATGTAAATATAAATCAGGTGTCATCCACAAAATTTCTAGGAGTTCACATTGACGAACATTTGACTTGGAAAGAACACATAAATATCATATCTAAAAAAATATCAAAAAATTTTGGTATTATCTCTCGTATCCGCCACAAATTACCGTAAGAAAAAAAATTATTATTGAACTTATATTACTCCTTAATATATCCATATATCTCGTATTGCAACATTATTTTGGCTTCCACATATCATACTCGCCTGTCTAATCTTAGAACCCTACAGAAACGCATCATCAGAATTATATTTAATCTACCCTTCAGAACCAGCGCTCGATTGTCCTTTCATAGTCAAGGAATATTGCCTTTTGATTGTATTAATAAATTGCAATTAGGTTTATTTATGTTTAAACTAAAAAATAATCTATTACCTGTGGACTTCTGCCAATACTTTTGTATGAATTCAGATGTGCATGGTCACTATACACGATCATCTCATATGTCCCCAGGTATGGCCATATAACTTCCTTTATACGGGACACTCTACACTGGCTTCCCATTCAGCAGCGCATCCAGTTCAAGATCCTAACGCTTATGCGTAATTGTCTCGTTGGCTCTGCTCCATCATATCTTAGGGACTTCTGCATTTCGGTCTCCTTGGTTCCAGGCCGTAGCACTCTCCGGTCGGCCTCCCTTGGACTTCTGACTGTCCCTCGTATGCGCACTGCTACAGCGCAGTCTAGAAGCTTTGCCTATGTTGGACCCAATAGCTGGAATCGCCTTTCCCGAGAGCTTCGGCTAGTATTCCTCAGTTTGTCTCTTCCGCAGTTTCGCAAGCGCCTGAAGTCTGTATTATTTGCCAGTGGTCTCACTAGTTCGGGTCGGGAGCGCTTCTGATGAGTCTATTCTTGAAGTGGCGCTTTATAAATGTCAGATTACAATTACAATTACAATGTATCATAAACATTCTGTTCACACTACTAATAGGCAGTTTAGTATTATAATTTGTGGACCGTCATTCTGGAATTCTCTGCCATATTCTTTTTACTAGCTTGCCAACATTATACCAGTTTAAAACAAGTCTAAAATCTCATATACTCAATGCACTTAGTTAAGTGTTTTTGGTGCTTAGTTAAGTGTTTTTTGTTTAGGTTTATGCAATGACATTGATTATAAAAATTACTTTATATTTTAGATTATTAATTGTTTTACTCAGTATTATACTGTCACCTATTTGTAATCCATGATGTAAATAGGTGACCTTCGTAGCGGAACTGTTTGTTCCTTTTAGGTCAGCCCATTGGCACCACTGTATGTGACAGACTATAATTGTATTTGTTAATTATTTTTGGTTGTCAATAAATCTCTCTCTCAACATGGTTCCCTGTTTGCACGTAGAAGTGCGAAAACAGCGGTTAAATCTAAATGGGCCATGACACGAGTTGAGGTGTCGATTACGTCAGTCTAACAACAGCGCCCTTCAAACTTGGTTCTCTTTATAATGTTTGTTACTCTGTTCAGCCTCTTGATATTCATTCCCTGCTAACTGCTATGGCTTATCACGATTCGACTGTCTACATCTCTCGGAAGCTCTGATGATACAACAGTTCTCATTGATAACACTCTACGATTAGATTCTTTTGCCCCGTATACCCTGGTGGCCGAAAGTAATGACTAGCCCCCTAAACGTTTTCAGATCACATTATCGATGTTTCGATGCCTCTGTGGACTGGCGAACAAGATGTTTATCGCGCTGAGCCAACTTTTCTCTTGTGTCGGTTTTTTCTGTAGAAAATATCGATTGATGCCTTACGCTTTATTTGAGCAGTTGATGCGAATTAGATTAGGCCCTATGCTATGCAGCTTATCAATGAGCGCTCAATCAACTCTGTATTACTATTCGACAGAAGTAGCCTACCTTCAGTATGCGCTGTGAGTGCCTCTCTAAAATTTTACTGTTAACTGGATTCAAACATGAACATAAAAAGGCGAAACACCATGAAATTTTGCTTTGATGTAGGAGAATAGAAGAGCCACTGTAGATATCGGGATAACAATATCTTCCAAGGCCGTCACTCAAGTTGGATTTGACCGGTGTACTGTTGGGTTTATTCCGTCATCAACGTATCACTTCAACGTTACTTGTCTCGCGCCATCTTGTGGTCGCTAGAGAACTCCTTAATTACATTCTTATCGACAGCAATTAAATGTGTCAATTCAGACATTTGATTGCGAAATTCTTGAAATGTGTGCGCTATATAATGACTGTGGAAATATTCGTTCGATTACAGCGATTGAAGACGTTAAAACGTTGTCCGCGGCTCTGTTGTCGTTGACCGTACATCTTCTTACACTGCCGCGATTTTAAAGTCACAGTCGTTTCTTCGACCAGTAGGTACATCACATACTTAGGAAGACCTACTGGATCGACATAATTATCAGAATACACAATGAGTCATGAAGTATTCACTAACAGACATTTGCCTGGTCGTGCGGGATACATTGGGGCACTGACCCATGTTTGTGCGATAGTGACGACCGTTAAGTTAAGCTCTATGCTTAGCCTAGGCTAGTCTTCAGCCGCCAAACTCGGCCACTGTGCCATGTATCCGACTGGTCACGTGATAAAGTGATGCGGACACTGGACAGAAATCCCGCAGGATTAATGCACTCCTGCTCCGGCAATCATGACAGTTGTTGCAGGCAAGGCCGGTAGGTGCAATGTAAATCTTTAAACAGAATTCCTTCAATAGAACTGTCCTTCCGTTGAATGAGTTCCAGTTCTTTTATGCTCTCAATGAAGTCAGACAGTAAGCTATATTTTACTCATATGTTTCATAAATTTTATTTTCTTAGAGGCCTCCTTCAATCTTACAGTATTCATTTCACCTCCAATACTCGCGTATGCTTTATTTCGTTATTTATTGGACGTTGGTCTGTTCTTCTATCGCAGTTCCTGTCATATTTTATTTTAATTTGAAACCACATTTATGATTTTTCTTTTGATTTTCTTTTTGAAATTAATTTAACCATCTCTTTTTTGCTTTGACAATTGCATACATTTATTGCTTCCGCTGAATTTAATCGTTTTCCATATATTCACCCACATGGCGCTCCACGTTATTCTACTTCCTTCGAATCATACTGACGTTTTTCAATATGCATTTTTCATTTTAAATCTGCGGCGGTTTCTTAATTGGATATTTCCTCAGATCGCTGTCTTCAGTTAAAGTGTGAGCATCTTTCAATTTTCTTTGAATTTGCAGTTAATTTCTCCTTCGACAGAATTGATTTTTGGAAGATGCAGCAACGTTTTGACAGGAGCGTTCACAAACAGTGTTGTCTTTTACAAAATAATCTTGAAAATAAGACAAAGCTGAACTTCGGCTGATAGCAGATCAGTTGACGCACCTGAAGAAAATGATGAGATCTTGTCTTTTCCATATACGCTTTTCATCCTACTGGAGCCATACTGTTCCTGTAATGTAATCTACGGAAACTATACAGCACAATGCAGAGCAATGTAACACTGCAATATTGCTATACAATGTATTTTTACATTTATATAGTGTCTTTCGAGAAATTCCTAAAGGGTCCTTGATCGTAACGTAGTAATTGTAATTTGTAACTTCTATCGCTCCGGTGTCTAGTGGACAAAGCATCAGCCGATGGCGCATCAAAGCCTAGCCGCAATCAGGCCAATATCTTACATTTCATATAATAGATAGTAAGTATATAGTCCTAATAAGTTTCAGTCCAACTGATTTCTTACTCGGCGATTTTTGAACTTTACGCCCCGATTTCGATTCTCGTTGCTTCTTGTGCAACTTAAATTTCAAAATTTAGGCCCACCTCATACCTCAGTAACAGTTCTAAGATTCTTGACTGTCTCCTTCTTACACGAATAAAGAAACCACTGCTTCCTGTCTTAACTGCAGAATTTACTTATCAGCTTACAGTGAAGGCTACTCCACTGAAACTTTGGTTTTTGTCTTTACACTGGACAACATTTTGTAAGTTAACTTGGACAAAAAAGATGACTGTCTCACATCTACTTCAGCATAAAGCGATAAACATCCAACATATCCCTCAAACAGTGACTTTTCAAATTGTTCAAGTTTATTTAAATCAAAACAGAGACCAACTAATACACATAGAAAAGTAAATTAAAACACAACAAATGATGGAGCAGTAATACCGTTACGAAGTTCTGTTAAATATTCACTAAAAATTTCTGTCGTATTCGATACTAAACTAGTGGATAGAAACAAACCGAGGAAAGCTCTAGCGAACTTATCGAATCCATCTTGCAATGTATTTACGATTTTAAAGACCGTAGTTGCAAATTTTGGACAGTCGTTCGTATCTATAGACGGTGTAGACCAGTTAAATTGAATCTTCTTCTTTATGTCCATCGTCTCATCTCCCGTTGGTGTTGATCGCACGCTTCACTGTAGAGCTCCGCAGTCCCCGTCCCGTGCAAGTCCGTCCCTCACGAGTCCCTGACCTCATCCGGTCATTTCCTGTTTGGTCTACCTCTGATCCCTCCGCCATCCATCATTCCAAACACAACTTGTTCGACCCTTGTTCGACCACCCTGATGTTATCCATTCTGGAGATGTGTCTAAAGAGATTTAATTTCCTTTCCATTACTTGTTGCACGATGTTTCTTGTACAATCTACTCGTCTTCGCACCTCAGCGTTTGTGAGCTTCTGTTGCCATCTGATGCGTAATATTCATCTGTAACTTCTCATCTCAAATGCCAGTAATATATCTTTGTCTTTTCTGTGCAGTGTCCAAGATTCACTTGACTACAGCGACACAATGAATCTATATGCTTTGATAATTTTCACTTTGATGTGAACACTAATCTCCCTGCTCCTTCAGATGTTCTTGAAAACCGCCTTTGCTCCGCTTGCTTTTGCTATTCTTCTCTTCATCTCTTTTGGTACAGTCATTGTCCCATGTCAGCAGGCTCCCAAATAAACAAATTCGCCCACACTTTCGATCTTTTCACCACCTACTTCCATTTGGATCTCGTACTCCTTAACACCAAATATCATTAACTTTGTCTTGCTGATGTCAGTTTTTAATCCAGCACCCTTTCCTTCTGTGTATAGAATTTCCAGAAGGAAAGGAGGCGGGATTAAATTAATACACTGCAATTATACCTGAAACAAAAATATTAACAAAGTGACAACAAAAAGATATATAGTGGGTTTTAAACAAATCCTGGAATTTCCCGTGAAGCGACAGAGAATAGACAGGAACTGGTCCTGGAAGCAAGACACCGATAATTACTTTTCTTATGAGTTTAATTTCGGTGCATATATGTGCATTAGTGGTAAAATGGGCATCAAAACAGCTAGGAAGCAGACCGTAGTGGTGACAGGATATAATAAATCTAGCCGACTGCAATTGATAATTATCGAAAACTTTAAAAACTCGGCTTGTTTAAATAAAGTAGAATGAAACAATCTGTCAACGCCATGAATGCCACGTACACCTCGCTTCAGAAGAATAGCCAGTTTAGTTTATTAGGGTAGCATCCTGGCCATAGTAACGAAAATTACAATCTAAGAACAATAGCTCCTAAATTAACTTATGTAGTGGTTTGCCTAATTTATAAAGTAGGTGTATACGTATGGTATTAGCAATTTTGTTCTCAGTGGAACAATATATAGGTGTTCTGTCCCTCTTAATGTTTAGGTCAATTTCAACACCTAAAAATTTAATGGATGATATTGTACTTGTCCGCCTTTATTCCGACCATTAATGACTGCTGTTCTTTCCTAACCTAACTCTTCTGGTTCCCTGCTTTTGTAGCCTGTCCCTCTAATCCCGAATGTCACAATACTGCATCATTACATCTTCTTTAAATGCTAACTTCTGTAGTGTCAGTAACTAACTTAACAAACTACTGAGGTTCATATAAGTACAGTTAATATATTCCTCAGAGATCGTTTGTAGTCTGTCATCTCTGGCTCCTCTATCGATCATATGTTCCTTCATTTCCACACGTACTTGATGGATTGGTCTTGTTCTGAGTACTGTTTCTTTTACTGTGTGATATCGGCCGTTGATGATACAACATTGTCTCTGTAAATGGCTTTGTTTATGCAAAACAGATTTCCCCATGCTGGGCACTGCATTTTCCCACTGAGTGTGGATACTGAAGACCACAATTATGACATGCCTGTTCAGTAGATCTCAGTTTCTTGACCTGTTGACGTACTGGTTGTCTTGGTTGATTGACCACTCGAGCGACCGTGTGGTTGTCGGTATCTCGCTCACCGAAACCCGTTTCAATGACTTTCACCTGTCGTTCAGATGTTTCCATTGCACGGGCTGTGTCTAACAAAACTTTCAGCGTCATTTCAGAGTCTGCAAGAGCACGTCTTCGCAGTCTCGCTGAAGTGCAAGTTTGAATGTTGAATGATCTGAGATTTCATCTCTGTATCTACGTTCGAAAAGTTGCAGTGTCTGGCCAGTGAACGAAGCCTTACATGATAAGCATCCGTGGTTGCATCAGTAGTTTGTCTGACTAAGCGAAAGTTATATATTTCGAACTCAACTTTTTTCTTTGGACTAAAATGTTCGTTAAGCGCACGTTTCGTCGTAATGTATGTGTTATTCTCACCTGGCTCGGCGTCATCAGGTACTCCTTCCATGACCAATCCTTCAAATATGTCATACGCAGTTTCGCCAGCTAGGTGGAGGAGGAGTGCACGCTTGCGATTGTTATCGGTTATGTTTAGGGCCGTGATGAGATTTTCGAATCTATCGGTCCACTTCTTCCACCGAAATGCCGTTGAAGCTGGATCCACTCAGACAGAAACCGTGCGAATTGGGGTATTGCCCCGAGGTCCGACATTCTGACTAGTTTTTGTAAAATTTCCTCATCGCCAGATATTGTATTTTTCCGCCTTTATTGTTCCAATTCATGACTCCTGTTCTTTCCTAACCTAACTCTTCCAGTTCTCCGCTTTTGTAGCCTCTCCCTTTAATCCCGAATGTCACAATATTACAGTTGAAACATTCAGTGTTTCGATGCCAGCTATGGAAACCATTAAATTTTATGAGGAACGTTTTTCTTATACCAGAGAATAAAATATAATTAGTTTTCTTGAAATATAGGGATAATTTATTTGCTCTATGCCATTTCGATAGAATAGAAAAACTTCGAATACATATTTGATCAGAGTGTTATAATCATCTCCGGAGATAAAAGCTGATTTGTCATTAGCAAAAAGACTAGTTAACTAGTAGAACACTCAGAAATATCATTGCGATTCAAAGAATAGCAGCAGACCCTGAACAGAGCCCTGCGGACCACCTCACTTCAAAGGCAGTAACTCAGAAACAAAGTCACCATTTAAAACTCGCCGATAACGATTGGTTAGATAATTAACAATCAAGGTAAGAGTAGTGCTTCAGACACGTTTAGCTGAACAAACAAGATATCATGGTTAATGGTATCGAAGGCTTAGTTATGAGGGCTAAATGGAAATCAAAAGCACTAATTAACTTGTTCATAAATAATGTGTACGATGTATCGGGAATCGTTTCATTGACAACTTACGACGTTTCAAGGCTAACGGCTCCATCCAGTGTTTGAATATTACACTGGGACTTAGGACGATATGCTATGTATTTAGGCCGATGTGATTCTAGATGACCACAACTTTAGCTAGACATCACAGTAGAGATCTGATATATTGGTATACAGAATACCAGAAAAGTAATCTCCTTTCCGTTCGTTTTTGGGATTGAAAGTTCTGCTTCACCAGAAAACACGAGGTTGGTCTTTAACATATTATTATATCCTGTTGTGTGCACGAGACCCTCATCATAATCAGGCAAATGTTCGACATTGGACCTCGAACAGTCTGTTTCACTATTCCGCTTTTTCGAAGATATTTAATATTCCATATTTACTACTCTCGCATTACTTGACTTTGCCCGAGTGCCAGACCATCTTAATGTAAGTGTTTAACTCCTACTTTGGGTAGAATAATAATAACAATAATACTAAACGACCTTGTTTGTCGCTGCCTCACTCATGCAGGTGTTTCTGTTGTTAAGGAACTGCCCGACCTCTCTCGAACAGATGGCAGGAGATCCGACGGACTCATTTTGATCTGTGACACCCCGGGGGTTGTCGGCTATGGGCTGCCACTGTGACAGATACGTTGGCTACTCATCAGTAATGTCAGTTTCGGATGGCGCCGAGGCAGAGCTGACAGCGGCTAGGAGATATTATAAATGCTAAATAGAGTTTACTCCTTGAAATTCATGATTTTGTTCCTGTAACATCCGAAACTCTCAATTCCATTAATTGTACTGGCCTAGCGTTTTTCACAGATTTATCTAATCGCATTTCCGGGGATGCAAGAGAAACAAGCCATCAACTTCAACCTCTGTCACTTACAATTCAGCGTTTTGACGCCGTTGTTTTTCGAAGTACCTTCTTCCTGCCAAAACTGGATGAGACGTAGCCGTTCCCGATGTAATTAGCAGTCTCCGGACAATATTATATCTCCTCTGAGATTACACTTAGTTCGGGTAAAAAATAATAACTCCCTATGACACTTTCCAAAGTTTGGATTGCTGCATGTAGGCCTATTTAAGTAAGCATGTCCCAGACATTATATAGCGCCTTCTGGCCTTCTTAGAACTTCACGAAGGCGCTACACAAAATGCATTTTCCTTAAACCCCTAGATACTTTAAACAAAGAACTTTGCATAATTGAATGATCAGCTTAAACAGTCTTGAATGCCAAGCAGGTGGCTCCTGCTGAATTCAGCTGATGTAGCAGTTCTTCCTGTGGGCAATAACTTCACATTTTGATTATTCAGATGGCCTATTGTACTCTGTGGATGGACACAAATGCAAGTACAAACCGCACTCCACTTCGCTTGCCAGCGGTACACCCGCCACCGTTGACGTCGAATTGACCATTTGGAGCATTAATATAGCGCCCGTTTTCATAATGATCATTCTGCTGCGTAGAAGCTCGTCCAGCCCAGCCAAGGCGAAAGAGAAGAATTCTGCGAGGATATAATGATTGCATATGTTGTACTATATATAGAGCACCATCCGTTCTTCTACTATATAGTCTACGTTTTCTTCAAAGTCATGTATAGCCTACTGCTGCGCCTTCGGTTCCTTGCAATATTTCCTCGTTTTTTCACCGTGCGCGCACTGGTCCACCGCGTGGACAAAAACATTTGGGACCTGCGTTCTGGTCGGTGCAAGATTGCAAATCTATTAGGCCCAAACTAAAAGCTATAGAATCACGTTGAATGAAAAGAAAAATACTAAAAACAAGTTAAACTTCAATTGGAGTATCTCTCGTTTGTCTTTATGCAATCGCCAGTGAGCGTACACATGATGTCTGCTGATTGTCTGACCAAAATTCAAAAGACTCTTGATTCTTATCAGAATAATCTGGGTTTTCAACCGGAATGGATAAAGCATTTTTGCCTTCGCTGCATGCATGAGGTTTAAATCATGCTACTGCTTAACAGTAGATGCCTGAAGGGTGGCACACACGTCTGCGAGCTGCCAGCTCGTCTGCTAACTCACTTAGTTCTTCATTCACCAAGATATAGGACACTACATCGTCAGATGTCTTGACATGCGTTCAAGCCTTAAACTTATCGGTCGCAAAATGTATACAGTCACGATAATGCCTGCAATCCTTCTTCTTATATATATTCAAGTAGCTTACAATACTTTATACCTAATCTAGCATCCCGGTTTGTTCGGCGCCCGTTTGCTCCCTGCCTGTGTCAACGCACCTAACTCAAACAAATTTCATTCCAGCAAATCGTCTTCTGGAAAATCTATAGTCCAAGCAGTTGCAGGCTCGTTCAGTGAACCGGGCTATACCTTCGTATTTGCTAGCTGCTCTTTAACAGAAACACTCCAGTTTACGCATTCTCCGAGGCACTTTCATTAACTGATAAACTTCGACCTTCATCAATGGCTTTTCCTTTACACAGGTCAGCTAACTCCTCAGGAACGGCGTTTAGAACAGTTACTGCAACATAATACTTAGGATTTGTTAAACTGCTCAAACGATACTTGTACACGCTTTATACCTAATCTAGCTCTTTAACAGAATGGAATGACTTACCTGCCGACCTTTGACGGGGACTTCTCTCCCTCTTCCTCTCCCTCTTCTGCAAGCGCTTGAAGACCGTATTATTCCCCAGTTCTTGGACGACGGTTCAGGAGAGCCTATGAAGAGGCTATCTTGAAGCAGCGCCCCACAAATGTCTGATTACAATTACAGTTACACGAGATAGGTGTTTCAGTCATCTTTTCTACACGTCACTCACTCAGTACACCCTTATTAGAGTGACCAGTTAAGCTTATAACTCTGTATCACGGAGTCTCCATCGTAGAGGTCAGAGTTCAGAAAGCCGCGTTCATAAGCTCACAGCGGGCGCTGGTGTCCAGCTCAGTAACCAATTGTATGATGCGGGCCAGAGGAATATATCCTTGAACGTATCGGTAGCGCTTCACAACTTGGGCTGGAATGCCACATGGTGTCGCAACATGGGGCATAAAACCCTCGTTTTTGGCCTCCTGAGTACAGCAGACAAAACATGCCAGCAGCTTTAACAATGCGCTAAATTTAACTTTTAAATAATATGAAGAACGCTCACGAAATAGCTTATGCGCAAGACAAATAAGGTTGTGCGCGCTATCCTCACAATTCGTGCGCGCGATGGAACACTGCTTCCTTGGTCAGTACGCTTAGCTTGCATATGTCATTATTATGCACTCATGGTGACTATATACACGAGCCTGTCTTCACACGTGAGGGTTTTACATGCATATCCAGTATATATATATATGCATAGGCCTATATACAGAAAGAGTCAGCGTGATGTGTCACACCGTTATGTTTGCTTTGCTATAAGTTGACGAGAGACGAAGTGGATGGCGGGTAGTTTTTTTTTTCTTGCGACTGGAACATTTCAGATAACGAAGCTCCATTGGAAACGAAATTATAAGCGCGATGGAGAATGCAAGTGTCAAAGCGATTCCTTTCTCTTCATTATCCGATCGTCTGCTGTCAGAATTGTCGCCGTAATCGTCCAATATAGGTCACCAGTTGGCAAAGCAAAAATGCCTGAAATTGTGTCTGTCACATGTATGCTTACGTGTACCTGTGGCTATGTGTGCTCGTGCCTATGTACGTATGTGTGCGTGTGATAACGCTGCTGCAGCCGACGCTTTCGAGCGCCGACGTCTCTTTATTCGCTAACGTGGAATTGGCGAGACATGTTTGGGTAGCTACCCTACTGAGACAGACATATCTATACGCAAGAGCCATGGCATATACTTATATCTTGTGTGACTATACATACCGACCCGGTTAAAGCGCACATCAAGGCGCCTCTGTGCGTGAAGAAGCCGATTCGCATACCGACCGTGGCTTATTCCTTACACGGGAACCTTAAATAGCATGGCACCCAGTCAAACGGATAGCGGTGGTGAAGGATGTCACCCGATCAAATTCATTGATAAATTAACCGATCGAGACATTACGTAAATCGTTGGCCAAGAATAGTCAGCTGCAGAGACAGGAAGTCCGGAGCAGCGAATCAACGACCTGACGTTTAGAAGATTAGCACTTCATAGAAAGAAGAACTATTACAATGACAGCCTTCCTCCTCCTCATTTTTCCTCCACTTCCTTCCTTCCCCTCCTCTTCCTCCTCTTCCTCCTCCTCCTCCTCCTCCTCCTCTTACTTTTCTTCATCATCAGGCTAATACTGGGATTTCCAAGAAATAAACCTTATCTCAACAACTGACTTCATGCTACACTGTCATAATAGACTACAAACCTAAAAATAGCATCTATACAGCTATAAAACTGCTCAACCAGAATGTCTCACCCAAATATACATAGTAAATGGCACACGAAATAGTAGGTGAAACAAACGTGAAGCCTTAGATGTAGAGCAGAAAAACGCAGTTGCCTCCACAAGGCTCAGCCATATTAAACAGTAATTCCTTAATACAAGGACGCATCCACGGGGACAGAAAGCAAACGGGGTACCGCAATTTTCTGTCCGTCTTTAGATGTGGTGAGAAATATTCTTCCGTTCCAAAATAACATAGGGTCTTTCCAGTAAGAGACGAGAAAGAGGGCGCGTTGATTGCATAAGGTCTTTGGAGATGCCCTTATGAGATCCATTGAGCAAACGACTACTACGAGATATTCCGTCCTGAACCGACTGACTAGGTAAAGATCGAGGCTCTGGCGGGTGAGTGCTCAGTAGCAGACGAAGACGAAGGCTTATGGGAGATGATGGAACGTCTTTTCAATACGGTGATGTTCGATAGGGTTGCTGACCTAACATTCGGATGGTGGACCTTATGGCGGATGAAAGAACTGACCTCTCCGGGGACTGAATGGTAAATTGAGATAGCGAGTGTACTGGTCTATAGGTCAATGTGAATCCTGCCCATGTACTTATTTTCGTTACGAAGATCACGAGTATTATCTTCCGCCGATGTTAGTTAGATCACGGGAGTTTTGTTTCAACATCGACTGGTCGATTTTTGTACAAAGCTGTCCCAGGCGAGCCACATGTCTCTTCGACGCCGGTCAGAATCCCGAGGTCAGAATGGGACACATAAGTGGAAAAGAATTCATTACGAAGTGCAATAACTTTACCTTCCACAACTGACAGATGCTCGCTTGTTCGTGCTTCGGCTTTCCACGTATATATCTTGGAGATAGAAGACTCCGTTTTGGCTCGCGTTACAGGCTGCAACAAAACGGTCTTCTCGATGAGGGATGATATTTCCGACCAGAGTGGAGAAAATATGAGACTAATCTGTAGTTCGGCAACATCGTCCTTCTTGGTCTTTTTATAGCTGCTATTCTCCTACATTTTACTACCAAACTAATCTATTTCGATATGTTATACCACTATCGTAAATTTTATCGTTGCGGAGCGGCACTGCATAACAACATTGAAAGGAAGTGGCCACATAAAGAATCGCATAAGCCGGTCTCTCCTTGTAGACTCATGTAAACCTCTAAGCAGGTGTCATCGCATCGACGTCTAATATATATATATATATGTATATATATATAATGGGTGTTACGTGCGGTGCAATTACGCAAACAAGGCGGATTTATGTTTAGCTCACCAGGTCTATATCGTTACATAGGAATATAAAATATATTTATATATGCATAATTAGGCAAGACTAAATCTTACAGCCGCTAGGATATATTTAAAATATTATATATTTATGGGCGTAATATATATATATAGAGAGAGAGAGATTTTTGAATATACGCATATATACTAACTGTGTCCACTTACTGTTAACGGCATGCATCTATGCTTGTACTTAAGGCACATTTTATTTTCGCTTAGAATCGTTTTCTATGAAGATGAAGCTGCAATTCGTGCATTAGGCTCAGTTTTTCTTTATTTTAAGGTGTACATTCATCTCTGCGAAACATTTATAGGCTTCATGGAAGCAGAATCGGAAAAAGAAAAACTTGGATTTTACCCAGACGCACAAGGGCGAACCGCTTAACTCTGTGTAACTGTAATGGATATAAATGCATTCTGTTTGGATGTCTGCTGTCGCTAAGTTTCATTGTCAGATTTAATCTTCGTTTCCGCCGCGGGTTTTAAACAACCTGGGCGGTATTTTCTGCGCATGTCATCTAGGCCTACGTGACTGCATGAGGAGGAGGGACGGGCTTCCTGGTGTAGGCCTACAGTCGAGCCTCAAATCCATGGACTTGTGTAGGCCGTCTTCAGCCGGGTAATGAATGTTCTAGGTAGATGAGGAGTGACGAGGGTCTTTGGAGTAACCTCGACCGTCAATCACGAGTGCTTCTTTGAATCACCGACCGGAAGGCGATGAATACCTCTTCTACTCAGACCCTGAGGTTCGAGGAATATCCGGACGCTGCGACATCTACCACCAGTGAGGGACTGCTGGGCGGTGGTGTTATTGTGTGTCCCACTGACCCTACCCCCCGTCGTCACTGTACATCGTCGACGCAGCTTAGTCTAGGAAATCTGAACACTGTGTTGTCTGCCAACTGTGGATAGGAATCCGTTAGTTGGGCTGTGCGTGCGTGCGTGAGCCCGTCACTGGTGACTCTTCCAGTTACTTTTTCCATTGTTTTGCTTCCTGTTCTTAATGACATTTAACATCATTTAGGGTAGCACAGGCAGCGTTTTTGTAAGGTGCTTAAAAGGCGCTATATCAAATATCTAGATAACTAACTAACTTACATGTATATGCAGAGAAAGGGGAGAGAGAGAGACAGAGAGAGACAGAGAGAGACAGAGACACAGACACAGACAGACAGAGAGAGACAGAGAGAGATAGAGAGAGAAGGCAAAGCTCAACGTGACGACATGACCGAAAGAAACGTAAATAATCTTCGGCTGATCAATAGTTTCGATTAACGATCAACTGATTGCATCGCAGACGCCAAAATAATTTTCCAGTCCAAAGAAATCCAATTACGATGTATATATATATATATATATGTGTGTATATATCTGTGTGGGTATGTGTGAAAGGAACACTGAAATCTCTTTCAACATATACTTAACGCTCATACACGGTTAATGCGCCTCATTCACAAACTAGCAAACTACAGTAGCAGTGTTCATATATGTTTGCATACGTATGTATACATTATGTGTTCGTGTATGTATGTACTGTATGTGTGTATCTGGTATATCTACACTAAGATAGATAAATGTAGGAGAGACGGGAGTAAGAGAACGTGAGAGACAGAATCGGTTGTTCTTTAGCTATTTCTCGGCTGCAGAACTTAAATCCCAGCTCGTTAATTTCGTTTGCTTAAGCCGTTGAACTCCCAACAATTCCTTTTCCTTCCCTTTATTCGTCCTATTCTTCATCTTCCACTCCAACTTTCATGGTTTGCCCTCTTGGTACATAAAATCCGCCGAAATTCTTTCCATACGTCGCCCAAAAGCAACTTTTTAGCTGAAGAAATGTCGAATCGAGAAATCTTTCTATTTTCCTCTGTTTTTGTTTTGCTAGCCACTTCTGTGCTGCTGCGAATTACCCAACTTCTTCAGTTTATTCCTACTGTTATAAGGTTGTTTTGCTCATGTGGCTGTCTTAGTATCAAGGATTCTTACCTATGCATATCGGAGGCAACACTATAAACTATGATGCTGCATTCACTAGCGCGTTATGGATGCCCATGTGGACTTTTTCTATATGTGTATATGAGAAGTATGCGTATGCATACATACTTTCTCACATATGCTTTTGCATATGTGGATATAACAGTTTGTATGAACCTTTTATATATATATCTGATTCCGTTGTTACGTTTTGCATATACAAGACAATATACAGCGATAAAAGGTAAATCTGTGTTTTTATTTTTTAGAAAGGTAAAAGGTCAAGGTAAAACGTTTATTTATCCGTCCCTAAAGAAACTCCTCACAAGCGAGGTTTCGAGGTCGAACCGAAGTCAGGAGAAGTGCAAACACAATCTCAGCAACCCAACGACAGAATGTGGCTTGATGCAGTGCAGATAAAAGCTCTTTTAAATAAAATAAATAAAATAAATGGAAATTTACAGGTTTTTCTATAGCGACCGTATGGCCTCGACCCTGATCATTTTTTCAGCGAATTAATCGGGTGAGATCCTTCACCACCGCTGCCCGTTTGAATGGGCGCCATGCCATGTAAGGTTCCCGTTTACGGGCCGTGCTAGCCAGAGTTTAAATCTCTGAGGTAAGCCAAAACAGGCTCGAAATTACTGCAAGTTCTGGAACTGTCATAGCTGTTGCTCATATTTAAGGAATAACTGAAAATCTGAAAAGTTAATTCTGCATTAGAATTCAGTCTTCCTACCCTGGAAGAAGCGTATTTAACAACTGCAGAATCGTCGTTAGTGAAAGTAGTTTTATAGGGCTACATAACCTAATTTAATAGGCGACTACATTGTTTAAATCCAAACACAATATTGAATCCACTGCAAAAAGATTCACATAAAACGACAAACCGAACATAATCATAACTCGATTGAACATACGTTCTTTATATCACGAACAATCCCAATATCTGTTTCACAACCTAATATCACTTTGTCAATGCTGAACACTCGGACAGAGTAGCCGTATCATCTTGACAATTATATAGTTATCAGAGTGAATCAATATTTGTGAGTTCATTACATCAGGGCCGATCGAGGCGACTAGGTATGCATCCATCTTCCCCCTCGTTCTCTGTCCAAAGCCTTAATTACGAATGCAGTGTCAGTGCTAGCAATTGTTTCCTGTATCGAGTTAGTTATTTTACGCTTCATTAATCGCTGGGTCTTCGATCGCTTGCTCAGGCCGATCAATATCTAATTACGCTGAAATACACCCGTCATCGATAACGTCTCGGATTATTCTCGCCGCGCGACCATTCTGTGTAGCCAGTATTGACATAAATCAAAGGACCTCCGGCTCTATTGCATCGTTTGTCAAATTGCCGAACTCTGCAAGGGCATCGCCGATTGACAGCCTGAGCAGCGCACAGTCTTTCGGTCAGCTATCGAAAGAATTTTTACTTTTTCTATCTTCAGATTCGGCTTCGATATTCGCGTAGAATCAAGGAATTTCCTCTCTGTCTGTCTTCTTTCAAGGTCGTTAGTGACTTCGTTACTCGCCTGTGAGTTACCGGTTGCTAATTGGCGCATGACATTGGTAGAGACGGTTGGGAGTGTAACGGATGAAACAACGCGACATCGGATAGCTCGCGATTAGTTAGAAAAAGTTTGCAGGTTTGAGTCACAGTCATTGAATACAGTACAACTTCTATCGATTCAGTTAAGGTGGCGTATAAATATAAATACCAGTTAGGTAGTTGCTTTTAAAAGGCACTATTTTAAGTGCGAAGGTAACTAACTAATTAACATTGCATAAATACCAAAGACTATCAGTAGCACCTGTGGTGTGATTATCGGGGAGGGGTAAACTAATCATACCTCATTTCGCCAGAGACTCATTTTTGCACAAAATCTACTCTTTTACAAGTGCTGCCACTCCCGAGCGGCAGTGAGTGAAACCCCATGAACTGATACCAGGCCAGTAGGTAGACACAGAACCTGTGGCCCAGAACAGTCGACGGAAATCGAATATTACATGGACGAGGTCTCAAAAGTCGAAAGGCGTAGCGCAACATTGTGGATATGGCTACATTCACTAGAGTTGTCCATATTTGTCCTTAGAGAGACATACATATACACATACACACATACACCCGAACAGACAGCCAGACAGACAGAGATAGAGAGGAGTGAAAGGCGGAAGGAGAGAGAGAGAGTTAATAAACCTGCCAATAACTTCGAGCGCATGTCTAGTGTTCTTCCGGCGCAGTAATAAACAGCGACAAATGAAGCAACGGTTAGAAGTGGACCCTAGGGAATCACGTCGAACAGGTTGCATGTGAATTCCTATTCAGTCCTGAATTCGTATTCTTGTCTGTGCTATAGGACTCGTCCAAGAGGGGTCCATGTATACATGTTCGTTCAGCTGACGACCTTTGGATCAGAGTCAGTTATAAAAGTACGTTTTCTGATCAATTTTCCATGGTTGTATTCTATGTTTCCATGTTTTATGCCTACGATTCCTCGCTCAGCTGATAGACACATGGCGTGTTAACAAATGTCTTACTTATTTACTTACTTACTTGTATGTACGGTACACTGGTGTGCAAATTCTGGACACTGGACATTAACTTTTCATTAAAGGTTAAAGCATCCTTTATGTATGTATGCATGCATGCATGTATGTATGCAAGCATGTATGCATATATATATATGTATGTATATGTGCAGGTATTTATGTATCGAGACGCTTGATATAGCGCCTTTAGAATACCTCTCAAAAGCGCATTATGCTGGATAAAGTAGTTAGCAAACCGTTATAACTTTACGGTACGTGCTTTGTTCATGTATTAATTAAAAGAATACTTACTTTCTTGCATATTATAATAGCTCCGAAGTCCTTACGTTGACACGATTCATGTGATTATGTGCTTCCTATTTCTGTAAACGAACACTGCTATCAAATTCACTGTATCGATTGTTTACGTCGAAGCCAAAGACGAAGATGATGATTGCCTAATTAGTGCCGTTAATTGCAAACGTCATGCTTTCGCATCCTGAACAACACATAGTTTGATGTGAACGTGTCTGTAGGCTAGTTCATGTATGCACGTACATTCATTAGCCAGCCGTTATTCTGTAGTCTCTAAACGGATATACTATAATAATAATAATAATAATAATAATAATAATAATAATAATAATAATAATAATAATAATAATGTCATTATTATTATTATTATTATTATTATTATTATAATTATTATTATTATAATAATAATTATTATTATTATATAATATTTATAATAATAATAATAATAATAATTATTATTATTATTATTACAAACATTTTAAATGGACACAATGTGACACACAAGTGTGAATCTGAATTTGTGTAGGCGACGGACAGACATGCGCACAAGATGAAAGGTAAGATGAAACTAATTAATCGAAGGCTGTATCCACCTATGTTATCTGTCTTTCGATTCCTCATTCAGCCGATGGACATAACATGGCGTGCTAACAAATGCTTACTTAGTTACTTTTATCCAACAGTACGAATATAGAGCAATAGAATTTTCAGCAGGAGATGTGCTCACACACACGCACATACCCCTACTCAATTTATACAGCGCTTTTTCTGACTGATTAGCCGCAGACAGTCGACATTCTGGAAGACCTCTGATCTGCAATACCTCAGCTCTGACTCGTTCACGGCGGTTTCCCGCGTTGGCTTCTGAGGTTGAACAGGAAACAAGAGTCGCTTTGTAGTTCGTCTGGCAATTCTGCGATTTAGGTCAAATTAGACCACCTGGTGGAATATATATATATATGATATAGCGTCTTTTATTATTCATTAATATAGGCCTAGCCTTTGAAAATTTATGCCAAGATGTAGCCTTACCTTAAAAATCTGTCACTGTTCGTTATAAAGTCCGTTCGGAATCTTAAAAAGACTATGTAAATAGTGTAAATATCATTTCCTGATTGCTCCTTAGTTCTTTTTCAAAATGTCACTGTTTTCAACACCAATGGCACTATCTTTATTGCCTATAACGTACATAGTCAGTCAGTCAGTCAGTAGGTCAGTCAGTCAGTCAGTCACTCGCTCGATGACTGATTGATTGATTTACCGAATTATTGCCTTGAACACTTTTTCAATAATTCAACGTATTTTGAACGTTGAACCAAATTAGATCTTCGAGGGATTTCATATAACGTAGACGATTTTTTAGTTCACCCGTGAAAGGTCACCCTCGAGGCGCTCTGAATCGAGTTCACACTCGAGTCGCTCTAAATCGAGCGATGTCATGAGACTTAGGCAAATTTACTCCACTAGATATCCTGTCTCTTTGCAGCCGAAGAGAGACATCGAGTGCCCGTCATCCGATCCTTAAGAGACCTGAATAGATTGTACGGTCACCTCATTGGCCACTCCTTTATTGATTTGTCCCTCCCTCGATTCATACCCCTCTCTGTCTCTCTCTCTCGCCTTCCCTCTCTCCCTAGTTGCGCCGGAGATGGCCCAGACCCAGCAGAATATTACTGATGTTACTTGCCAGAAAATGCCTCGGCAAATATGACACCAGAGACATTCCGATATGGGAGCAAAGCTAGAAAATTTCGCCCCATGTGACTGTTTCCAGATCTCATCATCGTTCATTTCTCTTACTTTCCGGTCTTCTGGTTTTGCTGTCACATAGCAGAACGTCTTCCCGTCTATAACTAGGGATTTTACTTACCTGTCCCTCCCCACCTCCATCCTTCTCTCTCTCTCTGCTTTTCTCTCCATTCTTCTCTACATCTCTATGATCTCTTACCATGTCTCTCTTTTCTTATCTCTATTGTAATGCAAACTGTAATCTAAAGACTTCTGTAGCGCTGTTATCATAATGTCCAATGTATCAGTCGATTGCCACTTCAAGTCAAAATCGCAATCTGAAATCGAAATCTGTTGGAGAAGCCGGGTCGAATTCCAATAGGTCAGAGAAACAAGAAGCCAGGCTACGGTGGGTAAGCAAGTTGAAAGAGATGCGTCTTTAGTTTAGACCAGGGTGACATCAAATAATTTATGGAAAGAACTGAAGCTGGAAGTAAATTCCAAAGCTTTGGACCGCCTACCAAGAAGGTCCGAGAGCCCAACGCTGTTATGGCTATGGCCAAAGAATTTGAACCATTTGTAAGTTGCAGAGCTCCCTTAGTAATGCCAAGAAGTATAACGAATAACTCACGAGAGCCCAGCAGACGGGTTCCCATCTGGAGCTGACAGTTGACAGCATGTTCAGAGTTCCTGGATCACGCAGCATCGAAGAAGAGAAACGACGACAAGGGACGAAGCTCTTCACCATCCAGAAGTCCATCGCAGATAGCGGAAGACGCAGTGTCCAGACATCCTCGGCCATCGGGTCTGAAAACGAGGATATTCTTCAGCAGCCGGCCAACTGGTCATACAGCATCCGCAGTTGAACAGTCTGCTTCACTCCAGGAAGCTCTTGCCTTTTTCAACTGCAACTCGACACTGCTCAGAGTGTAAACAAGATGTACCCCTCAAGGTCGACGAGTCCAATGGCGGTGCACGAGGCTTCGATATCAAGGGTCGAAATCTCGCTCAAAACGTATAAAAATGACGGCGAAAGAAAGAACTGATTCTGAAAACGAAGACTCAGTCGCACTTTCCTCATCTCTACTTATATATATATATATACATTATATTCTTGCATTATGATCCATTATCCTGTCTCTGCCTGTATACCTCACTACCATGTGCTCTGTACTTACATAAAAGTAAAAAGGAGTTGAGTATACAAAACTGGCGAGGAAGGAACCATTAGCCAGAGAGAGAGAGAGACAGACAGACAGACAGAGACAGAGAGACAGAGAGACAGAGAGACAGAGAGAGAGAGAGAGAGGTTGACGATGGATGTGATAATTGGGCTCAAGACATCGAAATGTTCTTTCAGAAAGACGTTAAGAATAAGATCTAAGGCAACAACGCTTACTAGGAGATTAAAAATGAGGCTATGACTCTCAGTCGAGGTAATTGGTTGTAAACTGTGAGTTGATGGAGGAGATTTGGGGAGTGACAGGTCATTGGATGAAGGAATTTTTGAGAACTTGAGTCTTGGGGCCGATATCTTGCCAGAAAAAAGCGTATATCACCTGTCGGCAAGAGACGAGAGTGACGAAGAGCTTGATAGTATATTGAATTTGTCGAGATGTACGATTTTGTTTAGTTCTCCTCATAATAACCTCAGAGACTGCAGAGAAAGAGAGAGAGAGAGAGAGAGAGAAAGAGAGAGAGAGAGAGAGAGAGAGAGAGAGAGAGAGAGAGGTTTGCCAACTATAGTTTCTGATGGAATTTTTAGGTCAGTTGGCGCAGACGATACTTCAGTTGGTAGACAAAACTGCTAAGGAAATTGATAATGAACTGAAAGACGAAGAATAGGCGATAATTAAATGGTCAATTTTGTCAGATGCATTCCGATAGGAGATGAACATGAATAAGAAGAAGAGGGACAATTGAGTAAATGAGTTGAACTTTTCGATTTAACAAAAGAAGCCTAAGCTTCGTTTTCCTTCATCTGTCGCGGAGCCAACATTTTTCTTTTGCCGCTACTTTCTGCTGTTCTTTCGTTGTTTCATCCTACAGCATGTCCATCCTTTCTTTGGGCTGCCATCGCACATTTCAAGATCCACCTAAACTGTCCTTTTCCTTAATGTCTTTTTCTGTCGCCCATTATGCCTCCTTCCATCCTTCTTTCTCTTGCGCCCTTACCTCATATCTACTTCTCTCTCTCTCTCTCTCTCTCTCTCTCTCTCTCTCTCTCTCTCTACTCTCTTTCGCTGTCTCTCTCTGTCTTTCTATGTCTTTCCCTATTTCTCTCTGTCTGTCTTGGTGTCTCTATCACACACACACACTCTCTCTCTCTCTCTCTCTGTCCCTCTCTCTATCTATCTATCTATCTATCTATCTATCTATCTATCTATCTATCTATCTATCTATCTATCTATCTATCTATCTATCTATCTATCTATCTATATAGTTTCCCTGTATCTTCCTTACTACTATTTGCTTTCTACATATATGAAGTGGCTCGAGTGTGCATATGATGTATACATAGAAAGAGGTATAGTATAGCGTAGTGGTGATATGCAGCATCAGCAGCATAGGGTTAGGATTAGTCAGCTGCAGAGACAGGAAGTCCGGAGCAACGAGGGGTAACGTCCAAGAATCAACGAACCGACGTTTAGAAGATTAGCACTTCATAAACAGAAAACCACGACAATGACAGCCTTCCTCATCTTCATTTTTCATCCAGTCCCTTCCTCCTCCTCCTCCTCCTCCTCCTCCTCCTCCTCCTCCTCCTCCTCCTCCTCCTCCTCCTCCTCCTCCTCCTCCTCCTCCTCTTCCTTTTCATCGTCCTCCTTCTCCTCCTCCTCTTCCTCCTCTTCCTCCTCCTCCTGCTCTTCTTCACCATCATCAGGCTAATACTGTGGATTTCCGAGAATCAAACCTTAGCTGGGGAACTGATTCATACTGAAACAGAAATAGCGGAGTCACCTGTCGTACAAGTAACATTGACCGATCTCTCTGTGCCAACATATATAACTATACACGTGAAAGACTGGGACGTCTATGTATACTCTATAATCGTGACTCTATAGAAGGCATTTTTAGTGAAAACCGTAAGGACGTTTTGGCCAGTTAACATTATTTTGCTTCAACTGTCTTCTTATTTTTCTTTAGAATAGCGCCAAGGACAGGATATATACTGTAGTTACTTGTGAAATGTCGAGAATAGCATTTAACTTCTCGAACAACCATTCTTTCTTACAAAACTTATACTAATTGAAAAGGCTATCGTGTGCAACTATACGCAGAACTTTTAGGTTACACACGCCGAGCAACATGGCCCTTTGCATCCTTGATTTCTTCCCGACCTTTGACCAGCGTATCCTTCTTGCAGTCTACAAAAGAAAGTTCTCTAATGGCTGGGCAATTTATTATTCCTCTAAACTATGGCTAGGCTCAAAGCGAGATGCGTTTGTTTATACATTTAATCGTTTTTGGAGTTTCCACTCGATCCTCCTCTGTGAAGCTACAAATGGAATCAGATTAATTTTCGCTTCGTTTCCGTGATTTTTCCTGAAGAAATGCATCAGGTATTCAAAAATGCATCTTTTTAGAAATTAACTTCTATTTGTTACAAATTGCTTTTTGTATGCAAAGTGGAATGTCTAAATGCGACTACATTATGAACTTCGGTAGCGATAGAACGGTGGTGTGTTACAAAGAAGTGAAAATTTATGTTAGAAAATCAATGGCGATGCCATAGTTGCAAAAACTGTTTCCAGGCATGCAATCTGAAATATGAGAAAGAACAACTGGATGAAGTGCAGAGAAGAGCTGCCAAATTCATTTTGGAGTTGCAGAGATCTGAGGTAAGAATAAAGCTTGAAAAGGTCTGGGCTAACAGAGGAGACTTAATTGAAACTTAAAAGATTTGCACTGGAAAGAAGGCAGTGCAGTTGGCAACGCTGTCGGAATTAGCACCGAACAAGGCGACTCGAGACCATAGATATAAGTTATTTAAAAAACGGAAAGAAACATTAGGGCAAAACATTTTCAGTGCAAGAATTGAAGACTTTTAAAATAGTATGGAAGATAGCAGTTTATTATTCATCTCAGTCTCAATTAACACTATAGGCAGCCTTTAAGAATAGACCAGGAAGGATTGGCTTTTAAACATTTCTGGTTAATTTGCAGTGGTTCTAACACAAATTACATGTCTTCTGAACCACTTGAAACCCTTGTTTTATGTTATTTCGCCATAAACATGCGCCCAGATGTGTTTTAATTTTTTTTAAGTGATCGAAGGCTCTATCGTTAATACATAACTGTTGCTCTCTGTTAATGCGGAATGAATCTCAAAACGATTACTTTCATAGAATCTGGATTCCTTCCATCTCGGTATTTGCCACAAGTTTGGCAAAATTTTTACTAAACTAGGCTTTGTTGGTGGAAACGGATGGAAGGAACATTGCAATGCGAAGCCGAACAATAAAGTGTATACGCAGCTAAATAATGAAGCCTGTTTCTTTACAGAGTTCCTTAACAGGGAAATTTCTTTTCGGACTAAGAGAGTAGTAGAGTGCACACCACAGCTTTGCGGCGCATTTGTTGAGCTGGCTGATTCTACTTTACTACGTCCTGTACTGACTATGTAAATAGTATTTGTAAATAGTCATGATGCATATTTGTGATATGCGCAGAATTAGGCGTTATGTTCCCATGAATTCAAGAATATCTTCGGCGAACACGTTGTGCTCCAGTCGCCTTGATTATTGTAACTCGCTTCTTACCGATACAACAAAGTCAAATACATGTATGCAAAAACTTCAGAGTTCAGAACTACAGCCATAACTGATGCGTCAAAAAATGAGCATATAACCCCGTTACTTAAATATATTATTGGCTTCCTGTTCAGCAAAGAATTTGTTTCAAATTGGGGGTTACAGTATAGTTTATAAATCATTTAATTCTAGTCAACCACAATACTTGAAAACAATCCTCATTCCTTAGGCTTATCGTTATTCCTTACACTTATCGGTTTTCCTTAGACTTATCGTTATTCCTTAGATTTATCGTTATTCTTTAGACTTATCGTTATTCCTTAGACATCGTTATTCAACCAGACGTCTGAATATATTTCTCTGGTCTAACCATAAACACGGTTGTTTTCAGTTGTTGGACCTAAATTTTAGAATTCTTTTCCTGCATCTGTTCATTCTGCTCGGTCTCTTGTGTCATCTCGTTCTCAACTGAACACAGCATTTCAGTTGCCTTATCCACCACAGACTTCCTCTCTGCTTCATCGGACTGACTTTCTGAATATTGACTTTATTGGGGCTTGAATTTGGGGCGCCATCGGTTGATGCCTTGCGCATTAAACACCGTCTGTATAGGAGTTTCTAATTAATAGTAATGGTAATAAAGTGTGTACACGATGGAGTTCTTTGTATATGTCTCTGACTGTCCACGGTTTAACTAGATGTTCAGCGAACCAATGCATGCAAGTGCTGCTTTAGTGTCCCGCGATTTACTCAGACGACGACGCTGTTTTCGGTACGACTTTGATGAGAGGTCTCCGCCTTCCAACGCATTCGTGTACATTAATGACTCTTATGTTCTACACATTAGTGACATTTCATTGTTCCTAGTTTACAGTAAAGTTCGAACGTTAAGAGCTAACTCGCGTAAACATTTTGCCGACGAATTGTTCTCGCGTGTCATAAAAGGTCGTCTGCATCTGCCGGACACCTTGTCTAACCCCCTCTGAATGGACTATTCAGTGCACTATTCAGCTTCGCTATTATCTTTACACAGAGCGCAGGAATTAAAATCCATCGTTACATAGTTCCGATTTTATTTCTCATATGTCTTTGAAAAGAATTTTGTTTTGACGCACAAGTAGAGAGATCCGAATTCAATGTGGTGCAGAGATTCTTAGATGTCGACTTCTCATACAGGTTAAACACCCTGAATTGACGTTTAGACTTACGTATAGGGCACTTCTGATTAGTATAGACTCTTGAATCGGGGCTATACAAATTTCTGATTATAATTACAATTACCATACAGATGTTGACTAATTGTATTTAGTCAATCTATTTATAATTAGTCAACGCAGTGTAATTAGATTTAATACTTCGCTTTCATTATATTTAGCTCATTGCTTTGAGTTTTTTGTCTCTAGGCTTTTATCTGCACTTAAAGTTCTGTCTCAAATACGACATTTGAAGTTGCATTCATTTAAAATGATCAAAAACGACATATTCCAAAATCTACGCACGGTTTCCAATCCAACTGATCAAATTCTCATCTCTCCTGTGAGCTTTCGTAATAGTAGCTATGGACAGTTCAAATTTTATAAAAGTTTTACCCTGTATCTTCTCTATAACTTTACAAAACAGTCGGACATATTGTTATGTGGAATTACTTGCTCCTTACCACAATCATCTTTGCAGTTGTGTTGCTGGTTCTGCTCCCCTTTACCTCACCGACTTCTGAACTTTGGTCTCCTCGTTGCCGGGCCGTAGCACCCTCCGCTCGGCCACTCAGGATCTCCTGTTTGTCCCTCGCGTGTGAACCGCTGTGGCCCAGTCTAGAAACTTTGCCTGCGTTGGTCCCACTTGCTGGAATCGTCTCTCTTGAGAATTGCGACTTCAGCTCCTTTCTCTCCCCCTCTCAGTGTTCCGCAGGCGCTAGAAGACTGTACTGTTTAACAGTGATTCTACTTGTTCGGGTCGGGATCGCCTCTGTTGAGTCTATCCTCTAAGAAGCGCTTTATAAATCTCAAATTACAATTACAATCTTTGCAGACATTTTACGATGCATGTTGACGCAAATTGTGCCTTGCATCACAGCAACCACGGGACTATAGCAGCGAAGACGAACGCTTAATGAGAATCGAACCGTGAACCAATTAGTCAGGTCAGGTGTTATTGCGGGATGATTAACGCCTTGAATTAAACCCGGAGGCAAAATATCCGGGCAGTTCTATGCAATGGAGTGGGCCACCTAGCAACTAGATAAGCATCCGCATCAATGAACCAAGTCTCTTCGCCTCTTTGACGTCCTTCGCCCGAAATGGATTCATTCAAGAGGACTCAACCAGAAGCAAATTAACCAACTGCTCTAGTAATATCACACGACTCCATCTCCATTTCCATTTCCACATGTATATATAGTAGGACAGACAGATACACAGACTCGTAGAGAAACAAAGAAACAGAGAGACATAAAGCCAGAGGAACAGAGAGACAGCCAGGAAGACAGACAGACAAACAAAGAAAGAAAGAGGCAGAGACACTGAAAAAGATTGATACCAAGAAGCAATTAGAATATGTGTTTATATACTGTCTGTACAACGGCTTCTCTCTCTATGCTCTCTCTCTCCATTCTTTTCTTTATATATATCTTATTCTCCTTTACATATATCTTATTTTTCTTTATATAGATCTTATATATATATATTTCTCTATATATGAGAGAGAGAAAGAGAGAAGGAGAAAGAGAGCACTCGGACCTCGGACATGCAAATATAGGGAGCTCAATGAGAAAGAAAAGCAGAGGCGGCAGCAGCAACGGAAGGCAGGATGTTGTTATGGTCGGAAGAAAGAAGAGACCTATCAGCTGACTGATGGAAGAAGGAAGGGCTATGGTGAAGCCAGTGAACATTTCTCGCCAGCCAAGCCACTCGCCCCAGGGCTCCAGTGCACGTGAATACTGCTAACGAGGCTGTTCAATGCCTCACCTACAACCAGTTATTTAATATTCGACAAGGCCTCTCGAGCTTCGCTGGACTGTGTGTGTTGAGGGTCGGACAGACTGTCGTGTTGAATTCGGAAGGGTGCCGCCCTTGTGCTTTGGTCAGCGCCGTCTGCCATTATGAAACGCAATGCATTCATCATACAGATGAGGAATTCTGTTGCAGAAGCAACTCGTTTATCAGCTGCAGAAGATGTTTGCAGGGCTTGCGGTGCATGCAATCAGAAACCCTTAAATCACATTAACATGCACATTGCAAGCATGAAAGCACTAGTTAAACTTATACATATATAACTATGCAATAGGACTATTACTGACTGATACCAATCCATAATTAATAGATTGCTTTCGATATGTTACAGACTACACAGGTATTTAGAAATGCAATCCAGTTAAAGACCTAGTCCTGGTCGAAAATTTAAGGGGCTTCTCCACCAAACAAAAACGAGATACTGCTACGATAAGCACAATCGCAAGCGTGCAGTTTTAGTATATACCTATATAATATAACGATGGAATGTTATTAATCGCTAGTTAGTTCACTATGGAGTTGTAAAAGCTATTTACTACTACTATTAATAATAATATTTCAAAAGCCTGGTGCCTGAACATAAATCGGTCGCCCATAACTTGAATGTGACCGTGAAGTATGTATGTATGTATGTATGTATGTATGTAGGAACTTGGTATAGCGCCTTTTAAGTGCCTCACAAAGGCGCTTCCTGCGCTAACTTAAATGGTGTTAAGTGTAATTAAGAACAAAAATTATATCATTTAGCAAGCAGTGTTCAGTGTTTGTAAGCCTAGTAGGATTCCAGGATCACAGCATAGTGTGAAGGTAGTAAATTTTTATGGGCATCTATGAGGCAACGAAACTGAATCATCAGCTGAAAATAATTTGGGTGCTATAGGCCTACTTGTCATGAGCTGAACCACACCAATAATTTTATCGTTTCACTCAGTAAATACTTTTTGAGCAAAATTTTGTCATCAAAGTTAAATGAATTACTTGTAAAAGGGAGGAGAGGGAGTAGAAAGGGCGAGAAGACTACTTCGATGGTAAAAGGAATTGAGATAAGTTAACTCTAGTGGCGCTATATCTTGTATTTCGATAGTATGGCCTAATACTTTCATCCCCAGATAAATATTGAATATTACATGTGCGTATGAATGCACGCGACAAGATTGCACGACTCACAGATGAGATATGAGAGGATTATACATCTAGAAACCCGGCAGACTTCGATTCAACATAAGCGATACGTTGAGACGACTAAGGAAGAAACGATATACCTTATCGGAGACCGAGATAGCAAAAATCGACTATTGACAGATTATGGGTACGTTTGCCATTGTCTTTCCCGCAGGAAACGCCTTTACTTGTAAGATATCTCGAAAAATGCTCTGAAAGCCTGAAAAGAAGTCAACGAACAAGAACGACGAACAAGCTAACCAAAGATAATAAGCATCCGAAAAAAACTTAAGCAGGAAGTAGGTGAGAAAATGAAAGAGAATGTGTGAGAAGGGAGTAAGATAAGGGAGGCGGAGGGAAGCGAACAAGAGAAGATAAATAGTAGTCAACGCGAAGTCGTGAGTGCTTGGGCGCTGTCACGAGGAAATCCTAACAAATTTCCAGTCACGAATCAAGATTTATCTTTGTGGCTTGTATTTCCACCGTCTTTTGTTAATGTGGTTTACAGGGGAAGAATTTCTAGACTAATGTACTCTACAGCTTCTGTGGCGCAGTGATAAAGGTCGATGCACATCTCCGCCGTAATTCCAGATTCACTTCTCAGTCGGAATAGAAATCTCGTTAAAAAAATCCCCGCAGCTGTGCAGAGAACTGAAGATGCACAAGCGGAGGCTGGAATGGTAAGTGACAGATTCAAAGGCCCTGTTGAAGTTTAACATGCTGACCACAAGGTGATCAGGACTGTTGCGGTGTCATGTTTTAACTGGTTCTTACCTATAGGCTTAACTTAATTTTGTTCCGTTCAGCTTATTTTGTCAACGCAATTGTCGATCTATTTTGGTTCTCTTGCACCTGAAACCCATTAATCAGTGGCATCCTGGCTTTCGCGAGGAAACCTAATAAGGAGCGCTGCTACCTATCGGATTGAAGTGTGTAGGCCACACGTTTGCAATAATGTGAAATGGAAGGAGAGAATGAGATAGATGAACAATGGCAGTTACAAAGGCAGAGAAAGAGACACACACACAGACAGACAGAAAGAGAAAACAGGAGCAAAAGCAATTACAAAAGCAGAGACAGACAGACAGACAGATAAAGAAAGACAGAGAGATAAACAAAGGCAGTAACCTGAGTTATAAATATGTGCGTAGGCTTGACCCGAGCGCGTGTGCATGTGGGTAGCCTAACAGCTGAAAGAGGTCATTGGCTGAACCCTTACGTTGAGGTCAAGCCCAAACCGGATCCTAGTATTTATAGTCAGTAGTCCTACGACCGACCCTTGAAACAGTATCTAAGCGATTACTGCAAGCATGCAAAGTAGATTGTGCTTAGCTGTACTGAACGTATGTCTCGAGTAAACATCTTCTACAACCGAGTGTTTTGTATCTGTTCTTAGTGGAATACTGGCCAAATACAAATGCTTCTAACGCTTTGAAGCTGTCAGATTCCAAACATTGCCACACCAGTATATTCAAATCATTTCCGTAAATTCTGAGCTTTTTGACTCGCTTTTATGTATTTTTAAAAATAATTCTGTCAAACGTTTATTTTGGAGTGTCATCGAGTAAATTCATTAAAAATTTGCAGTTATATTTGCCTGGATAATTGCGCAAGATTCTACTACGGATGCATTATCAATATCGTTGACGGGTTTCTTCCAATTGGCGCTACCCAAATGAACTTTTGACCTTAACCAGCGTTATACAATGCAAAAGTCGTGAAAGCTCATTTTATGCGCCTATGAATAAGCTGGTTTCCGCGACTTAGCTTTCGTTGGGCGCTGTAGAAATCTCGATTACGATTACGTTTACGATAAGATAAAATAATGTAAATGCAAATGTACACGTTTTTATAGCGATCACTCATTTTTCAACGAATTAATCGGATGAGATCCTTCACCACCGCTGCCCGTTTGAACGGGCGCCACGCCATTTAAGGTCCCCGGGTACGGACTGTGCTAGCCCGAAAGTCATATTCATAGGAAAACCTATCACGTAACAAACAATGTCGTTTTTATTCCTCTGATCATTCGTTTTCACGCCTTGTTTTCTGCCTCAGCGAACTTACATTCGAATATTAATAGCGTGCGTGGTAGATGTTGATTACACTGGATCACAACGATTTTGCTACTGAAAGTAATGCATGTGCCTTATATTGATTCAAATGTGCTGATTCCAAATATGAAGTCAGAATCTGCCCAGCACGTCTAGATTTTAAGTTATGCATGCATTCAAGTAATGACGTGAGGACTCGTTTTCGGTTATGTCTGTACATTCTGTTGTATGTGTCTCCACGATTGCTGCCAGTGATACGTGCATGCCTGCAAGTGCCGCCTGAAATATTCCTAACAGCAAGCCTGCAGCAGCCGCTAGACATGATTGGGCATGTCAGCGAGCTGACGTCAGCATCAATACCAGTATATAAGGCGAGATTGCGTAGAACGAAGGTGAAGTTTTCTTATATAGCTGTAGCTAGTGTGTGAGATTTAATTTTGAAATGAATAGGCGAGGCTGTGTTAACCATCCAGACAATGTTTGCTATGTTTGTGGTAAATATACTCTTTGTGACCAGCGCAAGAAGTTAACTAAGAGAGTGATGATTGCTTACAAGTATTATTTTGGATGTCAAATCGGAGACCAGGATAAAAGTTGGGCACCTCATGTCTGCTGCACCGTGTGCTACTCTGGGCTTACACAGTGGCTGAATGGCAAAAGGAATTCAATGCCGTTTGCTGTGCCTATGGTGTGGCGCGAGCCAAGAAATCATCATGCAGACTGTTATTTCTGCATTACTAAAGTTGCTGGATTTGCAAAGGAAAATAAGTCTAAAATCGTTTATCCTGATTGCGAGTCCGCTATAAAGCCAGTGCCGCATGATGAAGAGAATCCAGTACCATTTCCGCCTGCTGCGGGTGCTGATGAAACGGACAGTTCTGATGGTAATACAGAAGATGACGTTACTGTTTATGAATCCAGTGATCAAGATTTGGAAAAGGGTAGGCCGCATTTGATAAGGCAAGGCGAGTTAGATGATCTGGTGAGGGACCTATCTTTGTCAAAGGAGAAATCTGAACTGTTAGCCTCCAAACTAGGGGACTGGAACTTGCTTTAAAAAGGTACCACAACATCATACTTCCGTTATCGTCACAAACAGTTAGCTACATATTACAAACTGGAAAATGATATCTGTTTCTGTACTGACGTGAACGGTCTCATGCTGAATTTAGGTTGCGAATACATTCCTGATCAGTGGAGACTGTTCTTAGATTCCAGCCAAGCGAGCTTGAAAGCTGTGTTGGTGCACAATGGTAACGAAAAGCCGTCTGTTCCTATAGCCCACGCTGTAGGCCTCAAAGAGTGATCAACTACTCAGACCACAAATGGAACATCTGTGTGGACCTCAAAGTGGTAGCACTTATTCTAGGCCTACAGCTGGGGTACACAAAACATATGTGCTTTTTGTGCACCATTACAAAGTGAAACTGTGGCCTCCTAGATCTGAGCACATTGTTGGTTGGCACAACCATTGATTTATCCATTGAAAGTGTACTTACCACCACTTCACATTAAACTGGGCCTCATGAGGAATTTCGTAGTGGCAATGGATCGTACTGGACAAGGCTTCCAGTATCTGAGAGATAAATTTGGAGCCGTCAAAACTGATGCTAATCTGAAGGCTGGAATTTTTATTGGGCCAGAAATCCGCGAACTAATGCGTGCTACTGTATTTAGAACCAAGCTCAACCCACTGGAATTTGCCGCTAGGGATGCATGTACGTTGGTGGTGCAAAACTTCCTTGGGAATGACCGAGCTGAGAACTATGCTGAACTCGTTAGCAACATGCTAACAGCATATAAGCAACTCGGCTGTCGGATGTCACTAAAAAATACATTTCTTACATTCCCATCTGGATTTTTTCCCACCAAACTTGGGTGATGTAAGCGATGAGCATGGAGAGAGATTCCATCAAGACATCTCCACCTTTGAAGCAAGATATCAGGGCCACTGCAATTCCAACCCATCTTTGAAGCAAGATATCAGGGCCACTGCAATTCCAACATGATGGGCGATTACTGCTGGTTTCTGCAGCGGGCAACAGCGGCCACTCACAAGCGCAACAGCAAGTGTCTAAAGCACTTTTGAACTCGTATAGAGTTAAGCTAGAGACAAAATTTCGAAATGTATGCTTTCATCTGAGTAACATACATATATTTATATCACATTTTAAAACATATTTTAATTTCAAGTTATAAAAGAATAACATTTTGTTTCTTGTTATGAATACTCTGAGTTTGCATAATTACACAGTTATAAGGAAATACTAGTTCTGTAAAGAGTTTGCATAATTATTAGCATGTATGCTGCATATCTTAAGATCCTGACGTGCTACACAAAATCTGACTTCAGATTTGGAATCAGCAGATTCGATTTAGTGTAGTACACATAACATATGCCTAGTAGCAGGCGAAAATATTTTTCGTGTGATCCAGTGTTATAAAAACCCATCTGACCGAGTTTAGTTCGGCGCCCCCAACAGAAAACCTATGTTGGCCATTGCTGATGCTGTAACCGTTGCGATTTGATATTTAATATCTCTTCAACTTCGCTTGTTCTAAATAATAGCGGACCATTCATAGAAACACAAAATATAGTCTATAAAAAATATAGACCATCCGGTTTAAAGTTAATGTGCCTTCCGAGGTTGATTAGGTTTTTTTCAATACGTTCCTATCACTATATATCTAAGCGAGAGATGGAGGCAATCGTGGCAAAAAGAGGACAGCTGCGTCTTTGAGAATAGACGCCCTTTCTAGACTGTGTTCAGCTCAAAAAGCCGCATCGTGCTAACTTGTGTTCTACTATTCTAGTCCATGTGGCTCTACGTTTACCTTGTAGCCCCTTCTAATCCTTGGAGGCCGCAATTAATAAAACACCTGGGCTTTATTCTTCTATCCCATTCCTATGGTTCTCCTTGGGCGGAGATCTGCAACACAGCAATCGCAGTCTGCATTCTAAGGCAACGGTGAAAACTGCCATGGTTGCCAACTTTTTAGGTCTTAGTTTCATCACCTTCTCAAAATCCTGGGCGCCTAAACTCCTTTCGCCCACTCTAGTTTGAGGTGTGAGCCTGTATGGCGAAGTATGGAATGAAGAATGAACTCGTAGACCACGTTATGTACAAATAAAATGTTGGCTAAAATGAAATTCAGACCACGTAACTGTAGCTGTAAACTGCGCATGCCCGCGGCCATGTTGGCCGCGTGGCTTTCTATGTGTCATTTTGACAGATTATATCGTCTAGCATGACATAAGCTCGATAATTTTCTGCAGTTTCGTTGCTTTCTGTTGCCGAGTCTGCGTGTCGGAATTATTTTTCCTTTCTGACACGGATTTACTGCAATTAGGACGGTTTCTTTGACTGTTTTTGTGACCTTCTTTGCCTGGAAGAGTCCACCAACAGAGGGGGGACAGGCTTCCAGCTTGAATGTCGAGCTTCGGACCTTCAGACCAACGCACGCCGTCTACGCCGGGAATTTGTCTCGGTGGAGGAAGGGCGAAGAAAAGTCTTAGGAGCGGCTCCGACTGTCAGCCAAGAAATGGTTCAACTAACTAACGGCCTAACAACCTACAGGCCGGCGGGCGATGAATACCTGTCCGTCCTGCGTATATCCTTTGGATCGGGGAATATCTGAACGCCGCGTCGATTTCCATCTGCGAGGGACTGTTGGACGGTGAGACAACCGTGTGCCATCGGCGGCGGATCACATCGCCCATCGTCGTTTCCTCATCCTCGACGCTACGTGCTTCAGGAATGTCAGGACTTCAGAACATGCCATCATCTTTTAGCTTTAGTTGGGAATCTGTTGGTATGGCTTTGCGTAATGTAATGTAATGTAATGTAACAAGCACTTATATAGCGCTCTTCAAGTACCTCTCAAAAGCGCTGATGACACGGCTATCCTACCGATCTAAACAAGTGCGTTTTCAAGTTAACAGAGAATGAACACTGAGTTAAACTAAGTGGAAAAGTACGAATGTTTAAAGGGAGACTGTTCCAGAACGATGGACCAAAGCAGGAGAAGGCACGATGAGCACGCAACGACGTGCGGTAACGTGGAATCAGCATATCTCCACGAGCAGCAGAACGCAGCAACCGGTCACCAGGTCGACTGGAAACAGGAACACACAGCTCCCGAATGTAAGCAGGCGCAGTGCCAATCGTAGCAGAACGGACAAGTAGAAGAACCTTGAACCGAATCCGTTCCGAAATAGGAAGCCAGTGTAGCGTCTCCCTGATGTAATCCGAAATGTGAGAAAACTTTGGGAGATTTGCAACCACCCGAGCAGCACAGTTCAAGACAGGCTGGAGCTGGCCAAGTCTGAACTTCGGGAGACCCGCCAGGATGGAATTGCAGTAGTCGATTCGCGTGTCTGCGCGAGCTTGCCACTGGTGTCTCTTCTAATTGTCTTTTAGTTATCTGAGCTATGTTTATTTGCAGGATACTATTCTGTTCTTAATGACACTTAACATCATTAGTGACTTTTAACATCAAGTCTAGCGCAGTGAGCACCACTGATTAGTTTTTGCCTGAAGAGGCGCTATACAAATTTAAAGTTACAATTACAATCACAAATTTATATAACGTCTGATGAAGAAAGACTCCTCAGAGGCGCCCCTGATCAGACAACACAAAACTACAGCCAAACAGAATGGTTTTAATCGCATGCGTTAAAGGGGTGAAGTAAGACCAAAGAACTAATGTCTTGTTGCTAAGCAACTTAGTCCTAAAAGACGGAGCAACAAGAGTAGCTTCTGTGTTACATGTATAAGTTCTGGCTGAAGGAATAACCAGGTCATAGCAGTCTGAAGGGCTCTGAGCTAAGGCGGATCACAGCAAGGCAGTAACTCACTGGCATTAATATCTTAAGCCCATTGTCTTTTGCCTCGGTAGCCAGTGCAGTTCCTCCCGAATGAAAGTAGATGGAGGCCCAAACCGGAGTCAGTAACCAATCAACCAAATTGCAGCATTTAAAACAGATTGCAGCTTAATAATGGGGCGAATCGTTAGGCCTACATTAATGACATTGCCATGGTCCAACCTGATGCGTATGTATGCGTGTATCAAATCGTGGTGGTTTGAGTTGTAAGCGTAAATTCAACGCATGTGGCAGAAGCACGTTCGACATACTCTTCGTATACTATGTGAAGCTCAGTTTTTGGTTCAAGGTCACACACAGACCACGCACAGTAGCATCAATCTTACTGAAAGCTGACTCCAAATTTGTCTGTCTGAGTTTTCCTTACGCCAAGACGCCTCTGTCCTGTGCATCGATATCTCCGTCTCAGACGAGAGATTACACCTTCAACGTAACTTGATCCGAGCATTTGTACATCGCGTGAGAGGTCGCTGCTCTGCTGTGACTGTAATTCAGAGATCTCTAATCGGTCAGACACGGTCCGTGAACTGACGTCCATTCGAAGGACATGCGATAGCGTAGGAACTCTACGATTGAACAGTCATTGAATATTTACTAGGGTCGTGCTACACGGTAGCTGTGGACAAACTCGAACATAGCGACTACAATGATAACAGAAATAATAAAAATCTTGAATGAGCGTTATATAACTGCTCTGAATAATATACAGTATATGCGTATTGTAATCGTAATTGCAGTCAGAAATTTGCATAGTGCACTTCAGAGAAACTAATCAGAGACGCTTTCTATACGCTAATCTGAATGATGTTAAAATTAATAAGTTTAAACTCTCATCAATAAGCAAATATTGCTGAGACAACTAGTAAAGGCAAAAATGACGGGCGTCCACACGCGCGTAGCACCGAACCAACGGGTTTTCATCCAGAGTTGATAGTTGACACGATGTGCAGAGTCCCTACAGACCGCCTATCATCGACGATGGGAAGTTGATGTATAGACCCTATATAGTTATATGATTACAACTTCTTGTTTATGTGCGTCAATAATGAACATACTTAAAATATTGCAGAAGTAAAGCAAAGAGTCTGTTAATTTAACCTTGTGTAACTTTATGTAACTTAACTTTATGTAGCTGATGTAACCTTATTCGCGATGATTAACGCCAAGTTTATCACGTTTCTTTTTGCAGGCCATCGAATTTGAGAGGCCTGAAGTTACAAATGAAGCTGTCGACTGTTGTCGACGTCCCCCCCCCCCCCCCCCGTAGACTGTCAGTGAAAGCATACAGGTGATTAACGATCAGCTGTCTTGAAGAATTGTCCTTAACTTGATGCTAGCAGTCTTTGGTTTGAGATTCTGGCGACAAAAGTAAAGCAAAGAAGTCTCTAGTAGGCCTCTATACTAGAGACTTATTTGGCTAACGTTGGTCACGAGGAACACATGGACCTTAACCATCTGCTTGACGGATGTAATTATGTGCGATTGATTGTATGAACTAGGATGCTGACAGCATGTATCCTTTATTCAGATAACAATTAGTATAGGGATGCTTTATGGGTATATCACAAAATTACCTTAATTACAAAAGATTTGCTGTGCCTCGAAGTAATCAATCATCTATCATCCTTTTTCTGCAAAGAGCCTGAGCCTAGACGTCCACAGTCTGTGCGTCGTCTGTGGCATGTGCAGCAAACCTAATTAGCTTTTAATACCTACACATTTCTTGATTACCTTATGATTTCTTATAATTGACTTGATCGAATGGTGCGATCCGTCACTCGCTCAAGCCAATCTTGGAGATTGCACATTAACATTTTATTATCTGATACGGAATATTTTCGACAAAAATATGAGCGTTAAGACTTTAACGAATCTTTTTCCTGTTAAGACTGTTCAAAAACGCGCAAACTAAATTTTATAATTCTTGAAAATGGAAGGTGTATATCAAACGATAAACGCTACTAGAGAAGATAAACCGAGCAGCTTTCCGAAGTTATTGTTATTGCTTTTGAACAGCGAGGTGTCTTAAGACATGAAGCTAAGACTTCAACATGTCCATGTGACCTTTATCATTCCGGATCTTGCGTTGACAGCATTGACAAAACTGGGCTAGAGATTCCGAGAATTTACTCGTCAGGATCATGCAATGACGACAGGATACGATTAAAGACCGATCAGCTCGTGACACTTTTATTCGCTTAGCATGATACCACACCATGACACCCATTCGTCCCAGATTATCTTTCGTACCTGATATGATTCACCAATATGCTACCAATGTCTCAGTCCAGTAATGCGCCAACTAGTGACGCCAAGAATCCGTCAGAAAAACAGTCGCAGAATCTCTGAACAAAACGGAATCTTTGAACGTTGCTTGGGTGCAACTGATAGCACTTGACTACACCCTGAAGAAGCATCTATTGTTTTTTCCTACCGTTTAGAGAAAGACTAGTGCCTGTAGGCGTTAAACAAGGCTCTGAATGAATGAGAATCGATAGGACTAGCCAGTTCCCTAACCATAAGAGCTCGTTAATATCTGATCCTGCTGTTGCTACGCCTAGGGACGTTCTTGTAGATGTTGCGGTCTACATAATGCTGTGTGCAAAGAGCCTATCGAGATACTGCAACGTGCCAGATATTGTGCCCACAATCTTAAGCCACACTTTAAACTTACTCGACAAAAAGTTGGCAACGTTTAATGGTGTCTGAATAATTAGCTACATTCTGCTGGAGAAGCGGTTTTCATCATATTGGTTTCATGTCTGGCAACATCGCTTCAACGAACTAAATTAGTCTGTATTCAGCCACTACAAGGGCGTTTTTATTTACTGTGGAATGATGAAGGTAAACTGATTAACAGCTTCACCCAGTCTTCGTATCTTCAGTGACTGGCCACACAAATTTACATTGTCACCTTACAGCACTAAGCTGTTGTCACAGTGTCATAAACCTGTTAATTGCTAATGTGTCTTTAAAAAAGAGAATTATAACTAACAAGACATGAATAAGAAATCCAGCCCGTCGCCGGAGTCGTGCAACGGGACAACAGAGAAGGCGAATGGTTTGTCGGTGGAACCATTCTTGCTCGACTTTAACCCCTATTTGGTGCCGGTCAACGGGTACCTGTCGCCAGCCCTCGTCCTGCTGACCATCGTCACCAATGTCTTCGTCTGTGCCGTCCTACTCAAGCCGAACATGCGCAGTGCGACCAACACACTGCTCGTCGCAATGGCCGTCTCCGACATGCTAACAGGTGTCTGTCCCATTCCATGCTACCTGTATTTCTTCAGCTGGGGCCATTACGCCGACTGGGTCCCGTACAACTGGTGCTTCGCCTACTACTGTCTAACGGACTTCCTGCCGACGACCTTCCACACGGCCTCCATCTGGCTGACGGTTGCTCTCGCCGTCCAGCGTTACATCTACGTCTGCCACTCCCTCGAGGCGAGGCGCTGGTGCACCGCTTCGAACACTCTTGGCGTCGTCCTCTTCGTTTACGTCATCGCCATCCTGTCGCAGATGTCGCGATTTCTCGAAGTACAGTACATTCCAGTTCTCGTAGCGTCTCGTCTTCACCCGGAAACGACCGTCGTCAGTTGTCGCTATGTATATTCAAAGTTCGTCGGCGACAACCTCAACGTCTACTTCAACGTCTACTACTGGTTCCGTGTCGTTTTCATTCATCTGGTTCCCTGCACGGCTCTCGTCTTCATGAACGCCATGCTCGTGCAGACGATGCGAGTGGCGCAGAGGCGGCGCCAACAGCTGCTGAAGCAGAATCGCCGGACGGAGTCACGCCGCCTGGCGGAGAGCAACCTGACTACGATGATGCTCGTGGCTGTCGTTGGAGTTTTCCTCGTCGTCGAATTTCCGCTGGCCATCCTCTTCATTGTCATGATCGTCGAAAACCTTAAGGATACGATCCTAATGGATCCGCTATCCGCCAACGTCGCATCCCTCTTCATCAACTTTTTCATCCTCGTCAGCTACCCACTCAACTTCTTCATCTACTGTGGAATGAGTCGTCAGTTCCGCGCGACCTTCAAGGGTCTCTTCCGGTCTGAACCTGAGGGACCAGCGCCCGCAGAATGCACCGCAGAGCCCTCCAAGTACGTATCGATGGCGATACTAGATAATTGCAGCCGTACGTATGACACGTACACGACAACCGTTAAAACGGAAGTGGCTTCCAGCGATTCTTCGCGTCTGCTGTAGTATTATGACGCCGTCACTCGTAACTCCATCTAGCGAATGAAAAGACGATCGAAGAACAGAACTGCGCGGCTTTCCATAACAACGGCTGCGGTGGTTACGACAGCATTTAGCAAATGCCCAGTTTCACCTATTCCTCCAATTAATTACTAGAAACGTCCCATTCGTTCAAGATGACGACTTTAATCGGCAGCATCCTCGCTCTTATCTAGGCTGCAACCAAAGAAGCAGATTGTATCGGACTAATTCTGGTGCCGATCGTCACCAAGCCAAAGGAGTCGTTAAACTTCAACTGCCGGCTGACTGGAAATGGTCTATGAAAGCGGATCTACCAGATTTCTTGTTAAGAACCTTGATTGTCTGAAGTCTCTGATGCTTTCATTGCACTACTAGGTCCCACAATTTCTATTGAACCATGATTTATTTACGCCCATGCATAGGCTACGTGACATTGTACTATATTTACTCTACCTGTTAATAATTTAAATCAGTCTAATACGTTAGTAACTAGTGTCTGTAGTAATTTAAATTGTATCTTTTGAACAAAATAATAAGGAAACTGTATATTTCCTAAGCCACTGTCCCTGTCGCGCTCCGTATATGTATTTTTTGGATGTCAATGTTCATGTCTGTGTGTATGTTTGTGCATCACTGTGTGTCTGTCTCAATCAACTGGCTGGTCCGATCTATACAGTTGGAATAAGGCTGTGGAAACCGAGCGAAGATAAGTGAAAACACTCGCTAGATGGAACTAGGTACTACAAGGAAGGATTATTTATAGCTCGAGTCTTCTAAGAGGTAAAGAAGGGACAGCTTACGACTAATACAATATATACAATATAATATATTATATAATAGCTACAGTAAAGTTACAATAACAATTACGGAAGACTATAATTGGTTGTTCATTCTTCGTAGGCTATCATTGTACTTGGTTGTTAATCCGTCTACTTATTAATATAGTGCTTATTATATTATTAGTCATATAATCATAATTAAACATTATTGTGTTCGTCTTTTCATTCGTTCTAAGCGCTTAAATCTGTGTCCGAATGATATGCCTTCAACACGGCACGAGAACATTAGACGACAAGAAAATTGAAAGCTAAATTGACGGGTTTTAACTAAGTTAGGTTAGAACCTACATTCCGGATGCATGATGTGTTTCGGTACAGTAAAAACACAAGGAGGGTTTCCTCCTTTAAATATGTGTAAATCTGTAGTTAACATAACAGAGGCATCTATCGGTGAGGATGGGGTCACATGTCTACCAAGAGTAGGTTCAGGATGTGGAAGAATTCGTGTCTTCATCGATTTCTGCATTTTTATTGCATCAAATTCTGCACTTCATTTGCTTACTTACCATCTTCTCACTCTAATGGCAAACAATCATGGAATGCGGTGCAATCCTGTTCAGGGTTGTTTGGAATCCAAAGTTCAAGGTTTAGTAGGAACACCTCATAGCAAGGTGACCTACTCGTACACGACGTACAGAGGAAGATAATCAACCGAACTAATTAATGGACAATGGCAGCAAAGATGAGTAACAAGACACACTTTTAAAATGTAAATTTGAATATCATCCACAAAGAAACGATATCCTAATGAATGATCAAGTATTGTACACAATATGATATTGTTTAATGTAAACAAAAGAGGACCAAGCACGGAACCATGCGGGAAACCACATGTCAATAAATCACTAAACGAATAATTACCATTCAAATATTCTGATTGAGTGCCTGGACTGAGATAAATAGCAAATCAATCCAGGGCGGGACCAATGCTCCACATGATGCAAAATTTGAGAATGGTCCACAGTATCAAAAGCAGCAGACAAGTCAAGAAGAACAAGCGCCATCACCCAACTTTAGGCCTATCCATAGAACACATAATGTCATTATGAACTGCAAGACGGGCGAATTCTGTTGAATGAAAATTACGGTATGCAGACTGAAAGGAGAGGTTAACGAGTTGGAAGATAAAAGGATTTGCATACTATTCATAATTACCCGTTCAAAAATTTTCGGTGCAAATTTCAAAGTTGAGATAGGTCTGTAATTAAACAAGTCGTACTCGTAATCGTAAACTCGATATTTCTACTGCACCAACGAAAGCTAAGTCGCAGGAACCAGCTTATTCACAGGCGCTCAGTCAAAACAAAATCGATAGACAAGAAGGGTTTGGCTCCAGGTCAAGATACAAGAGTCAGTCAGGCAGGTAAGCAGACAGTCACCTGGATCAAGAGAAAATTTTCTGTTGCAAAGTTGTTGCAATGGTGCTGATATAGGCCTACTGTATATATAAGCGCACGGTACAAAACTAGATGCCCAAAGGAGCCGTAATAAATATATAAATGTAAGTATCTGATCATTTATTAGACGCCTCTTAGTAACTTCATAAAGGCACTAAAGAGCAGTAAAACCAAGACGCAGTTTTAAAAAGTAACGAAATTTGTGATGAAGAAACATGTTTGGAAGCCATTTGTTGTTCGTACACAAACACCATTAGCGTTTAATGAAGTTTTGTTTCCCGTCTTCATAACAAGATCATATAAACTTATTAGATTTTATTTTTTATTTTATCACATATACATGCTGTGTGCTGGTAAACTAATCATGATGAAACTTTCCATAGTAATTATTTTACAAACAAAAACCTCACCGTTAATTCAATGTGAAATATTCTTACAGTTCTGACGTCAATAAATACAGGTAAGGTACTGCAGGTAAAATAAGGTAAGGCAAGGAAAGCCTGAAAAGTAACGTAAGTGGCGTAAAATAAGACAAGGGAAGCAAGGTCAGGTTAGTCCGGTCTGGACAGCTCGGGTCATGCCAGGTCATGTAAGTTAGTTTAAGGTAAAACAAAGGTCACGAAGAAAAACAGAGGGAATAGTTGTAAGAATACATGTCGATGGTGAAAAGCTGAGAGGGTAAGATGCAAAATATGATAGGAAAATAAGAACAAGGATTATAGCAATGGACAAGTAGGCATTTGGGTAACAGAAAGGAGCTGCTGAGACAAAATCGAAACACAAATCTAAAGAGTCGGGTGATTGAAACAACGAATTACATACAGTGAAGGCCTACATATGATTCTAAATAACACGCAACACGAAAACTGTGGACAGTTTGTGATGAATTACGGAGAGTCAGCTGGAGAAAATACAAAACTAACGAAAAATGGTGACAGTGATGGAAGAAATTTTCAAAAAAGCTCGACACCTTCATAAACGGTGTCTTTGAAAGAACAGACCTGCCCAGAGGCAGAGCATCTAAAGAACAAAGGAAAGCGAAGGTAAGGTAATTTAATATGAACTAAGGTATGATCATAATTGATTACGCGTCTCTGAGCACAGTTATCCTCGCTGTAGCGCAAACAGCACTCCAAACAGGCAGGCAACTTCGTGTTATATGACTGCCTTGCTCGAATCCTTTTCACTGTATGTACGTGAAATCGAACACCAGACACAACAACATGTGTTCTAGGCGCTACCAATCGATGCTTGTTATTGAAACAGATGACAGTCATTATGATTTTGAGACGGACCAAAATCAGTCGAAACCTTGTTTGGTTGCGAAAAAGGTGATCCAGTGATCGTGACTCAAAAGAGCCACGGATGGACGAGAATATGGACTTGCTGCCTCTCAATGTATGTGACCTATTTGAGGCGAGCGTTGCTTCTATCGCGAGGCGCACGGGTGGCTTAGGAGTTTGCTAAAGGCACGCCGGAACTCGACGTTAAAAATTGTGTAGATAATTGGATTTAGGAAGCTGTTGATGTACCCGAGCCAGACGAAGAAGGCAAAGACGACTGGATCGATCTGACACACAGACCGGTGATCATCAAAGAGGTCGTACCGGATACAGATGGCGCTAATGATGCTGATGGTGAAAAACGGAACCCAACAGAGTAGAAACACGACTGAAACAAACCAAAAACAGACCGGAAGTTAGATGCAAGTAAGGAACGCCTTTGTCAGAGGCTTCGCTAAAAAAGAAACATGGACAATATGCCCTCAAACATACACATGTATATATTCCTATAAATATATAATAACGAGGTTTTCATAGTCTTTATCATGCATGATAATGATGACGATGATGATGATGATGATGATGAGTTCTCTGTTCGAAGGTAGGTCCATTGGCTTTATGCCACCCAGGGATGAGATTAATGAAATGATTTCCCGCTGCCTTCCTCACAAACATTTGTGACTGTTGGAAGCGGTGGTGTAGTGTATAGTCTGTGCCTCGTAACCGGAGGGTCGAGGATTCGAATCTGTCTCAAGCCACTGCGTAGCGACTTTGGACAAGTTGCTCACTCATAATTGCCTGTGAGGAAGGCACCTGAATACCACCTCACCCACCTAATCCCGGGGTGGCACAAAGTCAATAGATCTTTCTTCGGGCAGAGAACTCGTCATCATGATCATGATCATGATCATGATCATCATGATCATCATGATCATGATCATCATCATCATCATCATCATTATTATTATTATTATTATTATTATGTATATGTATATGTATATATATAGTCCCGTAAATACTGATGCCAACGGCGTCGTTGTTTTCCATTAAGAGATTGAATGACAATGCTGAAAAACTAATCACTCGGTCACTCTCACGTAGAAATTCTAAGGAATAACTAATTAATTCGTAATAAACAGGAAAGGCAAATAGATTAATTAACGGCTTCAGTCTATTATTAGTATACATCTATAGCAGAAACTTAGCAGTAGGCTACGATGCCATTTGCGCAGATGTCTATTTATATAGGCGCGGTTACGTGAACTTAACGTCAGATTAGCATCCGATATATGCATCATTCGTAAGGGCGCGTTAGGTCCGAATTAGAAAAAGATGTAACAATAGAATTCAAACAGCCAGCTGCAGAGGAAAACCTTGCACGTGCCTGCAACAAGATTAGCTAGGACAGCGCAACTGTCCACACCATAATTCGGTCTTGCAACCTGATAGTGTCGTACAGACGCGAGGCGCTGGCTGGCACCAAAAAGGTTTTACGTCTATCATCCGGCTAACCCAGTTTCCAAGGCCAAGAGTAGCAGATGGCTCAGGTCTTTTTATCTTAGCTGATTGAGTAGGCAGTTTGTCGTAAAATGATGAACATGAACATGGCTATATATACACGAGAATGAAAATGAACATGAAAATAATTACTAACATGGACAGTTTGAATACTGATGTAAACGTAACAAGAATATGGTTATGATTATAGCCATAAATGTGAATTTGAATATAAAAATGCATGTGAATATTATACTTGCATGAAAATGAAAACGAATATGAATATATAAATATGTAGTGAATATGAGTATACCGATAACTATGGCTAGCGTCTTGGCTGCTTTTTTTTCTCTCGAATTGCGCTCCCTTCTCATTCTTCCGATCGCCATTCTCCATTTTAGGCACACTCTAACAGAAGTGCTTGTCAATCTCATTTCATTCAGCGTCCTAATCACCGGTTCATCTGGTTCCACGCTGTTCAGCAGGGATTTGTCGCCGCTTAGCGTCGTCCCAGAGATCTCTGGCCCATCCTGGTCGTTGGATATGGTCAGCGGTTCTTCCTGAGCCACAGGTCCCACAGGTCCAACGAGTGAGACAAGAGATGCTGCAGATGGTGAAACAGGAGACGAAATTCCGTTCAGCCCCTTGGACGCAGCGATCGGTGCCTTGAAATCAGAGATGGCGGTCGCACAGTCTTCGCGATTCGGTGATGGCTTTTGTGTCGGTGGCTCCTCTTCCTCCTCTTCCTCTTCATTGTCATCATCCTCCTCCTCTTCGTGTCGAACAACGGCAAAGGCGACCGGTTCCTTCGGCAGTAAGGCTTCCTCCTCAATCGTAGGCAGATAATTCCCGCCCTTGGTTGCTGCCCCTCCATTTTCGTCGAGAGCCGACCGCCCGGTGTTTCTCACCGTCGCCGCCGCCATGTTCCTATCCAAGGAAAAGGCCAACGAATTACTGTCTGTCTTGGCGCTAACTTTGGCGCCATCTGGGCGCTGACGATAACACGGCAACAGAGTATGTTGCTGTCGACTGCGCCTCCGAATGACGTAGAAGATTCGCCAGTAGAGGATGAGCATCGCAATGCAAGGGATGTAGAAGGATCCCATGGACGAGAATATGAGGAATTCGGCGTTGTAGAAGGTGCACTGCGTCGGGCGACTGGTCCGTCGTTGCGAGTAGTTGATTCCAAGAACGATCGGTGAAGATATGGCGACCGATACGATCCACGTCAGTGCAACCGTCAGGCACAGGCGCTTCGAATTCTTGTGACGAGCGTACGATATCGGATATGTTACTGCGATGAATCTGCGCATGTATATACATCCACATCATCAGCAGCAGCATCATTGTCAACGTTGTCAGCGTCATATGATCATCATCAGCTTCTTCTTCTTCTCCTTCTTCTTCTTCATCATCATCATCATCTTTTTCTTCATCATCATCTTCTTCATCTTCATCTTCTTCATCTTCATCTTCATCATCTTCGTCATAATCACCATCTTCTTTCTTACCTCCACTTTCATCTTTGCCATAATCATCATCATTGTCATCATTATCATCATAATTGTGATCGTTACCATTATCGTCTTCATAATCTTCTTCATCATTCTATTCTATTCTTCATTTGGATTAAGAGCCAAAATATCATCATCATCATCTTGGCCTTCTTTGCGGTTGCTGTCGCAATCTTCATTGTCTTCCTACTTCTTTAAGTTACGAGCGGAACTATCATCATGAATATGAGTTAGTAGTAGACAAAGGCAATTTTTGCTGTCATCTACATAGCAGTGTCCGTCTTTCCGCTCTATATCATTCCTTTTCTAGCAGTTTTCAGCCAAAATCAAACACTTCGTCAAATCCAGAAGTCAGATATCAAATGTGATAATAAGTTATTCATTACACGCCAGCTTTACCTCAGTCGGTCACTGACAATATTTTTCGGTGGTATCGTCTTTCTCCAGGTAACGGTACATTGCAGACACACTCACCTGTCTATACTAATGGCCGTCAGATTAAGGATGGATGCCGTACAACACATGACATCGAAAGCAACCCACGTGTCACACAGTCTGTTACCCAGGAGCCAGTGCGAACTGTTAAACTAAAAAGGGAATAGAAAATAAGAGAACTCTCACATTTTTCCATCAAATAAAACGCAACACTAACCAACTAGAGGTTAGGCTACAAGTTAGATGAAAATGACGAGTTTAACCAAAAGATGATAAACAGTTAAAAGTGAGGCTAAAAATACATTCGGTTCGGTAGGATTCGGTACAGATGCTTTTGTTGTGTTGGCGGTTAGAGTAGGTTTGATCAGAGACACAGCATCAATTGTAAGCTCATAAGCACTGTGAAAAGACATGTGTTTACAATGGAAAGAAAATTGTCCTATAATCAAGTTGTCTGATAGTCCATATTTAGCTGAAATTGTTCCATAATTGACATCAGTTGCAAATTTAGAACAAGAAAGAATGAGCTATAAAAAGAAAACGAAATGAGAACGAATTGTCTTAAGCAGTCAATTTGTGTCATTTTCCGTCGTCCTATGAATCATTTTGTCCTTCAAGTGATGCTATCGTCGTAAGTGTCTGGCTTGGCTCTCGTTAGCTGCATCTCAAGCCACAATCGGGGTTTTTGCTGTGTCTTTCGACTGATCTGTAGAGCATACAGAACATCGCCTCAACAAACGGATAATCTTTCTGACGAGACCGGTGAGACTCGATAACAAATCGCCAGTTGAATCACTGACGCATTTGCTAAGGCCAGACCAGTTACCACTGGGCCACGACACCATCCTCATTGCCGTCTCGGTGTCTCGCGTTTACTGATTCAGTCGTAAAAAGCCCGATGCAGCAGCGAGAGTCTGGATGAAGGCATCGAAGCGCAACCCATCTCAGCTGCATCGTCCAAAGGCAATTCCTATGCCACGTCCGCCTTTTCTCTCGACAGCAGGCAGTCACTCGACAGACACGTAGACAGATAGGCAGGAAGACAAATAGACAGACAGACAAACAAGTTGGCTGGCTGGCTGGAAGACATTAGGACAGAGACAGGCAGACAGGCAGGCAAAACATGATTGCCACCATCATCGTCATCATCGTCGTCGTCGTCGTCATCATCATCACAACCAGCAGAAGATGCAGGTTATTACTAACCTGCTTCAATTATAGGAATCTCTCTATTACTTGTCTTTCTTTTGAACATTTGGTTATCAGATTATTTTCGATTACCATCTTCATCTATGAAACCATTATGTTCCTCAGTAATCTTTCTATGTAGCAACCTATAAGAGCGGATCCAGGATTTCAGCCCCAGGCGACAAAGTGAGCGCAGAGTGCGAGCGTATACTGGGATCTGAGGAGAAGGCCAAAGTCTGGTCCAGAGCTAAAGCCTCTGGTTGCTTTCCCTGCATTATTAATAGGTTTTTACATTGTATCGTGCTCCATATTTGCAGCTTGATATGCGATGTGCAGCACAACCTATTAAAAGTTGACAACGTTTAAACTCAACTACAATATAGATACTATTTAGACGACCCGTCGAGAGAAATCTTGGCAGGAGAACCAAAGTGTTCCATAATTAAATCAAAATTTTTTTAATCTAAAATATCACAGTTGCGTACTAATATCTAAGAAGCGGTGTAAAAAGTGTGTATACTACTTCTAGCGTGTACTATTAACATAGGTTTAAGTTCTTATAAGTTATTTTATAAATTAATGTGACTGATGACTTCTGTTGCAAAGTGATTTTACCAGCTAATTATATCTTGCACTTATTTCATGAGAAATGAAGTTTTCATCAGACGAAACCTAGAAAGCAGAGGCCTATCTATTTCACCCCTCACATCAGTCTCAGGAAATAGGCCTGCACTGGCAACTGCATCATGTGCTATTTCAGTGCCATCCAGCACACGCATTCTTTCAGCTGAAAGAGTTGTTGATGGTTCCGCAGACGGCTTTTCTTTGATTTAATTCCAAAATGAAATAAAGCACGCTGCTCTTTTTTGCTCTTTTTTGCTCTTTTTTCTTTCTAAAATTCTCTCCTCCCTTTATTTTTGTTTCTGAGCTCCTGATTTTTGTTTATACTTCGTCATTTCCAAAATAACGGTATAATTTCTAAACAGACTTATACAGACTGCCAAATTTCGATGCTTTATATATTGGGACATTAAAGGCTCCACCTGTGAACATCTGATATAGAAGAGACAGAACAGAACTCAGCTATCACTTCAACGCTCCACGTGAGTAGATAGAGCTCATCTGCGATTCCTCTTTCCTTTCTACTCGGACCTTTTAGGTTCAAGGTTTATAGGCTAACAAAACATAACCTCTAGTGATCTAATCACAAGATTCAAGTAAGAATGTATGGTGTATATATACAGACCGTAATGCATATATAATGTCACTATGTAGCCGGGTCATAGAGATCTAAATACTAGATTTAGACCTCCATGAGCTGGTCTTCAGATTATGGAACTGGCTTAATGGGCTAGGCAGTATAATCAGCGCATAAATACATGTTTGCACTAGTGGAAATATGATAGGCCTAATGAGACGAATAGATAGCACATATAACAGTGCCCTTTGTAAATGAATGGGACAGCAAAATTCGTCATTTTTGATATTTTTTCTGCATTATTTAATAAGCTTTTGCATTTTATTCCAGTCCAAGTTTGAGTCTTCCATTCAAACACAGTCGACGACCGGGTGTCGTGGTCCCGGTCCCCCAGATCCGCCCCTGGCAGAATGCTCTGTGCTGACTAAAATCATTTCTTGTTCCACTACTAGCTTTATTTTTCAATCTAAATGTGCTTAATGGGTTTTTGTTTTCTATCATAGATTATGTAACTTTTGCAAAGCTTAATCCATTTCTTGCATTTCCGGAATGATTTACCTCTAGTTATCCGCTATGAATTTACTATTTTTCTAATTATTTATTCTGACTCCTCTTCCTCTCCATCCTAACCGCTCCAGGTTCCTCGATAGCCTCCCCTGTCGGTTTCAACTCGACCTTGGAATTTGTGCTTTGGAATGGGTGCAAGTTTTCTTTGAATTAGTTATTTCGGCATTGAAGGTAGGCTGTCTTTTATCAGTTCGATTATAAGGTTTCTGCACTGAATGCCGTATTTATTTATTATCGTAAACGTAATGGCAATCTCGAGATTTCTACAGCGCCCAACGAAAGTCACTTCACGGGGACTAGCTCATTCACAGGCTCTCAGTCAAAACCAAATCGATAGGCAAAAGGGTTCAGTTCTAGACCCAAGATTCAAAAGTCAGGTAGAGATACAGCATGACGGCTGCGGTGGGTGATGTTTGGGATTGGATATTGAACTTTTTGTTAATTATTGTTTAAAAAATATGCTTTTTTGAATTGTGCAGTGCATTCAGAGCACCTGCGTTAATTTTAGATATTCATGCTAGGAATCGCTGATTAATGGCTAAGAAGTCGAATGGACAGGATGGGGAAATGTGTCAGTGGAGATCAGAGGAAAACGCACCCGACCAGAAGACTGTTGTCAAATCACTGAACCAATATATATAGATCTACGTCAAGCATCACATCATCACCCTCGAACTGAGCTATGCTCTAGCATGTCACTACCAGCTTGTCTGCCGGCTTGACTGCCTGCCTGTCTGCCTCTCTGCCTGCCTTCCTACCTGCCTGTATGCCTGTCTGACTGGCTGCCTGTCTACCTGACCACCTTCCTGTCTGTCCGCCTGTCTGGTTGCTTGTTTTCATGCCTGCCTATAGGCCTGCCTGCCTACCTGTTTGCTTGTATGGCTGCCTGACTGCCCGTCTGCCTTTCGTCGACTTTCCCTTCCTTCTTCCTTCCTCTCTCTAACAACGGCTTTCCCATCTTCAGTTGTTGTTTTTGTTTTTTAGGTCACTCTTCGTTACTTTCGTTCTCTGTATTTGTCTGTGTTTGTGTCTTTTTCTGTCTGTTTTTTTGCTAGACGTTGTATCTCTTTCTGTTTCTGTCTTTTTCAATGCTCTACATATGGATCACGAAATGTTCTTTGCCGCTCTGATCAGTTGATGCTGGGTTTCTTCTTAATCTGTGCTGATTATGATGTGGAAACTACCACATGCATAAACCAGGCACCATCTCTAACACCACAGCCGTCACTGTCCTCGTAACCTTCGCCTTTACCACATGCATAAACCAGGCACCATCTCTAACACCACAGCCGTCACTGTCCTCATAACCATCGCCTTTACCACATGCATAAACCAGGCACCATCTCTAACACCACAGCCGTCACTGTCCTCATAACCTTCGCCTTTACCACATGCATAAACCAGGCACCATCTCTAACACCACAGCCGTCACTGTCCTCGTAACCATCGCCTTTACCACATGCATAAACCAGGCACCATCTCTAACACCACAGCCGTCACTGTCCTCATAACCATCGCCTTTACCACATGCATAAACCAGGCACCATCTCTAACACCACAGCCGTCACTGTCCTCATAACCTTCGCCTTTACCACATGCATAAACCAGGCACCATCTCTAACACCACAGCCGTCACTGTCCTCATAACCATCGCCGCCTCCGTAATTTCCCCCCGTAATCATCGTCCTCGTATTCATTCAAGACAATGACACTGAGAGTGCAAATGTTCTACTAAAAATGGATTCAGTGAGCCCAAGTATCAACGCTAAAGTCTTGACCCAACCAGCATCAGCAAATCATCGCCTTCTCCTTCTTATTCAGCGCCCGTATTATCATTCAACACTTCGTACCGATTCCAGTGAATCGATATTTCTTAACCAGAATTACTCCTTCCTAAATAAAAAAAAAAAACTTTCCGGGTAGATAGATCTTTACGAATAGATGTTCTTGATGCTCTCTTAACGCACAAATCGATAGCACACTAGCAAGTGCGTGATGTCTACCACGATGTGCGAATAACAGTGTAAACGATACAGCGATCAAACAAGCCTACAGTGGTGGCCTACGCCGAATTTTAGCCGAACTATTTCGTAAACCTGCGGGACATATGAATATTTTTACAGTCAGCTATGAAAATTAATAATACAGAGAAATCGGATGCATCGTCCGTTGCTATAGCTCTCATAGTCTGCTGTCATTTGACAAGATTAAAGGCTCATTTAAGATTTATAACAACCAGCACTCAAGCCGTTGACTGTAAACTGCCAAATGCCGATATAAGGGAGAGTAAAATTGTCGGTAATAAAACTTGGGAATAGTCTGGTTTTCAGAATGTGTCAAAGTCCGACTCTGCATCTGAATGAAAATTCCAAAACGAACAGTCGTCACAAGACAATTGATATATCTTCGCCATTATAAAATATATGTGGTGATGTCAGTCGGCCTACCACTTAAAAGCAAGATGAGAGACAGACAGACAGACAGACAGACAGACAGACAGATTCAAGCATGACGAACGCATGTATCTTAAAACCTTGTCGGAATTCTGGATAGCAGCCCAGATAAACAGATGAATTCGTTGCTTTGTACTTAGGCTTAGTGGTCGTCCTTAAATGATGTCCGCAAAAAGGCGAAGTTATATGGCGAGACGCCTGCTCAGTCACGGGCAGAATGGCAATACAAAAAAGATCTTCTTTGCATCTCTCCGTCTCCACTGTCCGCATTTTGTCCGTATTTGGCATTACCCTTCCCAACCCCCTGCGACAGTCCGCACTCCATCATAGTATCAAGGCCCAGGTTAGGCAACCTTGTTAATCTTGCAAGGCTAACTGTGCTACAGGATGGTCTACTTGGATATGGCCGCATCCTAGTTACATTCACCGCAGTCCACTTAATATAGCGCCTTTAAGTACCTCACAAAACCCCAATCAACGATTTTCATCCCTATTTAACAGCTGAGACTATGTTACAGAACAAAGGTTATTTAATTAATAATAGTTCAAAATAGCTCCACTAGAAATAAAGTCATTAGCAACAGTGGCAATGGAAATGACCCAAAACATCACAAATTAAATTTAACAGTACAACGCAGCCTACTGGTCAGAAGAGAAACTGTTCACAACATCGTCGCTTTTAAATTATTCTGATTCTTTACGGATAAGAATAAATTTCATTTGTGTTTCTTTATTTAGCTCCTATATCTGCTCAAATCACGTGCAATGCTGCTCAGCTGCTCGGTGTGAATTGCTTGCGCTAAGGCCCAACACAGTGACCTTCTACCGAAGACTCTAATCACTACACCTTTGCATAACAAAGTGAACCCTAGGGAACACCAGACTACCCTGTCACAGTGGTGGCCAGGATTTTAACCAGTGAGCAACATGCTGGCCAAGTTTATTACAGTATTTTTGCACCTTCACTGAGTCAAGATAAAGGGATATTTATCCATCTGTTGTCATTGCTCTTTTAAAATGTTACTATGAAAGTAACACTTTTTAAACTCAATGACATTGATTTCGTAATCAATGTATTAATTCAAAGACAGTTGTTACTTCGATCTCAGGCTGGATCATCTCGCGTCATATTCATAGATCCAATGCACTCATTTATGGCAGAATCATCCAGATACCTAGACTAACGTGGAAATTTTACGATAATATAATTTGCAATTAAGTACTTGATGTTTTATTGTCTGTTTTACACAAAAATACACAGTCTATAATTAAGACTTGATTTACTGTACTTGTGAAAACACTCAAAAACTGGCAACCAGCATTTTCATTGACATCCTGTTAATAATAGGTATACCAGCAACTGTGACCCACAGCTAGACACTAACAAATAAATTACCTTATCATATAAGCTAACGTGGTCAGACTATTTCTACGCAAAAATCGACTGGTAACAGACTTCCTCTGTCGCGAGTAAATTTCGAATAAATGTTTACGTGATCGAATTTCCACTGGCGCTTGTCCTTACTAGGCCATTTCTTTCCAGAATTATTATACATTTATATACATTTACTCATGGATATGAGGGAAGCGGTGGACAAAACCAGAGACAGAAGTGCCTGGAGACGACAAGTTGAGGCCTCATCGTCGGCCCGTTGGCCTGACGGAGGAGAATAAAAGAAGAAGAAAAGATATACATTTACTATACAGTGTCATTTATATACATATTGCTAGTGTTGCTGTTATTCATTTTATTATTAGTGTTTTGTATGACGTCACATATAGTACTCTCTTTGCTTCTTCAAAACACTTTCACAATCCGCCAGAATTCCGAATTTTGGGTGAGGTATTTTGCTGCAGTTAATCTGTTAAATAATGCAGAGTGGGTTTGGCGTTGTCAGTTGGGGGTTAAAGCCGGAAGAAGCGCAGGACCGTGAACGACTCGACGCACGAAAGACCCGCTTCGAAAGATGGATGACATTAATCTTCAGATCTTCCGGGGCGTTCGCGCCGATGAATTATCGCTCGACCAGGTGCCAGGATGTATATATTACTGAACAGAAAGCAGGATGGTGCGGCAAGAAGACAGGTGGATGATGTCACGCGATCATCTCGTCTTCAGAACTGGCAGAAACAGCATCAGTGGCCGAGAGAGTGCTTCCATCGATCATAGTCAGTGTTAGGACAGCTAGCTGCTCCTGCGCATCCTCTCATTACCACCACAGGCATGCTTTTTCATCGAAGAAGGCGATAGGTCGAGTCTGGCCATGAGCTGTCAGCTGCGATTGTTCGCCAGTATATATTCCCATGGTCATTACGTAAGATGTCAAGGTATTTGTGACGTCGTTGCATGCCGAATGTCCAAATCTCGTGACCACTGGCAGATTGCCGCTAGATTCCAAGTCCAGTTATTACTGTTTTATTCAGATTCGTGACGTAAAGTTAGACGTCGCTGCTTAGAACTACGAGGCCAGGATTTGCTGGCGAAGTTATGTGGCGAGACGCCTGCTCGGTCAAGAGCAGAATGGCAATACGATAACAAACCTATACATAAAACTAGAGTTTAAGCACGACTGTTATTGGCGACACATTTAAAAGGATACGTACGAAGCATCATTACTCTTTAGTCTAATCGATCATTGCCCTATTCATGCCTGGGGTGAACTGCCGGCAGTCATTAAATTACGTCTGTAACGAAGGCGCTCACCGTTGCCCTGATGGTTTTGTCTGATCGGTTCAGTCAGTGATCGCAGTTTTACCCGAACTGTCTGTCCAGATGGGGATTAGTGTCAGAGGTCCATTTACACAATTTTACAGAGTTAATGTGACCACAGGTTGAAGGTTGAAGTATTGCACTGGAATGCAAGTTAAATGAGAAATTACAATATTAGCAAGTGCTATGACTCGTGATTGCAAAATTCTGTGCGTATGATAATCCGGGCGAAATTGTATGCTTCAGATACACGATCCATTGACTCTAACATCAGTAGAGCAAAGAACAAAGAGTACAACCGCTAAAAGAAAAAAACAGGCACCGGTCACCTTTCGAGAAATTGGGATTCGTGCAAAGTTGGGAAAAACGATTGTGTGTCATCATACAGAGAACTTATCTGGTTACTGCTGATGTCAATGTTGATGTTTGGCTCAGTTGATTTTGTAACCATAGCCCAGGCTGTTGATAACACATTTGACGACTTGGCACCAGAAAGGAGGGCTAAGGAAAGTAGATCTCTATAGATGTAGGCCTATAGAAAACGAATGTATCTTTGCCAAGTGCTGTCAATTATTCAGCCAGATTCTGGATTCATGCGAGCGCACGTGGTTGGACGACTACCAAATGCTGTCCTGCGTAAGTTGGCATAGATGTCACGCACTCAAATATTATAAGATCGCAGAACAGGGCTAGTAGGAAACTTGAATGAGAATGAGGCTTACAAAGAATAAATTGCAACCATAATTATCCATGCATGCATTTTAAATATTTAACTGAGGATGTCATTCACTTAAACGATATTGAAAACATAGCCTACCTTAGATAGCCATACATTCATTGTGTTGCTAATGAATACTAATCGAGATAGCCGTGTGGTTACACTTATACGTTAACTATCCTGTTCCTTGAACTATGTATGACCTGACTCAGCTTGAATCGGCTCGACTCAGCTCAAATAGCAGTAGCACAGTCTTAGATGTGCACTGAAGTCTGTTGCTGAAGTCCTGCTGCGTTTTCCTGTGTGCCACTCCTTGTTTCTGTCCTTGATTTTCTCGCCCTGGCCAAGTGCAAAAAGTACTTTATTCTAATATTATTCGCGAGGTAGCACTGGCATTGTATGCCGACTGTTCTAAATGTACCACGGTTTCAGGCACGCATTAAGGCGTTTAAGGCTTAATTATATTGAACCATGCTTTCATTTAGGTAATCGTTCCATTCGCATATATTTAAATGCTACTTTAGTTTCATCTTAAATAGTTATGCTTGTCTACGTGAATCGTCATGTATACAAATCTTGATAGCTTTACAACACTAGCTATCGGCTTTCATGTGTGCCAGACTCACAGAGACTGAGTGACTCACTTGTTGAGTTCGCTTATGCCAATCGTAACTTGGGAGTTGTTCTTGATTCTGCTATGTCTCTCACCGACTATGGCGAGAATTCCTCTCCCTCCCTCTCTTTTCCGCAAGCGCTTGAAGACCGCATTATTCCCTTCTAGCTCTGGGACAACGGGCCGGGAGCGTCTCTTGTGAGTCTATTTTGAAGTGACGTTATATAAATTCGAAATTACAATTACAGTTACAATTATGTAAATGGTGTTTGTAAGTCGTCATACATGTATGTTCGTGACAAACGCAGAATTAGGCGTTATGTTCCCATGTTTTCAAGGATATCTCTGGCAAACGCAGTTGTCTTTAGTTGCCTTGATTGCTGTAACTCTCTTCCTACTGGTATCACAGAGTCAAACACGCAGAAATTCCAAAGAATTTAGAACTCTTTGGCTAGATCTATAACTAACACGTCAAAATGTGAGCACATGACCTCTGTACTTAAATCTTTGCACTGGCTTCCTGTTCAGCAAAGGATTTGTATCAAATTGGAGCTTATATAGCTTATACAACATTGACCTCAGTTCTTAAAAGCAGTCCTCATTCTCAGACGTATCGTTATTCAACCAGGTCATCTGATTGTCTTTCTCTGGTTGTGCCAAAAACTAGAACAGTTCTTGGTGAAAGGGCTTTTTCCGGAGCTGGACCTAGATTTTGGAACGCTCTTTCTGCAACTGTTCGTTGTGCACAGTCAATTGTGTCATTTCATTCTCAACTTGCAGCTTGGTTTTGTTGCACCATCACCTGATGCCGTGTGCAATCAACAACTGCGGTGTAGAAGTTACTAATTATAATACTTATTGCTATACTCTTGATCCGTTCATATTGTAAGTGTAATTGTAGCAAAACAGTCATATAGCGGCTTTCAGAAGCGACCGCGATGTTTCTTTGATAAGCAAATGGCCTGTGGACATTAAAGAACGATTAAGTGACTAACATAGAATGATGTATCAGACAGATTCCAACCAAATGTGGGTGGTACATTGGTACATAGACCACGTTCCCTGCTGTCCATATCTGCATTGTTCGGTCTATGACTCTGCACTCATTGTGCATTTATATAGGTCTAGATGTGCATGTGTGCGTTTATGATTGTATGGGTGCATGCTGTCACAGCCGAACTCTTCCCTCGCCACTGACTATGGCTCCCTCTGCCGACAGACAGTAGCTGTATGGCTACGATTAATTTCTCGTCGGATTGTTACTTTTCAATTTGCAGTCAAAATGAAAATTAATTTCGTTGGTGTTGTGTTGCCCCAGAATTTGACATTACGTCGCTCGGCGGCGCTGTTAACGTCGCACTTGTCCCCTCTGACCCGTCAATCACTTCCTCCTGTTCTGGGTCCATCGGGGCCTTCCCGCCCGCCCGTCCGCCCGCCCGCCCGCCCGCCCGCCCACCCACCCGCTCGCCGCTCAGCTCGTTAATAACCCCGCATGACTTAGATGTATTTGGATATTCTGACTCTAATATATGATGATAACCCGGCGTTTCCCTGCATCGTCGCTCAAAACAGACTGGACTCTCTCTCTCTCTCTCTCTCTCTCTCTCTCTCTCTCTCTCTCTCTCTCTCTCTCTCTCTCTCTGCTTGTCTCTCTTTGTTTGTTTGTCTGTCTTTTCATATCTATATCTATATGTCTGTCTGTCTAACGTTCTATGGTTCTATCATTCTCTTACGTCATTTCTACTTGTGTCTGTTCCGCCTTTCTATGCTTAATCTGTCTGTCTGTCTATCGGTCTGTCTGCCTGTCTGCCTGTCTGTCTGTCTATCTATCAATTTTTCTCTCTCACTCTACAGGGAAGGGTTCGTTGACCATTCAAAGTGAGATCTGGTGCGTTCGACGAGAGCCCGCAATGCTCTTCACGTCGACAAAAGATATAAAGAGATAGAGATGGAGAGACAGAGACAGAGAGAGAAGACGATTGGTGATTTTAGCATCGTATGGCATCGTCGTTGTCAGTGATATGACTCGCTGCTTTGCTCGTGACATTTAATGTTCACGCAGTTTATTCGCTTTTAGTAATACCAGAAAAATATCATTATTCCGAATTTAAAGGACTGTTACTGTCAACTGCCATTACAGTAATTTCCCACTGTTGCTATAACGAGCAATGCAGGTGCTGTTTCCGAGTATTACATACATATCACATATATACATATGTATACGTCTCTATAATAATGGTGAAATATCCAGCAAATTTTAAGTATAGCCTAAGTACGATTGCGGGAATGTTATATATAAAACACAGTATGTTTATATTACATGTAGGCCTATTATTATACCCAACAGAGAATAATAGTTAAATTTGACAAAATAGTAGCCAAGTAGATAGACAACATGGATCATATGCAACTGTAGCTGATGAAATACTGGTTCCTTTTGCGAAAACGAAGCTCATCTGTCAGCAAGAGATTATAAATTAAATCGGGCCCCTGGTTATTTATGGGGCCCGTGTTGTCCTACTGGCTGGAGTTCAACACAGCAGCCACTCCTCAATTTGACTCAGAAACCGAATCCAAGTGGCAAGAGGCACCCTGTAACAAACTGATGAAGACGCCTTTTACTATCCTGTTAGAGCTGGCATCTTCTCTCGGTTTCTAAACCCCAATACATCAAGCTTCAGCGATGAAACCACGGCCTCCACTTATCCTCTTAGCACTCCATCAAATACAATCTTCTGCTAAAACGCAGGTGTCGCCAAACTGAGGCGCCAAATAGCCCTTAATAAATCATTCAATCAGTCATTCAGTCAGTCGGACAGTCAGTCAATCTGTGAACGTGAAATTTCTTACGCTGTTGAGTAAGCAAGTATTAAGGTCGCGTTTATATCTATAAATTTCTAGAGCATCACTTGGATGAGTCATTGGGTTGTTGACTTGTATGTGATTGGCTAGTTGGTGTCCGACACTAGGGCGAGGCTTTATGTGAGTTATCTAGTCGTTGACTTGCATGTGATTGGCTGGCGCTGAGCTAAGCTGACGCTAGCATTGATTCATGCCGCGCACATTTTAAAATTTTCGGCGTTCGCGGGAATTAGCTGACGTCAGCGGTGACCGTTGGGGGAAAAGTCCATGTAAAACCATTGCAAATGCGTTGTTGGGAGAGCGCAAAAAGATCCTATAGCGATAGTCTGTCATACACTCAGTTGTCAGTTCTTGTTACAAATGTTGTTGACGGACTTGTACGTTGAGAAAACTTTGTGTCAGCAATTGATCTGGTGTTGTCACTGAACTGTTGATTTGATTAATTACGCGCAAGGAAATCAAAGACAATGCGCGTTTTTTCTCGAGTTATCGTTATGCGATGAAGCGGGCGAGTTTACGGTTCGATCGATAAGCAACTTCGAAAGATCGTCGACTATTTCAATCAAGCAATCAAACAATCAATCAATAAATCAACCAGTCAGTTAATCAATCAATAAGCCATTCAATCATTCATTCAATCAGTCAGTCCGTCCCAACGTCCATCCATCTATCTGCCCATACCTTCAATTAAGGATTGTCCAAGCATTCTTTCGTTCATTCGTTCGTTCAAACATTCATTTGTTCATGCAATCGTTCACTCATTAGTTCACTAGTTGGTTCGTTTTTAATTCGTTCATTCAAGGCTAACTGATCTGTAGTTATTTAGCTGTTAGCTGCCTAGTATTACGGGACGACATGTCGCATGGGTTACCGGTGAACCCGTGTGATTGCTTGTTGTTTACCCATAGTCTCAAAATTCCTCGATGGACTGTTGCAGCCCATTCGACAGAGCTTCATCCACTGCTGACTGTGAATAGGTTTTCAACAGTCGAGACTACCCGACCAACAACATCTGAGCAAATGCACGGACGGAAGACGAATTGCCATTTTATACACTGAACGGATATTTGAACCCAGAATTTATGGATGCATGGCTGACACAAAGCCACTTCATCATTAATCGTGGTATCTTCATTGTACTGTCAGTGCTCTTTGCTTTACTTTAGATTTAAGGGTCGCGCAGTCAGAAGCAGGAAATTCTTGAGAACAGTGTATTCGTGTCGGTGAGTAGATCCGGGCAAAATGTCACCTGTCAGCGAAATCTGATAAAGAATCGCCTGTTTATGCAAAAGCGGAGAAACGTCCATTTATAAAAACATGCACACATGCACAACTGTTTAGATGGATAAACGAAGGTCTGGGTAGGTAATAAACCAACTGTAGAGATCCGTCAGCAACAAAGACAAATAGGCAGAAGAACCTATAACATCTGCCTACAGTAGAGCAGGCATCTGCATATCTGCTAAGAGAAACCACAAAAACTATCGCATGTGATAGACATCATTCTGTTCCAACCAAATTCAGCTTCAGATCAATAGGCAATCAGAACAAAATGTTAATGGCTAATTAAAATGATTGCAAATCAGCAACACGGCTACCTTAAAGCCCGTTATAAGTCGCAAATCGTCAACCTGAAAAGGTAGCAAAGGCCTGCGTGATTTAATTACACCCGGTAATAATGAGGGGGCGGTTTACAGAATACTGTAGGCCCACATCTTACAGTTTCGAGTAATTTCTGTCCGTACACGTAAGCTTGGCTTGCAGTAAATTTAACCCAAGATGATCAGAAACTAAATGATCAGTTAGGTGGCAATTAAAATAATTAATTTCCTTGTGAATATCTAAGACGATGCATGACTCAACTCCACACCATCTAGGCTATCTGGAATTCGAATCCGGCATTCAGAGAGAAAAGACTAACATGTTAGTCAGTGCGGCATCTGTTTCGTTTGCTTACTAAACGATTCAATACTTCTTGAACACATCAAAAACCGTTTCATGATTGAAAATTAAGGTGCAGAATATTCACTGCCCGTTTATCGCTTGTGTTTTGCCTTTTGGATTTACTATAGAATGCGTATTTACATTAAACAACAGGCTATTTAATTGTTTTGGCTATCATAATTAAATGGGGAATTAGAAATTGGAGTTTATAGATCATTAGTGAACTGTTATTAAGCCAGAGTAGAACTTGAAAGAGACTGATAGACAAAAAGGCATGAATGAGTTTATCAGCTGGGTGACGGTTTATAGAGAATGGAAAATATTAATGACAAGATCAATTTTAAACGTACATGTACGTGTTTTTATGTAGCGACCGTATGGCCTTGACCCTGCTCATTTTTCAAAACATTTATCGGGCGAGATCCTGAACCACTGCTGCCCGTTTAAATGGGTGCCATGCCACATACGGTTCACGTGTACTGATTGTGGTAGCCCGAGTTTCAAATCTCTGAAAAAAAACATGATCGGTATGTGTCAGCCATGCATCCATAAACTCTGGGTTCAAATATCCGTTCAGTGTATAAAATGGCAGTTCATTTCATCCACAGATACATACTCTTAATATAGTTAACAGCTTTTTCCAGTTTAGTGATGTTGTGATCATCTGCGATGCTAACGTAGGGATCATCAACTGTGTTGCCAAGTGGTTTGGTTCTGTTCATGATGCTAGAATTCTGCGTGAATCAGCAATTCTCAGCTCGTTTGAGAGCAGCCAAAGGCAGGCCACTGTCTGGTTTTGTCCTTGGCGACATCGGATACATGCAACGCGACTATTGCCCATCGTGAACCTCCGTTCGCTGAAGAAAGAAGCCTACATTACTGCTTGCTGTGATACCCGCTGTACCAGTGAGCGCTGTGTCGGTGTTCTTAAATGTCGCTGGCTCTGTCTTCAGACGAACATTCGGGTTGCATCACACAAGGCTTGAGAGATCTTCTGCGCATGTGTCGTCCTGAACAAACTTGCGGCTCAACTTAACCATGTCCTTGACGACACTGCCATGGACGATGACGACAATGACGAAAGTGACAGTGGCGCTGCAGCCAGTATCTATACCATTACTGAGCAGACGCGAACAGCTGTGGGGAAGAAGTCAAGTAGCATAACATGTTTTAGTAATTGTATTTCTGAGTGGTGCTTTTGGTAAGTGAAGAAATTTTTTTAAAGCTGCTTCACATGTTAAGCTGCTATAATATTGCAGTACATGAATATGAAGCTATGCTGGTCAAGTCAGTTTCCGTCCAACTGTGTAAATTAACAGTGTAAAGTAATGACAGTTTACTGTATCCTGTCTTACAATATATTTAGTTCAAATGCATTGCTCAGCTGTGAAGTGAACTATGTTGTACTTAAAGCAAATCTTCTTCCTTCGTTTGCACAGCCTCGACTCGTGCATACTACACTTACAGAACCCAGTGAATAAAAGCTGAAATTATATTCTGTTAAAATTTAAATATTTAAAGGCAGACTTTATATCACTTAAGAACTAGACTGATCTCTTCGTCAACATAGTTAACATCAACATGTTTACAAGCATTGCAGCCCCTGCATTTGCGGGTCAATTCTCAAAAACAACATGAAATGAACATGACATGAAATAATATATTAATAGTAATATTGTATAAAGTGAAATGAAACAACAGTAATATCAATATTATTAATGTCAGCAGACAACATACATGTATTAGTAACTTAATGTAGTAAACATTAGCATAACAATGCAGTAAGACATTATAGATAATGGCGATGTACAGTAGCTGCTATTGTTTATGACAACAGTTGGTAGCTAATAACTGCCGCGCTTGCAGTTCAAAGTTAAACACACCTGTATCAGTTCCAGACTTAAAGTGCAGATTCTGAATTTTCGGACGGGTTTTCTGTTTAACAAGTTTAATCAACTCTTTCTGACCTCTATTCTCAATTTTTCATTGGTCTCTTCCAGATGATTGCCAAACTCTGAACAACAGTGGCTATCATCTTCAGCTGTGTTTGATACTGGCTGAACGTTGCTGAACGTTGCTACAAGTGCCAGCGTTAGAACCTGACATAGAAGGGACAGACAAGAGCTTGACGCTCTTACTGGCGCTAGTGTTCGATGCAGACTGGAGGGAAAACAACGGTTTCTTTTCTGGCGATTGAAGGTCAGCATCACTGGCTTCTGAGGCAGTTGCCTTGGATACCGACGCTGACGGCAGACAGAGGTGACGCTTTACTGTACATACTGCGCTGCACAGTTTGTCACCGTGTTACAGTTGGATGCCATCAGGTGCGCCTGACTGCAGTTTGTGTCTTCATCTGTCAGTCACAAATACACAGACAACATCTAGTCACAATAATAAGTTTGATTCACTACATTACTGTAAAACTTTTGTTTTAATTTATTAATTATATGCCTTAGTTTGGATTTAGCTGTTGCAAAGTAGTCTCAGTGACAGTTCACTGATTCATGCAGCTCAAAAACCGAATGTTTCTCAAATGTTTGAAAACATGTTTAATGTTAAAATTTATATGCAAGTGCCATGCTCACTGAATAAAGCATATTGTTTTCTGCCTATATCAATTTCTTTGTGAACAATAAGCGCTTGTTAAAAATGTTATTGATGCATTGGTAGATTTTCTGCATAACTTGTACTCACCAAGGTTTCCTAGAGGAGTTTCTGTTATCGAACTTGCCAAAAAGCTGTTAGTTAACTGTAACGATTGTGAATGGTCAATTTTCCAATGACCACTTTTCTGTACAAGACTGAAATACGCCTACTTCACTGCTGGCCATTTAGTGTCTTTTCAATGTTAACATTTCAATGCAATTTGATATAAATTATCACAGAGGCTGATCTTGGATTTTAATGTAACTATTGATTACATTGTAAATGAGTGCAAAGAAATAATACAGAAAATAAAACAATATCTTCAGCGCACATACAAACAGACCTTCTATAAGGTCTATGCCAGACACGGAGTCGCTTCTGTCAATAATGATGTAGAGAATCAAGTCCTTGAAAGGGGTCTTCCTCTGTTTCCTTATATCGTTTTGACAGTGTGTCCCTCTGCCGCTAACATCCACTGTCATGATCACCTTAGTCCACGCCTCCTTATAACGCCATGCAGTCAGTCAGTTTTCCCTGCAACTTGCACTGTGTGGTATCCTCTCTTGTCCTGTCCCCTTCAACATGCACCGCACTCCTTCATCGGAAAAGTTTGGCTTGCGTTGTAGTTCCTTGTCGCTCTTCGTTCTCTAGTTACTTTCGGGATAATAATATTCAAAATAAAACTCAAAACGTAAATACTTTTCTTAATTTAGCTAAATATACGATGAATTAAACATAATTCGTATTAGAAGACGACCGTCTTTAAATACGTTTCGCGCATATCATTCGTTTAAGCAGACGACTGCCTATAAATAGCTTTCACGCATGCGTGATCAACCAAAACACGTTAATACGAAAAAACATGCGTAAAATATAACATCGCGTATGTTAGTCTCTGAATTGTTAGTCCGTGGCCTAATCCAAGCTCCTGCATACCGTTCTTTAAAGTCTGCCAGTCGGAGACTAAATAGTCCAAGTGTAGGCGTTTAAGCTTTATACATGCTTGCTGGCCTTAATGACTAGTATATAGAACACTTACACTTGTGCGAGGGTCTGTCGGACATGTTGCATGGAATAGTGTGAATGAAGCCGCTTGAAGGAGAAGAAAACAGTAGAAACTAGATAAATTCTTTGCCTCGAAACTTTTCGGATTTCTAAATTATGAAATAAACTCGTCGTTTGGTTTTGAGTTGAAATGAGGATCAGTTTGAACGACTTAAACCTTCGAACTTAAACCTTCGAGCGTTGTTGTAGGGCCTACACTTGATGTTACTTGTTCCCTTCATGGCAGAGTGTAACAAGAAAACTCAGAAGGAAGATACAACCGGAGAAATTAATGATTCTTACAGTTCCTTCTTTATAATTGATGAAAAGCAGACGAGGTTCTTGCATATTTCATGACTTCAAACAGAACATTATCGCTACCATTGGCAAACGTTTCGCTGCCCTAGATTAAAAGTTCAACGGCCGTGTTGGACGACTGACTGTGATAGAAGATCGCTACTCATAGGTAGAACTGAGGCTGTCTGAACAAGACAAATCATCATCGATGTCAACAACACGCTAGGTCAGCTTCACTCGGACTTCCGAGCAGTCTAGGCAATAAACTATGACCAATAAGCTCAAACCATGGTTTGAGCTTATGAGTGCGTGGCCTTTCTCTCAACGGGAAAGCGATTCCAACTGAACAGTTCAACAGAATGTGAAATGATAAGCTACCAATTCTTACTGTGCAAACCACCTTGACCTTGACGCTGTGTTTTCTTCGAGGGTTCTTTTGATGTCCACCTCTTCTAGAGCAAACGAAAATATTTCATTACAGTCTTCTTCTCTAAAGAAGTCCGGAACAAGGTACTACGCTCTCGATGATTACTCGAGAGGACGCATAGTCTGATCAAAGAGGATCAAATTGTCCCGAATGAAGCAACCTTACAAACATTTCGTAAAAATCCTGAAGTTAGCGCCGCTAGATCTTGGAATGAGAAGCTGTTCGCTACAGTCAAGGCATCTAGGAAGAGGATCCGAATAAATACTTTAACACCCTGTGACGAACTAGAAGTGAAACTGAGGCGTTCGTGGTTCAGACAAAACTTTACGGAGCTAGGTTGGCTCAGGTCAGTTTGGCGCTCAGAGCCATCACGCATCACTGCCCCTTCTACTATCAAAGTAAAATGGCCGTTCGTACCATTTATACCCATAGTGTTCGTTCTCTCCAAGGAAAGTTCAGGATTGGCCGCTTCCTTAAGGAAGGCAACTCCGTAAAGTTCTGTCTCGAAAACGGAATTGCTGCACCTAGATATCGTACACCACATCTTTCACTGTCACTCATCTCTCTCTTTATTTCCATGTGTAGGACTTCCAGCCTCACGCGCATATGCGTTATGCGCCACAACTTACGGAGTATGTTTTCGAGCCGGGACTCAGTGTTGGCAATTCTCGACCAACACAGTTTATAAGTCATGATTCGTAAGATAGGGTATCTCTCTAGAATGCTGACAGTGAAGGTCCTTTCTCTATAGCCTTCGCTATTTTCACGCAGACCTTCGACTCGATCTACACACCAGGGAACCCGCGCTCGCACTTCAGTCAGTTTTCCGAGCTGTGTGTTGTGACAAGCATATATGGAATCGGTATCAACCGTATCGACTTCTTGTAATCTTCCTGGATAACCTGGTCCTGATTTTGACGTATCGGTTACTCTCTTCATCCGCTGTTTTAATCTCTGTTTTGTCTGGTCACGTTTTGGGCGTGGACTCTCGTAGCCTTGCCGTCCGAACACTGACTCGCCTTTTCTTTCCGTTATATCTTTCCCCTTCTGAATTTTGGCAAGGAATAATGCGTGAGTGTCCTTCCCAGAGTTTCACACAACTTCTGTTCTTACCGCTATTGGAAATCAGTCCGTGTCGCCACCTCGCAACAGAGTGGACCCATATCCTAAAATCAGATATTTTTGAGTCGGTTTCTGAACTAGACAGCTGATATTTCGGCTATGACTCACTCAAGACCGCACTGACCAGTCTCTCGAACTCCACCGGTGTGGCAAGCCTCCGCGACGCTATCTCTGTGGTCCACACTCTTTATAACGTGTCCATTCTCGAGTTTCGCACAGACTCTTATTTTTCTGCTATGACTCACCCTGGAGCGCACCGATCAGTCTGTCTTTTATCTGCGAATTAGATAGACTTGTTTTGCCAAACAGGTGGGGTCAGCTTTCGTAGCTTTATCACTTGTTTTACACAGACATGTTATTTATCACGGACGAGATTTCCTCGAGTTCCGCACAACCTCTTATCTTCACACTATTGAGGCTCAGATCGTCTCGTAATCTTACAATAAGGTAACCTGAACCATGCGTAGCAGCCCGAAACAAACAGGAATCGTGTTGGCTTTAACTCGGGAGGGCACCGACTAGTATTTTTCCCGGAAGCCGTCTCGTCCGAATATATATATATTATATATATATATATATAGTAACTTACCCGAGTACGGAATTTGGCTTGTATACGTTATGTTTACCCCGCACACGAATGCACTGAATATATCGCTAACCAAACGATGCCATGTTCGAATTTCGTATACGTGCAGAACATAGCGTCGCCGTTCTACGTCTAAAGCAACTTACCGTGCGGCAGGCCATAATCAACCGCCTTCGCATTTTGTGCAAATTATTGTCCGGTTCGGACGATGCTTGTTTTCTTCCGCATTAATTAATTAGTGTCTAATTACTATCGTGCGAAAAACCTATCCCATGGCCTTTCGCGCATAGGGAAACCTTAAAACAAGCTCCCATTTAATTACTTTATAGCGTAATAAACTTCGGCTTTATCGACTTAACGTGACTGCCGACGTTCCTTTGATTAGCAGCGGCAATAATAGGGCAGCGGGAATTGAGATGCAAGGAAACAAGGGTTATGTTGCTAAAATGATTTAAAACACAAATCGTTAAAATACTAGAAATAAACTAAAGCAAACAGAACAACTTAAATATCAAACTATTACATTATTCGTGCATTACTTAAATAAAATTAATTATAAATGCTGTCTACAGACAAGCCTTGTGTCCGATCCACCGCAAAGTCATGAAAACATTAGGTCCATTCTTTGGTTAAAATGGAATGTGTGATAACCTTACGTATCCGTTGTAATTTGAATCAATTATTTGTCTAGCAGGAGACTAGCATTTACTCATGACAGCCGTCTTTCTCACCATCCCCGAGAGATGCGTTGTAAGAAATGATTTGTTTCCTTTATTTCTATTTTTTTCTATTATTCTTATGTAGACCACACTGAATCTGTAATGTCATTTATTATTAATTTCGATTTTAATTTTTAATGTTGCAAGGCACTCTATAATTTATTTTCATGTACTTGGACAATAACGTTGTAATTATTTTATGTTTCATCATTTGGTTTCATGTACAATGCAACAGTGCAGCGTCTGTCAAAAGGACATTAAGCTGAGCCAGTATTCACTGCTATGCGCTATTTGTAAAAGGCCTATTCATAGACAGTGTCTAGGGTTCTGCGATGCTGCTTACGACAAATAGGTTGCTTCATAGATAGGATTTGTGTGGCCTGATCTTGCAACTTTTCCCCTCTTAAATGCAAGGATGATGGTGTAGAATTTAAATCCTGCATTACTCATATGCTGAGTCATCCCTGACATCACAGAACATTTATTTTGATATCAACTTCATTAGTAAATCCTTTTACACTTTATACAGATGTATCTGTAGCCAATGGTGCCAATACTGATCGAGACCTAGATTTTTTGGACCATTGTCATGTGAGCGATGCAAATATTACAACTTAGATGCATTTAATTCACTTATTAAGGCAAATGCATACGAATTGCGACTGAAGCTGATGCATTTTTATATTAGAAGTTATTTAAAAATCGTCTTGAATTGATGACATTTCTGGCAGTTTTGGACAATAAGTTTATTGTATTTTGCACTTATGGAAATCTGGACTCAATTGTTTGAAACTTTAATTTAAATTTAACTAGCTCGTACTCCCACTTTCTAACTCAGTAAATTTTGAACAAAATGCTATGATTTTCATTCAGGTTACTGATTGACATGGCAATTAGAATCACATCAACAGCTGCAACCACCTGCATAGAAAACATAATATTCAAATTCATATGCTGTTAAGAGCATTGATGGTATGCTTTTTAAAGGCATTAGTGAACACTCCCTTTTTGTCATTTAAAAATAAATCTGCTAACGTGGACAAAGAAAAATACTTAAGTTACTGCCAAAAATTTAGCTCCCAATACACTTTGTAAAAATAGGTCACGGCAAAGCAAAACTAGAACGTAGTGATTAACGAAATGGACCTCAGCATATTGTAAAAATCAGAAACTCGCCGAATAAAAACTGAGCCGTGGGAACCAGCTTTTTCACATGCGCCTCAGTCAAAACAAAATCAATAGGTAGGAAGAGTGAGATTCGGTTCCAGGTCAAGATCCAAGGATCAGGCAGACAGTCAGACGGCTACGAACCACGGTAAATTGTGTTTGGAATTGGAGCGGCAGATAAATAAGGTGAAGAGGTGGAATCAGGATAGGATTTGTAGAAGAGGAGTCCTTTCAGTTGTAAGACCTGCGCACAGATTACAAAGGGTGGTGTTGATGAATTCGAGGGATGGGTCAGATAACTGTCGTTTTCAGGACATCAAAGGGCTTTGTTTATTGCAGTTGATGTACACTGGTGGGGGGGACTCGTTGAGCTCTTTTGAGTTTTTCTTCTCCGATAGAACTTATGCAGGTTAGTAAGAAACATAAATTTGCCTTATTTGTATTGATCACAATTCTATTTATGTAAACATTCCTGTAAACATTTGTACTTCAGATAAACGAATTGAAATACATTTGAATTAAATTGAACTGAAAGTGTGTTGCACTTACAGACAGACAAAATATGTGTTGCTTCATTTAAACAAGGCAAAGTAATCAAATGCATAAGTCATCCAAGAACCTTTGCAATACCATTTCAGCCAATTAAATAACCGCTGCTAAGGCTTTTGTCCACGACATTTTCATGCAGAAACTTCATCTTGTGTGTGAGTGCGTTGTACGTAATTTTTCTTCAAGAAAATCTTAGAGAAATCTTGTTCGGTAGCATGAAAAACTAAGTTGCTTGGTTAAAATATCGCGACTGCGTCCTCAATTTCATTCCAAGAGCAAAATTTCAGAAATTCATTCCTCTTTAGGTGAATTTAAAGCTATTTTAAATATAATTTTCATATTGCAGGCTACTAATGTCATCAATAGTCTGTTATTGGTAAGAATGACTTTAATTAGTGTAAGTAATGCTCATCTGACTAGACTGTGTCTACATATATTAGTCAGATCCGAGGATAATATCATTAGCGTATTTTTCTCTCTGTCGAAGTTCATGAAACATGACATTTCGCATGGAAGCACTAATCTCATAAGCGGAAGCGCAGGTGTGTATTACAGCGCTTCGGAAAGATTTCTGCTCAATCACCTGAGCAGACGTCTCAATCTAAACTACTATACTATATAATCGTGTCTTGGACTCGTTGGCTGCAGCAGAATCCAACCTTCGGAACAGCAGTGGTTGGCTTTCAAGGTTAGGTGGACTGTTGCGAGTTCAAATCGTCCACATTTAAAAGTGATGCCTACTAAAGGCATTGCTTGTAAGAACAGTCACTGATTTATTGACGCACAAACCTTCTGACCTCACAAACAACAAGCGCCTATGCGTCATAACACCTACTTACAAAAAGTTTCCGTTTTTAGGACATTGTGGTCTGCAGTAAGACATTGTTATGCCACGTTATGGTAGATGTAGATTTTGTGATTATACTCTCTCACTAGACAACATAGGCCTATATATGCCAGTGAGGAGAGTTCCAACTTCGTTATTGTCTGGTGTTACCAGATTCCAATTTTATGAGTGCGTGATTTATAGTTTCTGAGACGCAGAAGTGGCTTTTATATGACTTTACGGATGCAATGGGGTACTCTAAGGAAGTGACACAAATGGTTTGATCTCTGTAGTTTGGACGCCTTTATATGCTGGCGACACCTAATGTCAGTTTATGCAACTGCTGACCGAGTCTCTCATTTTCACAAAAGGTGGCATAATGTATATTCCTATCATCATCGTCGTGTACTTGATGAGGTGGGTGACTACGTTAACACTCGTTGACCTTCTTCTTAGACTGCTGCAAAAACTGACACTAGGTGTCACCAACATGTACAGTCGTCCAAACCACAGAGATCATACTATTTCTGTCACTCCCACATACTCTCTCATTCATGAAAACTACCCGAACACCAGCCGATAGATTTCAAAACCCCACAGCCTCGCTTCAAGAACAGTGCAGGCTAAATGCAAGATTACATTAGTAGTAAATCACCTTTCACGATAATGCATTACAAACATCTTCATGGAGGCATAGACTTAATTAAGTATCTATTCAAATGTTTCTTCCGCTCTTCAGCGCTAGATCGATTGTGGAGTTTACGAATGCAGCGGTTTAAAAACACATCAAAGATTACTCGGTGCATGCACTGACCTACATAATGAAAACGTTTATGTAATTCTAATGCATAACATCTTGCGCTATTTACATCGGTCTGCGTTTCTGTTCGTTTGTTTGTAAGCTTTATGCAGAAACGGCGGCTTTTACTTGAACTTCATTTAATAAGGGTTGCATGTCGCTACTCAAGTCGGCATTTGACGAAAGATAATGCGTTATGTGCTTTCAAGTCCATGTTTTGAGTGCCTTTGCATGCAGTTCGTTGTGTTTATTTAACTCTCGTCTACGATGTTAGGTTGCCGACTTTTATCCTACAGTCGGCTGAGTACACAGTTTACCGAAAAGAATGCTTTTGCCGTTGGTCGGCAAATCTTTGAATGGCAACAGGGATATGCTAGAGCTCGTTGTGGAGTAGGATTACGAGTAAAACTGTCACACAATGGCGGATGATTGACTGCCTGTAACAACAATAATTGCGCATTTTCTTTCTCTCGACACAGGAGGCTATTTAATTATTCAGTCGCCGGTTTAAACAGATAGACCGCCATTGAATGGCTTATTTTAATGCAAAGTGCCTTTGTTTGGTCAGCTAGACTGAAATGCATAGACCGATTGCAGCCTAAAGGCCTAAACGATTGTTTGCTGATTACGAGTAAAACTGCCATAGGATAGGTTAGGCCTACATATTCCTCGATCAATGACAACAAAACAGAAAAGTAATTGAGCGAAAAAATGAAGGGGGTCAATAAAACTAAAGAGCTCCAAAGCATTAGCTGTTTGACACAAAGTATATGCTATTATTTCCATTAAAAAATTCATTAGACGTTTATGTTAAGCTTATATACTATAATACAAATTATAATAGATTATGCGTGGTTCTTTGTGTTCAGCTAATTTTGGGACATCGGAAATCCTTTCACTTCATTTTCAGTTATTCGGCGATTCCATAGCATAACGTTTTCGTACTGCGTTAATATGCAAATTATTTGAGAATTTCTGTTATTAAGTAGCAGCTACTGTCGGTGGACATATGGCTTGTTAACCAATGCATTACTTGCTTACTTACTCCAAGACAAAAGACTAGGTTTGAAGAGTTTATGGAAACTACAACAACAAAACTACAACCTTTTCAGCCTTTCCCTGCATTAATTAACAAAGAATTCAACTTTCATATGATGCACCAACTGAAAAAGTAGATCATATCCTGCTTGCGCAATTTACCCTTAATCCATCCTCTTTGGTTTAAACATGTATATACACCGGACGTATGGCTTGTCTCCGTCCGCATTTCAACCTAATTACTTTTGCTTAGGAGCTTTTGTGATCGCAACTGACAAATTTTCTCTCCATTTCCATTGAAAAGTTTTCCATTTCCAATTGCAAAATTAATGTTTGCTCCTCGAGAAGCCGTTACAAGTAAGTGACTGAGGTCACAGTGAGACTGAAGGTTCGTTCCTTCGACTGAGGAAACTCAAACGCACTAGTAATTCTCGAATAATAACATGACTTTCCTTTGTGGCGATCGGGGCTCGTAGCCGATTAGTTGTCAACTTCCTCGGTGGTATACTGAATTGTCAACGCGGTGCCTTGGATGCAGTGAAAAGGCCGAATAGTTTCAACACAACCGTATGCTTCCGATAAAAGGCTTGTTCGTAAGTTCGTGTGTGTGTGTGTGTGTTTATTCTCTTGTTGTGCCTCTTTGTCTGATTAGCTGTGCGTGTGAGTCCGTTTGTCTGTGCTTGCGTGATTCGGTGTGTTTGTGTGTGAGTTCGTCTGCGTGTGTGTGCCGCTCGATTCAGAAACTAAATTGGCCTAAACTCATCTACAGAGTCGCGCAGTTGTACGCTATCGAACGCGTCCCGTGTATGCTTAATATTTCATCGGGGAAAAGCATAAAGGCAATAATGACAGCGAGACCTCTTTCGCCTCTGAAAAACGACTTCTCCTCCATCTGCCTCGAAGCCACTCCTTCTCTACCGCCGCCGCCTCCCACCGACTTATTGCCGTATTGTCACGGCTGTTTTTATTGCCGATGCTTATCGGTCTCGATAGAGATCCGGATGCCTTGAAAACGTTCAATTGCTCTGCTGTAAATAATGTCTAGTAATAGTAAGACCAGTGCGTAGCAGCAGTGCTCTCGCACACAAGCAGGGACAGTTGAGCATTCAACGTGGCCTACTTTCGCAAAATTTAGATTTAATTACCGTTTTAAAATCTTACTGCGAATGTACATTACTTTCATAATTGTAATTGTCTGTGATCGATGTGGCAACATCACATCAGTTTCTGCTGTCTTCAGACATTACAAAAGAGTGCCTTGGCTTCTCTCTCTCTCTCTCTCTGTTTCTCTTTCTTTCTTTCTCTCACTATCTATCTATCTATCCATCGATCTATCCATCGATCCATCGATCGATCCATCGATCGATCCATCGATCCATCCATCGATCCATCCATCTATCTACCATCTACCCACACATACAAAGAAACAGGGTGTATATAGGACTATAGGCGTATACTAAATGTAAAATGTAATTGTAAACTTGTTTTTCTATAGCGACAGTATGACTTCGACCCCTGTTCATTTTTCAGTGAATTTATCGGGTGAGATCCCTCACCACAGTTTCCCATTTGAATGGTCGCCACGTCATTGAAGGTCCCCGTTACTAAAGTCGTCTACGTGCATATGGTAAAAATAAAGTTACTATTTTGGAATATTGGAATGTGCAAAATATGTCCACTATATGAACAGTAATCAGATGCTTCCGTGTTCTGGTGGTGTCAGTCCCTAGCCTGGATAAAGGAGGAGGGCGATGTCAACGGACTTTGATGCCGTAAGATGTCGTTAAACAGTGGAAACTAATGGTTTTTCGTTGGGACGATAGACTGCTGCTGATACCAGTGGTTGGGAGAAGGAAGATCGACTGCCTGCTATTCTGTTCGATGCTGGAGTAGAAAAATTACTTGGTGTCATAGAATTCTATTCGGCACTGGATAAAATCAGGGCAACGCCGCAATCTGATTCCTTGATGAATGAAAGCGGCAAAAGAAGGTCAACGGTATTGCTTTGACACAAAGCCAACAATATCGGCCAGTACGCTTGTGCATGTGCCTTGACAGAAAAGGCGCTTGGCCAGCATTTACTTAATCTGGTATGTTGTCACCATCCGATAGAAATAGAAGCTAAAAGGAATTCCCTGTCCTGAAAATTTCTGCCTCCATCGGTCCAGATATTATCATCTTTCATCGTTTCCAAGACAACTGGAGGGAGTTGTATTGACCAGAGTGGCACCTAAAGATTTTTATATGCACCAGAGAATTCGCCAGGACACTGCTACAGAGCAATGCGTGGGACAATTAAGCAAGCAGAGCTTCATTTCAAGAGAATAGGGCTTGACAAGGACTGTGTGAATGGATTCGGCTTCTGCGGAAAACACACTCATCTTGGACAGAAAGAGGTGCAACTACAGCAGAAGGGTCTATCGTACGTCACTCAAAGAGCAGCCGGTGGATGTGGAATGGCACGTCAACCCTTCTTCCGCCCCTGCCTGTGCCTCGTCTGAGCGGGTGACTGTGGCAGAAGTAGAGACATTGATGTCTTCAAATCGGCTTCGGTTGAATCTGGCAGAGACGCAGTATATTTGATTGGGCAGACGCCAGATGTGGTCTAAGATTGATGAAGAGTCGATAAAGTCGATTCCTGAAAGGAATCAACAACTCGTCGTCCGCATCTTGTGTTTGCTTCCGGGTGGCAACTTATCGATAGCAGATCAAAGGAACTGCCTCTGCAACCCTGATTCTATCAGTAGCATCAGACACGAGTCATATAGCGCAATATGTCATATAGTACCGCAATGACCCTCTTCCACTCGTTCATCTTGATACGTCTCAACTACTAAAATTCCATCCTTGCAGGCCTGCCTAAGGTCCGATTACATCTGCTCCAATCCGTCCTTGACGGCGCTGCTCGAGCCGTAGCCTACACATGCAGGACTAAATATTTACAAATCACAGAATACATGTGAGAAATATTGCAATGACTTCTGTCAACAAACGCATAAATGCATAATCTCACTACGGAGCGGGATTCACTTGTCGGCATCGCACCAGCAAACGTTATGGAGCTTAGTGTTCCAATCTTAGGTCAACCAGGTCGGCGATCTTTGCGCTCTAGTATCCGCGGGAATATTCAGGTCCCCCGCTTCTGCACATCTTTCCTTCTCCAGGCTTCCATTGCACAAAGCCCAACGTACTCTTGCAGTTGACTTGTGAGCGGCATAAATTTTCAAAGCATCTTAACACGCACTTGTTTACATCAATTAGGTGTCTGCAGAGCTTTTGAGAGGTACTAAAAGGAGCTACATTACGTGTGTTTATACATTACATAGGTCTAGTACTGTAGACGACTCTTCGAAGTAACGAATCGGGCTTCAAGGATTCGAAATTCGATTAGCCAAGGAATTAAAGGAGAAGGAATAACAATTGAAGGATTCGAAATAGAGTAGCGTTCATTCAATGTAAGACACTAACTCTTTTCTTTTTTCTTTGCTCTATTATTAAATCAAAATAGTTAATAATAATTGTTACATCTATCGCCGACAAGAGCACCTCTACACGGAAAATCTATAAATTGCTGTTGTCATCAATAATCAACGTTCTTTGTAACTTAAACAAATCGTACATTTACTCTTCTATGGACTGAGCACAATACATATTATTAAACAATACATTGCCTTCTGCCTTATAGTTTCAAACGAGCTGAGTCGGCAAAACATACCTGGGGTGATTCATCACAGACGTCAGACCAAAGTTTTACGCTAGAACGCCAGTAGTCACGGTTACCGGATATATGTGTGCAAGCAAGTATGTTAAAAACTTGCTGACTCATCACTTCATAGCATAGACGTAAAATCACACGATACACACATATGTGCGCATAGATAAATAAATTCATACATACAGTACATACACACATAATACATACATACAATGCAAATTTCTCGAGTAACCTCTTAGTCAAATGCATAGTAGCATATTAGATAATAATTCAAGTTAAAATTACAGTTTGTCTTTTCAAAATTATAATCGTTTTAGTCAAAGTGACAATTCGTCTAATAAAAAGAACAATTATTCAAGTCATATGCTAAAATTCAAAATGACAACAATCTGCAATATCACATTTGTTCAAAAATGGCGTATTGGCTCAACGTTGGCATTGATTTTCAATGCATAGTATCGATTTTCTTGAGTTTGCTGAGCAACGAATCAGCTTGTGAAACAGTTTAACCTTGAATTTAACAGCAGGGTTTTTGTATTAAGATAAGAAAGGAGATGAACTACACTATGATGATTTCAGGCATGAAGTGAAACACTGAAAAGAAAGAATATAATAATGAAAAAATAAGAAAGTTTAAATAACATGATTAGTGAGAGCTTGCGGTAATAAGAGAACTAAAAAAATATGAAGTGAAATGAGGAACAATGGTATTTGGAAACCAAGAAAGGAAGTAGAAATTTAAGGAAGCAATAAATCAGTTGGAAACAAAAGAAGCAAGAAGGACCTAAAGACTCGATTTAAGTCAAGAAATTGCAAACATGCAAAAAATAGATAAGCGAATGATGGCAATTACGAAAGAAGAAATTCTGAAGAAAGCTGATAAGGTACGGAAGGACGGAAGGAAGTAGTGCAATATGAACGAATGGAATGTGATTACTTAGGCAGATTTGCAATATTATATGTTTCTGACGCAGAGAAGGCGAACCACATCGTTAAAATCGTGCTTGTTAATTAACTTCTTCCTCCAATTATCTCTCAGGGCCAAGTTAAATAAATTCGACGGATTATGCTCGAAAAACCACTAGACGAACATCGCGTGAGATGCGACGTGAACCGCATCAATACTCTTCTTCAGCAGCCTGATGCCTAGCTGCGCATAATCGGTCTAGCATCTCCGAACTCAATTTAGTCGTTGGCCTGTTCAACTCGACTGCGTTCTGAGTGCAATAAGAGACGAAATCAATCAGCGGTGGTCAGTGATGAGTTAAGATGTTCCTTAAGGCAGACCAACTCAAATAATTATTCCATTCAGTTACTCCGACAATTATTGACTTAATTCGTTCGTCCTCGTGTTCATTCATTCCGAGGCTTCCTTGAAATGACTGCTCGCTGCCTCTCGTCTGATTCGCCAATCAATAAATTAATCTAATGTTCGATGGTTCAAAGAACTGATGAACGGAACATCTGATGACCATTTGCGACGTCGAGACTTGACCACATTCAATAAATAAGTTGTTCACTCAGTCGATCAATCAATCAATCAGTCTATCAATCAATCAGTGAGTCAGTCAGTCAATCAGTTAGTCAGCCAAGGAGTCAGTCAGTCTCTGTCTGGCTGTCTGTCTATTTGTCTGTCTGTTGTCTTTCTAAGTGCCTGGTTTATGATTATTATTGAACTTATTAAGCGCTACTATTTAAGAAAAAGTATCAAATGATGGCGCTGAACGATTGCTCAGCGCCATCGATTGAAAGATTGTTATTAGACAGTAGCATCTGCGTAATTCGATTGAGGCTGACGTAAAAAATGCATGTAATGTAAACGTGTTAACGTCGGCGTGTAAAGTCAAGAGCTTTCGTTGTCTTAGCTTACTTAAACAACTGAAAGACGAACAGATTAAATAATCAGTTGAAGCCTAAAGAGCCAAGATTACACCAGCAACAATTCCTGAATGACCAGAACCTATCACACGCCGAACATCTGCGCTATCGTTCAGCAAAGTGTCATTTCTGGAGAAAATCCTCTGTTACTATCGCTCGTCTCAACTCTGCTGTCCCACAATTTCCCCTCATTTGGATATAGAGCCCTTCCCTAGCCACTCCCTCTCTCTAGTCAACCTTCCCCTTCCACGGCTGCTCCATCTCCCGCTCGTTCTCTCACATTTAAAAATCCCCTTTCACTTTCCGTTTCACCCTCTCACTTTCTCTACTCTTTCCTCCCTTTAATCCCGACCATCTTTCCGCTCTTCGATCTCCTTTCTCCAATATCCACTTCCTTTGCTTCTTCCTTTTCCCAATCTTCCCTTTCTCAACTCTCTTGCCCTTTCCAGGTCTCTTCCGCTCCCCCTCTCTCTTACATGTATGTAGATTCCCCTCCTGCTCCCCGTTACCACGGGGTCATGAAAGCAATTGCTCAAATGTTCTCACATTATTCAATCTATGTCGTATTCAATCTATGTCGCTTTCTACGTCGACCTTACCTTACCTCACAATGTTCTGGATAGAATTCCACTAAAGGATATTGTCTGTATCCTGCTTGTATCCTGTGTATAACGACATCTTTTAGTTACCAAGGCCGTCGACGTCGACTTATTTTATATCTCATTTAATTTATGCAGGTTGCCTGTAGATTGCCTGCTGAATAAGTGCAAATCAATATTGGAAGAAAGCGTTGTCTATTGTTGTTTAGAATAATAACGATATTTGTTAAAACATATTCATGTTGAAATTTGTTAAACTATATTTATTAACGAACTTGATCCTCTTTACACCTTAACACATCTTAAAATAAATACTTACATTTGCTGTCAATCAACTAATTAGCATAATTTCATTCGCCTGCGGCGTCACTGACTGACCACGTGACCACGTATCCAAGCCTCTTATTATTTAGATAGATCATAATATTAATGTTACATTTTTCATTAAAATAATGATTATGACTACAACGAAGATGATGATCAGGAACGGCAGTAGTAGTAGTGGTGGTAGTAATATCAGTAGTATTAATAGTAAATTTAGTAACAGAGGTGCTATTTGAGAGAGCATGAGTTGGAGTAGCAGTACCAGAGTGTAGTAGTAGTGATGGAAGTAATGCCGATGATGACGACGACGATGATGCTGCTGATGATGCTGATGATTAATGAAATTACGACGGCGACGGTGATAGTGGTGGTCACCTAAGAGCCCAATTAACGCGTAAACACACATAGACATACACGTAGGTGTGTGTTTGTGTGTGTTTGTGTGTGTGTGTTCATCATTCTGACCTCGACGTAGACTCCGAACGGCATGACCAGGATGGCGACCATGATGTCTGCGATGGCCAAGGAAACGATGAAGTAGTTGGTCAGGGTGCGCAGGTTGCGTTCCTTGAGGACGCTCAGACAGACAAGAACATTGCCAAAGACGGTCAAGAGCGGAAAGACAAGCAACAAGAGCGCCAACGGACGGTGAACGATGACCTTCTCATCAGCCATTGTCGCACTTTCAGAGGGGGAGTCGGCGCTGACCGAGATCCAGTCGAGTGTAACGCTCCACGGATGACGTTCGGACGAAGTGGATTCTCCAGCCGAGATGTTTTCCACTTCTGACGGAAAGATGGCGCTAGACAAGCGTCCGATGTTAGCTAACATCCTGCCGAGGAAATCGAAAGAAAATCATCATCTCGAGAAGTTACGCTTCTAATCGCTGACAAAAACTCCAGTAGGAACAAAATGAGGCAATAAATCATTGCCACTAAAATATCCACCATTTATCCTTAAGTGACCTAAAGAAGTACAAAACAAGAAATAAGAAATTTAAGCTTAGCCTCAACCTAATCCATGTCTTTCATTTTATACTGAAAGCACTCCTCTTCCACATATCCTATCCTGATTCTTCCTCTTTCCCTTATTTCACTTTCCGGTTCAATTCCAAACGCCATCCACCATAACCATCTGACTCTCTGCCTGCCTGACAGTTGGATCTTGACCTGGAACCGAACTTCCTGCCTATCGATTTTGTTTTGACTTGCCGCCTGTGAGTAAGCAGATTCCCGCGACTTAGCTTTTTCGTTGGGCGCTGTAGAATTCTCGAGCTTAGGAAGAAACGATCCAGCTTCACTAATGTGTGCTTTTAGAGACGTTACTCGACACAATATGCCTGACGTTCACATAAGCAGAATAGAACCTTCAGCGTTTCAATAGAACTATTCACAGCAGTTCCACCAAATGCACTGTAAAATCTGTAAATGCTGTCTAAACAATATTATTATAGCGCCATTAGGAAGTGTTTCATCACGGCTAGCGTAGGTTTCGAATATTGAAACTAGGCATTTTAAAAAAGTCTGTGAGTCGGGCTAAATGAGTCTCAGTAGACATGAAACTCCATTGTATAGTATCTTATTGCAGAGCACTGCATTGTACTGTACTGTATTGTCTAATAGGCCTGACGTAGTCTGCCACATGTGTTTCCGTCGACTAATAATAGTGGCTGTACGTCCCGAGAGTGTCGTTGATTGCGTTGACGTCCGTTCACGAAATTAAATCCGTCGCTAATTGGTCGTTGACTGACATGTCGGATGTCCACGTCCAGGACTTCATAAATGTCGCAATTTCGTCGACTAATGAGTCGCATTTCGCCAAACTCTGTCGACTTCCAAGTAATTGCGCTCATAAAATACCCAAGGAATGTACGTTGATGCCAGAGGCAATAGAATCTGCTTGCCGAAGCTAGTTTCGTCACATAAAAATTATTGTTTTGACATTTTAAGCACTTGGATCCAGTAATAACCAGTAAAAATTGCATTGCTAAATTTTTTAAAAGCACAGAAGCAATAATTGTGCATTTGGCCACTCAAACACAGCTTGGTAGGTCAATCACATGGAAATATTTATTCAAAGTTGCTACTACAATTATGCAATAATATCCTCTTACAATAGCTTCAATGAAGAAAGCACTTAGTGATCCACGGAACGCTGCAGAAACAGACAAATGGGCCGTTTCGGCTTTTACCGAAAGACGATCGAAGATTTAGAATTGTATTTCTCTGTATTGCTGTGTACGTTACTGTGTGTTTTGTTAAACCACACTGATTTCTATCTCATTGTATTATATTGCATAGCATTGTTAGGCAATGTATTGCAATGTTTTGTATCATTTCTTATCATATTGCATTGCAAAATGCTGTACCGTATTGTGTTGTCGTATTGTATTGAAGTGTATTGCGACAATTTTACGAAAATTACGACAATTATCTGACCCACCATACGAACTCACCAACATTTCACCTCTTGCAATCTCTGTGCAGGTCTTTCACTCAAAACTGAAAACATTATGTTTCCAAAACTCTGATCCTGGTTCTTCCTCTTCCCCTTATCTCTCTTCCCGCTCCAATTTCAAACAACATCCACCTTATCCGTCCGACTGTCTGCCTGCCTAACTCCTGGATCTTTACCTGGAACCGAACACTTTCTGCCTATCGATTTTGTTTTGACTGAGCGCCTGTGAATAAGCTGGTTCCCGCAACTTAGTTTTCGCTGGGCGCTGTAGAATTCTCGAGATTACGATTATTGTATTGCTGGTAAAATACTTTTCTTTCAGTTTCAGATTATCATTATTTCACCAGTGATAATCATCGGTGGTCAGTTTCTGCTCGTCTTCAACTCTCTACAACTGTCTTCTGGGCCAGACTTACTGTCCAACATGCAGTTAGACTTTTATGGTTGAGTCTTACGCACTTACGGTCTATTTTCAATGGTTATTGGGTTTGTAGTACATTGATGACTTTTGCCTCTGCTGCTCTAAGCATAGTTCTATATTGGAATGAGTGATTTGACATCGCATTCGCCTAAAGGGGCAGTTTGATGTGCCATATGTGAGCGCAGTTTTCCTTCAGAAGAAAGCGAAAGGACGCTGTAACAGGATGTGCAAAGTTCATAGTGCGCTACTCAAATTTCTGTCTATCAACGGTTCAGGGCGGCATAGCACTTCCAGTAATAGCCACAGCTGAATATCGCCCAATCTCTTGATTAGCCTAATAATTATTAGTTGACTGAGACACTGTCAGCGTCTTATTCGTCTTACCTGTTACACTGCTCATCAACAAGAAGTATGCTGTGCATTTCATCCATATAATCTAATCTAATCTAAAGACTTCTGTAGCGCCTTCATCATAATGCCCAAGGCATCAGTCGATGGTCGCTTCAAGTCAAAATTGCATTCCAAAATCATGATCTATTGGAGAAGCTGGGTCGAAATCCTATAGTTCAGAGAAACCAGAAGCTAGGCCACGGTTGGCAAACAAGTTGAAACAAACGAGTCTTAAGTTTAAGCCTCAGTGACATCATAGAACTGACAGAACGAATAGAACTTGGCAACAAATTCCAAAGCCTTGGACCAGCAAAACGAGAACGCTCTAGAACGCAACACGAATCTGGTACGAAGGACAACAAGAGTCGCCGTGTCCATTGATCGAGTGCAATATTTGCTGGTATGACGGGTGAGCATGGAATAGAGATAGGTTGGCTGATTTAAATCTAGTAAACTACATAAACTATAAGACAGATTTTGAACTGGATTCTTTGCTCGATGGGCAACCAGTGCTGTGGCATATGTGCGTGTATGTATGTATGTGTAGGTATGTATGTATATGTCTGTATGTATGTGTGTATGTATGTATATATGTATGTATGCATGTATGAATGTGTGAAAGTTGGATTCAGTATCAAAGACAATGTTCACGAAAATAGGAAAGTTGAAAAATGGTTATCTTTCAAACCCGAAGCAGAAATGATCCCTGAGGAACTAAAGAATTAAATTAAAAGTATATTATTTTATTATTATTATTATTATTATTATTATTATTATTATTATTATTATTAAGCAGACATTTATAACGCGCGCAATTCACAACAGCCTCAAAAGCGCGTGCAACGACCTTAAAAAAGTCCTACCGAGTAATATTGAGTAATTTCATGGTTTATAGATCGATAGGAATGCACAGAAATCTAGGCAGACCTATTAAACATGTAAGTTTAAGCTTGTTATTGGAATAGTTGATATCAATGACAGAGAGATTCAGTCTGAGAAAAATTTCTGATATTTAGGCCTAGTGTCTTGGAGTTGGAAAGTTTGCTAAGATATGAAAGACAACGAATGAAGCGGATGATGACAAAGATGACAAAGATGACAAAGATGACAAAGATGCCAAAGATGACAAAGACACTTAAACGGAGCTAAAGGAAGGAAGCAGACTTCTGTACAGAGCTGAAATTTGGCCGATGACGGTGACAAACTGAAAACTCTTGAGGCAGCACACAGCAGATTGGTGGAAATAATCCTTCACATATAACAGCGTGATAAATATCAAAGAATTCGATATTATCATCAGCCAAGTGGATGGTATGCTTGTAGAAGTACAGAAGAGCCAATTAAGTAATAAATTGCTTCCTTGAAGGAAGAAAGAGAGGAAAGCCGAGAATTATATGGCCGGAGACCACCTCACCTAAGATGCTTGGGACGACGCAATAAAACTGGAGATGGAAAGAGATGGCTTGGAGATGCTACAGTTCCGCGCACGAAGGACTAGCACTAAATAAGTAATTTTTCACCAACTATGCATCCTACGCCCAAAAGTAATTTGATACTAGCGGTCGTTTGTTAATATTTAATCATGCTTTCGTTGTTTGTTGTACTCTGATCACAAGAGACCTACCTTGTCATCTGTCCACAGCTGAATTGCGGTTTGGTATGAAAAACATGCAACCGTTGTCTCCAGATTTCTGTCTAACTAGGCGCCTAACGCTGCTTGCCCTGTACGCTTTATATCTACAGCAAGAAATTGTAAAAATAGTACTGTTACGTGGTTTCAAGTACGCCTTCTTTACGATACGATGACCGTCAAAACTGAAATGTTCAATGTATTTTATAGTAATACATAATTTATGTGGTGCTTCTCTGCTCAGAAGAACAAATTCAATGCGATCGAGTTATTTCGATCTACTTTCTTGATCACAGATCGAAAAGTATCGTGCAAAATTCGCAGTAAAACTGGCAGAGAAAAGACAATACCAGTTCAGATAATTTAACTTAAGGCCGGAATGCATGTGTTGCATCGCGCTGCAAAAATATCTCAAACGCAGATACAAAATATTGGCCGATCGACGGTATATCTCTCAATCTCTGGTCCGGTCCGGTCTGGTCTTGGAACGGTCATCAGAGAATGATATCATCCAGTCCGTCATGCAGAGGAGTCCCCTACCGTACGACCGACCGACCGACCGACCGACGGACGGACCGATGCAGCAGGGGCCGTCGACGGACGGACGGACAAGCATGCGACGACGAGTGCAGGGCCTGATGTCGTCGTAATCAGTTAGGCCTACACTGACTTCGAGCCATGCGATCGATAGCCATGCACACTGCACACGCAGTCAGTTGACAGCCACAACAAGCCTCCGATATCGTCTAATGGCACACATACATACACGTGTAATATGTGCATCACTGTATACATGCAAATTAAGGGGAAGCCGGACAAGATGAAACTTGTTGACATAAGAGATCGCTTGCCCGATAAATAGGCACCACGACTCGTTAGAAGTTACCTGAATATGGATAACAAAAAATGCTATAAAATGGATTGAGACGAGGTACGAAACTGCCGTACATGAATAGAAATCCTTAGAAGAAGAAAGAGTTAAGGTCTATTAAACAAGAGCAATAAAAACAATACCAGTTCAAAAAAATACCAGTTTAGATAATTCAAAACGAGACAACAAGAAACATACACCACCTACATTCCGAAGCTTACTACAGTCGAAGAATAATCCGGTCTTATTCTTTCCAGCCAAACTCACTTACTTCCTGTTCAGTTCAACCTGATTCAATCGAATCCTAATTGATCCGATCCTATTCATTTCGTTCTAATCTATTAATTTTCTGACCCCGGCGTGAACAGAAGAAAAAAAATTACAAAATGCGAGTTCGGATAAGTCACGATCAACTATGACCTTGGAATTAGAATTATAATATGAGTAGCTGAGAATCATACCCGCGTTTTGGCATGACTACCGCTCGTATATTATGAGGCGTTTGACCATGAGGTGATCTAAAAATACAAAATGACTGTGAACTCGCCGTTTGTCGTTCGTTGCTTGCTGACCCATTTTCACCCAAGTCAACAGAATCGGCTAATTCCGAACTTCATCGCTAGTCTTCAATCACAGGCGACTTGAATGGAGTCCAACTCACTCGCAGCTGGACTCTCTCACGCGAGCCTCTCTGTCCGCGCGTTGACCCATCCTTCATAAATCCTCCGCTCCCGTGCGGGCACCTTCCAGGTCTTGCTGCGAAAAGAGAGACACTGAAAAGACAGATGTGGAAAAACAAGGTATCGAAACAGACAAACACAGTGTCACCGACAGTTCCAGAGGCAAAGAATCAAGAAAGATACAATAGACAGACAGACAGAAAGATAGACAGACGGACGGACGGACGGAAGGTCGGATCAGACAGACATACATACATACATACATACATACACACATGCATACATATAGACAGACGGACAGACAGATGGACGGATCAGACACTGTTCTTCATGTCTTAGGCCGGCCTATGTTGAGAGAACTGTCATTTGCAGGAGATCGGTTTTGTTTTTCTTGACCACAGGAAATATTTGGTCGAGCTATCGTTCTGTTCAGCCCGGATGTAATTCTAACCGAAACTGAGGACAAACTGCTGTCCATTAATGATTGCATGTCTCCCTCGGTCTGTCGTCTGTCTTTGCCTTATGACACCAAACTGCACATCGACCAAACATGTGGCTATATTTTGGGGCACCATCAAAGCGATGCTTCATCTGATAGATACCATAATACCGATGCTACGGAAGTTGTTCGATTAGAAAACAGTAGAAGATGGCATGGATGAATATTACCATTTAATCAGGCTTTGTATATGCAGACTGCGAATTCCATCGACAAAGTCTGCAGCTTCTCCTGTTTCTTTACGGCTGTGGAAATGAAAGCATCGAGAATCTATTCTAATATATTCTAATTTTAATGACTTCTATAGCGCCGTTATCACAATGCCAAGGGCATCAGCGGATGGTTGCTTGAAGTTAAATTGTAATCAAAATTATAATCCATTGGAAATGCCAGGTGGAATTCCAATAGCTCAAAGAAACCAGAAGTTATGCTACGGTGGATAAGCAAGTTGAAACAGATGAGTCTTGGGTGTAGGCCTAAATGGCAGCATAGAACTGACAGAACGAACAGAACTTGTCCTTCCAAAGCAGTGGAACAGCCACAAAAACGCTCAAGAACCTAACACTGTCCTGATACGAGGCTCAAGAGACATACTGTACATTGTACCAGCGCAATATTTGTTGGTATAACAGTTGAGCATGGAACAGAGATAGGTTACCTGATTTAAATGTAGTACTTTGTGAACTTTAAGATAGATTTTAAACTGATTCTTTGCTCAATGGGCAACCAGTATAACGATTGCAATATTGGTGTAATATGTTGATATTTAGGCATTTTTATTATGGCTGTAGCCAAAACGTTTTGAACCATCTGTAGTTTGTGCAGTTCGATATCAGTAATGCCAAAAAGAAGTGAGTTACATTAGTCAGGTCTGATGGAAATCAATGCATTAGTTAGTGGGATTAAGACAGTATGAGGCAAAAGAGATTTGGTTCTACGAAAGTCCCCTATTCAAAACTGAGCTGATTTGCATGTGGCTCCAATATGATTAGAAAATAACATAATGCAGTCAAGTAATAAGCCTAGACTGCGTGCACATTCAATTCGATTGACAAGCAAGCCACCCAACTGAATAAAATTTACAGAATTGTTGGCTTGTGTCTAGAAGAAGGAATTCAGTTTTTGAAAGATTCAGAAGAAGTTTATTACTAGCCATCGAAGACTGGACATCATCAAAACTGAAGAATTGCTTTGGAGAACATGATTAGACATGCAACCGACGAATGAGAAAAATATCTGAGTATCATCAATGTATAGGGCTAAGTGGTAGTCAAGAGAGTTGTCACTAAGTAGCGAGCCTAGCGGAGTCGTATATATTGTAGTCAGGAGCGGGCCCAGTGCAAAACCTTGTGAAACGGCATAGTTTAAGATAACAGGCACAGAAGTGAGTTGGTTGAATAGAACTGGCTGAGTACGAGGGTTCAGGTAAGACGCGGACCAATGGAGAGCGGGACCAGAAAGACCAAACCAGTGTTCGAGGCGGTGAAGGATTAGGCCATGATAAAAAGCGGCAGATAAGTGAGAATGGAGAATGAGAGCCATTGCTGTTTCTTGATCTATGAAATTGATTAAGTGTTTGTGAACGGTAAGTGGTGGAAAGAGCAGAGATAGGGCGACAGCTTAAAAATACATCAGAAGGGATAGAGAGCTTTAAAGAAGAGGGTAAACTATGGAATGAGAGAAAAAACTGGCGGAGAAGTAGCCTTCAGCCAGAGAGATGTTGACTTTGGATGTGATGATTGGGCCCAAGATATTCAAGCATTCTTTCAAAAGGGCGGTAGAAATGAGGTCCAAGGCACATTATTTATCAGAGAATGAGCAAACGAGAATAAGACCCTCAATCAAGTTTATTGGTTTGAGTAAGCTGAGAACTGGTGGTGGATGAGATTTAGAGTATGAAAGGCACATTTAAGATGAGAGAACGTTATAAAAGTCGAGTCTTATGGTCGAGATCTTGTCAGAGGAGAAGCGCAAGAACCTGTCAGCAACGGAAGAGTGCGATGAAGAGCTCCGTGTTATATTGCATTTGTCACGGAGTAGGATTCTGTAAACCCCCCCACCCCCGCAATAACAACTTAGGATAATAGGAGAAACAGAGACCAAACGAGACTAGTACGTGTAGTTGGATTTCAGAGCTGAGACAAGTTTACCGCATTATGCTGGCGCCTAAATTTGAGGAGATGAAATGGTAAATGGGAGCGTCGCCAACACCTGTCAAGTCCGCTGTGCAGCCTCCTAGCAGCGGCAATGTCTGAGTTGTATCAGGGCTGAAAAGGGCGGAGAAGGGCGAGCTGCAACCGCCTTAGATTATCAAGACTATCAAATGACTGTGGATTTGGTATGGATAAAGTTTCAAGCATAATTTAAGAAGACAGGCAACGCTGCCATCAAGTTTATTCAGCTGATGTTCACTTAGGAGAAAATGGACGGAGGAATCAAGTTCCAAATAAAGAAAGGAGGAATCAAGTTCCAAATAAAGAAATGAGGAATCAAGTTCCAAATAAAAAATGAGGAATCAAGTTCCAAATAAAGAAAGGCGTGTCAGGTTGTTGGAGCCAAGTTCTGTTGAGAGTGTAAATATCTACCAGTTTATCCGAGATGTAATTCTGAAAATTATTTCGGACAGAATGGCTATTAAGTTGGCAGAAATTAATAGTTTCCAAATTATGAGGACAAGTGCTTAGCTTAACATCACCAGAAAGAAGCAACAGAAGGTAAACTAGCAACATGTAATTCCGCTTTGCTTTCGACCCAGGTGTAGAACTGGAGAAGCGGGAGAATGGTCATCGAGACAGGAAAAGCTTGCCGGTGTGTAAAACATGGCCGATTGGATGAGGTAAAAGGAGTAGGCTTCAGAAACATGTTGAAATAAAATAAAGGCATTAGTTCCAATAACGACATTAGGTGATGGCTGGGTAGACCGAGAAAGTATGTGCGAAAGTGAACACTATAATAATGACTGAGGATTGAGGACATATATATGAAAGTTAACAGAATAATGAGAATCGCAGCAGATGATGTGTGTAGCATCGTGCTAGATTTTTATCTGTACGAGAGACAACTAGCAGAGAAACAGATGGCTTACTGAAAAGCACAGAATGGCCAGTCTCAAAAACGCGAAATGTACAGCAAGTTTAAAGACTGAGCCGACTGTATAGTCTACAGGAGAGACGAGTCAAGAATCTTCAGCTTATGGACCGACTCATAAAACAATGCTTAACATTTCACAAAAACATTAACGTTCCGTTAACGTTTTTGTAGACGTGTTTTTCAACGTAATAAAAACGGATAATACAACGCCTAATCAACGTTCCACACAAACTTTGGACCAAGCATTACAATAACGGTATGAAAAACCCAAAATTACGTTAAATTATCGTTAGTGTAAATTAACTGTTACTTAAATTAACTGTAAATTAACGTTGCTGTTAAATTAACGTTTCGTTAACGTTTTTATAGACGTGTTTTTCAACGTATTAAAACTAATAAAACAACTTTAATCAACGTTTTACACAATTGTTACGTCAACCGTTGCGCTGCCCTTAAAATAACGCCAGAACAACGTTTCACTATCGTTACCGTAACTTTTTAAACTGTTCAATGTAAGCCTCTAAGCGTTATTCAACGTTATTGCTTAACGTTTTATGCAAACGTTAGATCAATGTGTTCGTAAACCATATTCCAGCGTTCCACTATCTCCTGTGTACTGCTTGGGTAGCAGTTTAATATTGTGGGGCACAGTAACACATTTGATAGAGCGCTCGGCTTGTAACGGGGAGCGTAGGGGTTCGAGCCTCTTCTGAGAAGGCTACTGTGTAGGGGCCTTGAGCAAGTCCTTCACTCACAGGTGCTTGGCGCTATCGATTGATGCTAAGTCATTAGATAGTGGCGTATAATAAATGCAGAAATTAATCAAAATCATCGAGTGATATAACGACAGGCAAAACAGCCAAAGAAATCCTAAATGAAGCCGAAGTCACGAACTACATACAGGTAAACGTTAACAAAACATTGCGCAAGATATCTATACATGGTGCACAGGTATATAGGACGTCTTTATGTGTCCATAGATGGCAGTATTAGTTCAGGTGCGCTGTGGTAATTCTCTGCATGGTGTAAGTGGTTTATAGGAGTGTCCTAATGATGGTCCAGGAATCGACTACGAGCGCTAGAAGAAGTCAGGAATCAGTTGCTGCCGCAAGGACAGCAGGAAATTAACGCCGTAGGTAGCTGTGGCTGCGAATAATCATCATTACGAGAGGCTTAACATGATGCTCCTCACTACTGGCTTCATCGTCTTCGTCGTCGTCGTAATCATCATCATCATTATCATCATCATCATCATCAACATCGTCACAATCAAATACAACATGCCTCATTGCCGGCTAACTCGCCAGGTCCCACCGGCCCATATCGTTCCCCCGCCCAGAAGCCAGGTCTATCGCCTCCGGCCCGACAGCCGGCCATCACCCCAGAAACCAGGCCAACACCTATGCCAGACTTTTATCGCCCCATCCCAGCGCCAGGCCAAGGACCCCTAGAGATTCCAATTATCTAGTCCTCTTTGGCCGGGCTCACCCCTCACGTCCACCACGTGATGCCATATGTGAGGCATAGAACTCCGTCAACCCCTACAATGCCTCCCAACACCAATCCCTAACACGGGTCTGTCCCGTCACACAAGCTTGCGGTCTGGACCCCTGCCCTCTCGGGACACAGATCCAGGGGCTGGGGGTCACGCCAGTCGGCTTGGGTCCACCGCCCGAGCGCCTCCCAACAACAGCTCGGGGTGGCGTCCCTCTTCTCGGCATCACTTCCACTTTCTGACTCCAAAAGAAGATTTTGCTAGCCGAACATGACCCAAACACTGAATACTGAATAAACATCTGAACTGGTGCCTCAATAAAGACAAGAGCTCTCAAGACAATTTCGTACCTGAACTTGCTATTTATTGACTTACCAGTTACTACTTTGTTACAGTAAACTAATGTCTTACTAAACTACAAACTTTGCTGAGTCCGTATAGTTATTCTTGTTTGTGCGCCATAAGGATGCATAATGTAGTAGGCCCTATAGTGGTGTAATCAGAAATCTCTTATCGACTTGAGCAGCACCTAAATAGTGTTCAATTTGGCTGAAATTTTCACCATGGTATTTTTTATAAATACATTGAACGGCATGTTCCAACATTGAACTTAAATTTTTTGAGCCATCGTAATAGGCATTCTCTTTACTGAAAGACATTATGTTAGATACGCATATTGATATATATATATATACACACTGATTAATCATGATTCGATGACATATTTGACGTGAAGCAGCTATATAAAGCAATTACGACTGCATAAAGGAGAGCGGGAAAAAGATTTTGTAGCGGTGATCTGTCATGTGATAAGTTGATGATATGAGTTTAAATTATCGTTTTAAATTCGTACATAAAGACATTGTATGGTGGTGAATAAAGTACTGTTGTAATTGAACTCTCGTATTCTTGATTATATATATATGCGAAAATTAAAGAATGTGTGTCTTTCATCGAGAGAACGTTAAGTTACAAATCGGGAGAGTCGAGAGTTCGAAGCCCGACTTCGAAAGATCGTCGACAATAATACGAAGTGAACCTTTAATAATTCATGTGCAGTGGTGTTGATAGTGCGACCATAATCACAAAATAGTTTCGTCATCATAATCCTAATCGTCATAACCATAGTCATCATCATCACTGCGTCATATATTCTGTGTTTTTGACCTCTTGGTCTTGCGCTCCCTTGCAGCGACTCAATGGAATCGTAATCGTAATCTGGAAAATTTCTAAAGCGCTGCTGCAAAGCTAGCGCTGAGCACCAGCTTATTCGCGACCGCTGCATCAAGTCAGAGGGGTTGTCCAAAGATGCCTTCGGAAGAAAGAAGTCCGGCTGCCAGAAGAAGGAAGGGGCAGAGAAGCTGTTACGGTGGGTTGTGCTTAGGTTGCGAGAAATGGGAAGACGGGGGATTGGATGGATCAGAGTAGGCTAAGTCTGCAAGATTTATTGAAAAGGTGGGATCTTAGTTTTGAATGGAATACTTGAGGAGTATTAGGGGCTTCAGACAAATGATGATGTGTGAACAACAGAAGGGACAGAGGAACAGAGAATTTGCGAAATTCAGGAGGACGATCGTTCCAGAGTCGAGGTGCAGTATGGTATAAAGATCAGCGAGAAAACTTAAGATGAGTAGTTAAAGGGGAGGAGAAGAGTGAGGTAAGAGGAGGTAATCATGAACTTACTGCAAGTTCGAACTGTCTAACTAGAAGCAGTTCATGATTATCTTGCGTCTAATCTGAAAATCTATTTGATACCCACGTTAAGCGCCTTTTGCAAGGAGGCCAGGATCACTCCTAAAATCACCCTTTATATCATTTTTTCAATCATTAGAAGAGAATTTCGTGCTGAATGTTAACCTAATTGAAAAAGTCCAATACGTAACCTGAAATCGACAAGTGACCCGACGTCGACTGACTGATGACGGCATCTACACTTTGGTCACCACCTTAACTGACCATCCACAATCAGTGACCTAAACCTCTGAGGCTTTGAAAGCCTCCCGCCCACCCTACCGCATCTGCAGAGATGACCGCGGAGTTTCCCTGATATTTGCATCGACCCACTGCGGGCGTCCAAATAGGAGTTTCAATTGTGGTATGGCCACATTCAGTGAAAAAGACCATAGGTCATTTAAACCTATGTATATATACAGTACGCAAACACGCATATATTATAAACGAATATTATATATGTCACGTATATATATATATAGGCCATCTCTATTTATATCTTATTTACTCACTATTCTGATAATAGACATTTATGGCGGTTGTAATTTGAAATAAGACCAGGCACATTCAAATATTCTATTATCTGTTGTACACATAAATATGTACATGTTGTAGAGACAGACAGGGGGAGACATAAGCACAGACAAGTGAGCAGACGTGGACATACATAGGGTTAGGCAGAGAAAGGAAGACCGACTTAAAAAGACTGCATTAAACGCCTGCAACAAAGCTCCAACACGTTTTTGTTTTACTATTTTATGTTGCCTAGAAATATAATATGGCGCAATAAAACATTCATTGTGTATTCATTCGACGCTTTGACGCGCGCCTCTGTGTAGGTTAATCTGCTGTATACGGAGTGAAAAGCCCCGCGTGGGGGTCCAGTCCTTTATTCATTTCTCACACGGTCAATGGCGGCGCCACTGTGATTGACAGCTGCGCAAAGGTGCGCGATTCTATTAATAGATCCATAAATAAACGCATACAGGGCGCGTTACCACAACGCTTCTCTGTCTTGGTGTTGTTTTGTGGCTCCGACTATATTCCGTTATGTAATTTTTAACTAACTCTGGTCACAAACAGCAAGAGGGTGGTATTTGGACAACAATATAGATAGATGTGGGTATCCGCGGTCTTAGCTGTCAAGGCCCACCCCATAGTTTTGAAAGATTGGCCGTGTAATTCGTCGACGCTAAGATACCGATTGAGTGACGTATTGACGACCGCTTTGACCAGACCTGTCATCGAGTCTTTTAATAATTGTTAGCAGTTGACAGACGCTGAAGCCCGGTTGCCTTGGAGACGCTCGTTTCATTATACAAGCCCTGATATTCGTGGACCTTCTGCTACGTAATAATTGTCTCTTTCGCCGTTAATTTTTACCCAATTTTGGACCACTTGCGTATAGCATAGGTAACGGATAAACTGCACGGAGTTGAAGAAGAATCCGTACCGTGTAGGCCTATTACAATTCTATAACGCCTGTGAAATAATGCACGATACATCAATCAATGGCCGCTGCTTGTCCAATTTCATGTCAATCACAAGAAGAAGAAGAAGAAAACAAGAAGACGAGATACCTCAAGCGCCAGTGGATCCAGAAAGCAAATTTTGTTATTGTCCATCTGAGACTTGCTTACAGCTTGACTCCTTTAAACCCGAACTTCGCTTCCGACCCCATTCGGCCCCATTCGGCCCCATTCCCTTGAACCTCCTTCGTAAATTCTCAACCAACTCAAAACCTAACGTTGAGTAGCCTAAAATTAACTAGGATTCTACTGCACCATCTTTGTGACATTTTTTCTTTTCCTTCAAGTGGCCTTCAATCGAAGGCTTTTATCGACTGCAGATTAATCATAATATTCTGACTGGATGTTAAGGAGCATCAGGGATCCGAGTATAGGTTGAAAGAGAGTTGGCGCGCAGGTCGAATGGCCCGAGTAGTATTTAAGTTTAGAGGCACGGTTAGCATGACTGCAACGACATAAACCTTGACGTCCATTCCACTCTTTTCGAGAGCGCCATGCCGGACTTAGTCCTGCGATGGAAATGTCTTCTCCCAGCCTCTTTTTCGGAGGAGAAGAAAGATGTCTAATGAATTGAAATGACTGATGTCTTCTCCGTTCAAGGAGAAAGATGTCTAATGAATTTCTTTCAATGTGAAATGAGGTCAATGTCAGTTGTTAGATTAGACTTAATAAAAATTCGAACCTCAAGATAATTCAATGATTCGCCTCTGAATACCTTTGGCGCTAGTTTTAGCCCTACAAGGTCGCAGCAGGAGACTGTCAACCGTCTGATCCGATTGTTAAGTATCGCTGGAAATTTCTACTGAAGATGTTCAGATGAATAAAAAAGAAGGGCAGTCCCTTATTTTGGTTGTCAATAAATCAATAAATCTCTCTCTATCTCTTTCTCTCTCTCTTTCTCTCTCTCTCTCTCTCTCTCTCTCTCTCTCTCTCTCTCTCTCTCTCTCTCTCTCTCTCTCTCTCTCTCTCTCTCTCTTAAAGCCATCCCGAGGAGTCATGGATATAAAGTGTTAGAGCCTTCATTTTCCCTATCGTCGGCGAATGAGGCGGATAATTAGTCCTCTCTCTTGCCGCCTGAGCTTCCCACACACAGTATGCCTAATTATAATTGCAATCACAGATTTATTTAGCGCCTTTTCAATAGGTATGCCTATTCATCAGAGACGCTCCTGACCTGACAACACAAAACAACGATCGGCCGAAGTGGTTTTCAATCGCTTACGGAGCAAAGGCAAAAAGACCAAAGGAGCTCATGTCATATGTTGCTAGGCAACCTGTAGACGATCATCCGAAATTGAAAATCGATCGGTGTTCGAACAGTAGACTCGCCCGATGTGTAGCGCTAACTCAAGAATAGATGCACAATATCGAGGATCTTTCTTAGATGTCAATGATCGGGCTTCATCCGCCGATTTGCCTGAATCATCATAACTCGAGTATAGAAACATAGTCCCTGATTTTTGAATTTGTAATTAGACGAACAGTTCAATCGCAGCAACACTTTAAACGGCAAAGTGTCTAAACGCACTAAGCAATTAACGACTTTTGTAACTCAAAGTTTTCAACCTAGCACAGGACAGATCAATGCTACAAATCTTCAGGCTCTCTCAACAGTACATTTGCGTCCGCTTATATAGGCCTTTTTCCGCCAAGACAGAAGACCGGCATAAACTAGTTTAAACCAGCATACCGTTCTCTACAAGCTCAAATCTATCAACGACATTTGTAACACAACTTATACTATAAACTTTTCGCGCTGTCCTAATAATGCATTTGCGATAGTATTTTATGGGCTATTTCCCGCCACGACAGCAGATCAGTTCAGACTGATCGTCCACGACTCATCACAACGTAAGCACTTCGTTTCCCGCGCCAGCGCCCACGTGATAAAATACGCGCCAGCCGATGTCACACCAACGTTCCAACACGTGTTTGATGCGTGGCACAGACGCACCCAATAACCATGAGCACGTGATCAGCGTGTACACAGACAAGTCAGAGATCCAATAACTCATCGATGACGTCAGGGAGAGTTTCCATACAAATGCGCGCTTAAAAGCTGCTGAGTCAACAGCAGAATAATATGTGTTCACACAAACTATTCTAGAAAGTCGAACCAACCACAGCACAGCTTCTATGTTGCACCGTGGAAACTGTTGGACTGTGGGACAACGAGGTCACAGCGCAACAAAACGAAAAGACCTACAGCCTGGTACGGATGAGTCTCAGACACCCATTCAAACGGGCAGCAGTGGTGAAGGATCCCACCCGATCAATTCATTTAAAAATGAGCAGGGTCGAGGCCTTACGGTCGCTTTATAAAACCGTGTACAATTATTTTGCATAAATCCATGAGATACTGTAACACAGAGCACAATTATAAAGGAATAACGCATTGGCATTAATAACTTAAACTAATGCGTTTTTGCATCGGTAAACAGCGCAGTTATTCCCACATGAAGCTGGATTTAAGCCCATACCTACGTTCGTAAACCTCCAATCAGCCCGACTGCAGCGTTATCAGACACTGCAGTTGACTAATACGGAAGGGAGTTAGGCCTGCAGAAGAGCATTGCTGTAATCAAACTTGTGCATTTGAATGCGTGCATTTGGGTCGTTGTGGTTGAGTTGCAAAGCGAACGGCGTATTGTGTTTGTCTGGCGCAGGTGCTAAATGCACGTTCAACATAGTCTTTTCACACGCACTGAATAGATTAACTGCTGCCCCTAAGCCACACCCAGATCACGCACAACAGTAGTAAATGAGACACCAGGGAACAATGCGGCAGACAAAGCAAGTCTATTTTTCAAATCTGCCCTCGGATACCAAGCCAGATGAACCGGGTTTTCTTAGGGTTCAGCCGGAGGTGGTTGGACAATATGCCGGTACCAAGCACCGCCGATGCCTGAAGCATTTTCTCCACTAAGGAGCTACAGCTGCCAGGGACATATGCCCGAGTGTCATCAACATACTAATGAATCGCCCCCTCAGATTAGAAAGCTGTAAGTTGCCTAAGCGGTGTAACGGATGTGGAGTACGGGACCTAAGTGGAGCTCTGTGGGAGATCAAGTGAGACCACGTGGGACCAAAACCCACACTCTGAGCAGCCTGAGTACCACAGAAAGGAATGAGTGCAACCACAACAGAACTGGACTTACGACACCGAGTGACTTTTCCAGGCGCTCTAAGGAACGCAGCGTACGATCATTGGACTAATTTTATAACTGAGTTCGCTAGAGAGGCAACTAAGTGAAACAGAAATCTCTTCAGTCGGGAATTTGAAGCCCAACCTCTGGGTTGAAGTCCGGGAAACTAACCACTAGACTATCAGTCATCCCTTTCCAAATGAAATTCAGAACTGAATATCACCATGCACCAGAAGCGCAATTCATGGAATCTGTGGGCAGAAGATGAGGAATTCGGCGTTGTAGAAGGTGCACTGCGTCGGGCGACTGGTCCGTCGTTGCGAGTAGTTGATTCCAAGAACGATCGGTGAAGATATGGCGACCGATACGATCCACGTCAGTGCAACCGTCAGGCACAGGCGCTTCGAATTCTTGTGACGAGCGTACGATATCGGATATGTTACTGCGATGAATCTGCGCATGTATACATTGTCATCCACATCATCAGCACCGCCACTACCCTCATCATCAGCAGCAGCATCATCATCAGCAGCAGCATCAGCATCACCATTAGCATCAGCAGCAGCATCAGAATCATCAGCTTCATCATCAGCATCGGCATCAGCATCATCAGCATCACCATCACCATCACCATCACCATCATCATCATAAAATTTCATCTAATTATGTAACTTGTTATCATAGAAATTTTTGACTTCTTAAAAGACGCTGAAACAAGGCTAGCAGATCTGAAAGAGCTCGAAAGAGTAACACCATTATCATCATCATCGTCATTGTTGTCGTCGTCACCGTCATCATTTCTCATCGCATCCCCTAGCATATTCATAACGCTGATTAGTTTACCTTACCTTTTGTACCTTCATTACGTTACCTTACCTTCTGTCGGATTATCTATTGTTCCTGCGTTCCTATGGCTTTCTTCCTCTGACCAACTCCAGCACTGACTGACTTTCATCTACTGAACATTAAGGTTAAAAATTAATTATTTTAGACTGATAAAGCGTAAATGTACATGCAAACGTTTTCTATAGTGACCGTATGGCCTCGACCCTGCTCATTTTTCAATGAATTAATCGGGTCAGATCCTTCACCACCGCTGCCCGTTTGAATGAGCGGGTGGTGTGCGCGTGTGTTACCTGATGCGTGCAGCTTGGTGGTGTATGTACTGTGTGCCGGTAAAGACCAGAAGTGCCAGCTAGAACCAAGAAGCTCGAATCTACTGCGTTCTTTTTTGATAAAGATGCCTACAAGAATCATGGAAGGCAAGCCTAGGCTTCGTTCGTAACTGAATCCGATCAACAAGCTCATGAAAGCAATATGAGAGATGGATTAATAGTAGGCCTGCGAAAGCAATACGAAAGATGGATCTGGTCAATATTAGGCCTACGACAACAATATGAAACTTGAGTTTGATCAGCAGCAGGCCTAAGAAAGCAGAATGAAAGATGGATTCGGTCAATAGTAGGCCTACGACAGGATATGTAAAATCATGATCTGGCTCAGTTAATTAGAAAAGTATCAAAAGGGACACAGACAGCGAAGGAGTGTAAGAGAGAAGCAGACAGAGACGGAGTCAGAAAGCGAGGAGTTTGCATGGTTAGCATTTGAAATTTCTCTGTTCAGTGTCTCTGAGCCAGAAATACGGAGGCCAACCAGCAGGATTGGTTGGACTAGAGCTGTCTCTGCCAGTGCAATTATATCTGTCCAGCGACAAACAGGGTGAGAATTTGCCTCTTGATGATTTGGAGACATCCAAACCGGTGCGTCAGATAGATGGCTGGCAATTTGTGTAGACTTACAGCAGACCATTTAAACTTCTGAACATAGGAAACAGACAGAAGCAGTGATGATCTCAGTCAAGTGGAGAACATACATCAGAGACCAGAGACCGTGACTCTGTTTAACAACAAAAGAAACAGTTGGTCTGGATTCGCTGTCAGAGTCAACGACTTTATGCGCCGTTCAGAACGGAACAAAAGTCTAAAGACAGACGAGCAATAAATATAAATTACAGTAGACTTTCGAAAGGTCAGGTGAGGTTAAACCAACGTATCCTTAACTAGATTACAACACGCACACTTAGCTATGTGTTACACTATATACACATCTAAAACATCTGAGAAGAATCGATGCCTAAAAAGATCTTGCAACCAAAATGAAAACAATTAATAAATCTTCGCCTAGAAGAAGTCTGGTTTCGTTCCGGGTCTGTCGGTTATTTTTCTCCTGCGATTTCTCTCGTCGTCCCTGCGTTTTGTCTTCGACCGTCGATAGCAGCCGGGTGTGTTGTGGTAGACCTACTCCTCAGACAATGTCTCCCTAGGCCTTTCATCCCCGGTAAACATAATCGCAAGTCTATACTGGACCGGCATAAAAGCTTTGCTCTGGGATTAGCACTTGGCATAACGGCGCAAGAGTCTGGCGCATACAGTAAGCTATAAAGCTGTCATTTGCTGAGGTGAACAACCAGACTGTGGCAGTCTAGTGCCAGTTGTCGCGAAGCAAAAAAAAACATTTACGTAGCGCTACGCCCCGCCAGCCTTCATATCAGCGGTTTTCAATGGGTGCATTTTTTACAATATAGATTAAAAAGAATAAGAGAACATTAAAAAAGCAGAAGTATTAGTAAATTTATACACGATTGCCTGTATAGGCAAGATTTGTCATTAGCGTGTCGCATCATTTAACTGTGTTGCAGGAGACTTGGTGCGTTAAGCATCGTTGCGCACGACTTCAAAACCGCATGTTCGCTGTAAGCGCAGTACTTGAGCTGTGATTAATTAAACAGGAATCGGATGAAATCTGTCAAATGATTCTTGGTTCGACATGTCCCTGCGGGCCGTACCAGAGCTCCCGCAGGGTTCCGTTCCAGGGTCTGGGCGTAATGCATACTCTACTCCACAGACGCTTAATTGGTGTGTTGTTCTGCGCATCGAGAGGATAGTCGGCGCCTACTCATCAGTATGCTGATGATAGGCAGCCAATTATCATGACCAACGGGAAGAGACATTCTCTCTAGCCGAGCATCAGTAGCACTTAACGCCTGGATGTCGTATTTCACTCTTCCTCCTCCTCCTCTTCCTCCTTCTCCTCCTCCTCCTGCTCCTCCTCCTCCTCTTCCTCCTTCTCCTCCTCCTCCTGCTCCTCCTCCTCCTCTTCCTCCTTCTCCTCCTCCTCCTGCTCCTCCTCCTCCTTCTCCGGCAACAGAGACTCAACTTCCGTCGCTGGCAACCACGGAATTTTCTGTCCAGCATCCAAAGCCCCTTTGTCCCATGTTTCTCTTTCACACATCAGTCATTGGTCAGACTACTGACCACGAACTGAATGGACATTTATTCAGTTTAGCTGAATGACTTGCAAGTACATACACTTCTGTAGAAATGCCTTAAGACCATCGTCCGAGGTCTACTGATCATTCGGCTGAGGCACAGAGACGGCGACAACCATCAGTCGACAGGACACTTTCCAACCTCCCAATATTCTGTTGGTACTCACTTGTAGTAATCAAGCATGGTGGGACTGGCAGAGTGACAGAGTATAAAAAGCAGTTGATCTACTGAACAGAAATAAACTCCGCCACTGTCGTACGCGGGCGGTGCCAGTCCCAAGACTGGATAAAGGAGGAGGGTGACGCTAATCATCTTCGTTTTGACACAGCGTCGTTAAACAGCAACTAGGCCTCAGAACAGAACAGAAATAGATACAGTTACAGTAACGATAGGTAGAAGTCGCAGGGACAGTGGCACTTCCTTCGGGGTTTAGAATTGCGGTACACGTTTGTTGATTTACCAAAACAAAGCAGTTAAAAAGTTCACAACTGGCGACGAGTAATTCGAACAGTGGAAGAAAATTTGATGTTCATTCTATCTTTTCCTGGGTTCAGCGTTGACAGCGGCCTACGTCCGTCGGTGGAAGACGGGAGAAATGATTATATTCTGAAACATTATCCGCCACGTCTACAGACGACAACGTGCGAATGAAGGCACTCCTTCTGTACCTGCTGGGTCTCGCGTCTACGAAAGAGCCAAAGCACTCAGCATGACTCCGTCGAATGACGACAGCCGCCAAGGAAGCTCTTAAGATGCATTTTAAGCCGAATAAAAAAAAGTCCAGTTTGAAAACTACGTATTTTGGTCGGCAAGACAGGAATCGTGAGCATCCCTTGACCAACATCAGGTACGTTTAAGAGTTCTTCGAAGCACTGTGAATTCACAGACGCTAATCAAGTAATCCTAGCACGAATAATTCAGTCATGCATGTCAAACGCCCTAAGAAGCCGCGCCCTAAGAAACCTATCCATTACTTTAGCGCATTACTTTAGCGGAACTCTGTAAGATTTAGCCCGAAATGTGGATTTGACCGAATCAAAAGCTACTGAAATAGAAAATAGAACGAGTTATTCAAAATGTAATAAAGCATGAAAATGTATCAAAAGCCAAAGGGAAAATGAACGGCCTACGAAGACCTTGGAATAAACAAACAAATGTTTGACTGCGGACGTTCGTATCCTCATAAAGGTGGAAAACAGCCTTGCCCTGCTTATACCAGAAGACATGCCACAACTGTGTAAAAACCACTAATAGAGATACGGCAGACAACACACACAAAGCCGCATGGTTGAAAAGACATTTCAGTCACGTACACCTGAAGCGCCGCATCCGCGCAATGCACATCGAAGGTGAAACGCATCCACGCAATGCACATCGAAGGTGAAACGCATCCACGCAATGCACATCGAAGGTGAAACGCATCCACGCAATGCACATCGAAGGTGAAACGCATCCACGCAATGCACATCGAAGGTGAAACGCATCCACGCAATGCACATCGAAGGTGAAACGCATCCACGCAATGCACATCGAAGGTGAAACGCATCCACGCAATGCACATCGAAGGTGAAACGCATCCACGCAATGCACATCGAAGGTGAAACGCATCCACGCAATGCACATCGAAGGTGAAACGCATCCACGCAATGCACATCGAAGGTGAAACGCATCCACGCAATGCACATCGAAGGTGAAACGCATCCACGCAATGCACATCGAAGGTGAAACGCATCCACGCAATGCACATCGAAGGTGAAACGCATCCACGCAATGCACATCGAAGGTGAAACGCATCCACGCAATGCACATCGAAGGTGAAACGCATCCACGCAATGCACATCGAAGGTGAAACCAGGGGACCCAAGAAAACGAGGAAAGAGTAGAGGTTCGTGCTCGCAGTCAACGATACTTGTGAACGGATGCACGGTGTTCGTAATAATCGACCAAGGAGCTGTAGTCAATATATTGGACAATTTCGCCATGGCAAGGTTGAAACCGAAACCAAAGTGCAAAGCACTTGAGTAAACGTTTCTTCTTACGTAGTGAAACAAGACTCTGCGTCTAAAGAGCCGCTTCGAAGCAAAAGTAAGACGTAACGAGAGAAAGGCGAAAACGATGTAATACCTGATCGACGGCCGATGGGAGAAGACACTGTTGTCATGCGGCACTGGGATGGTAGTGAGACTGCTCTAGTTTTCGATTAATCATCTGGATCTTGATTCGGCATGAGAAGAACTATTGCTTTTGCAAGTAGAGTTTTGACGGAGACTGAGAAGAGTATCTTAGCAGCTTGAGAAGGAAATGCTTGGGGTCGTTAATTGACTAGAAATATGCAGAATGATAACGGTGGAAAGAAAGGGCAAAAGAAATGCAAGAAATGCAGCATTCTTCAAGGAAGTCGTACCGATGTGGACTTCAACCAAGAGTTCAAGATGGGAGAACTTCGACGGGGAACTGGCGACCGATGACGTCACCCAAACTAGTTTGTCATCTCCTGAGCGCTGTTCCCCCGTCGACCTCAGCCCATCAAGCAGTAGCAGCAACAGATTTCGCCTGCTCCTGCTCCGGATCTTGCACGGAGGGTCGCCCATCTATGTGCTGACCGAGCTTGATGGGGCTCAAATTACCTGCACCTACCAGCATCGTATCGACCACACCGAGCAGCCAGCTAAGTCAGTGGGTCTCAGGACATGCAGAGTTAGGCGAGGCTTTGTCTAACACAGAGTACTAATCATTTCTTAACGCAGTGAAGAGCCGATACGCGTTTGTATAATTATAATCATTTCCTAGTGTAATAGAGTTAAAAAAATTAACGATGTTGATGCGTTGTGGACTGAAACTCGTCCAACGTAATCCGTTCCAGTCGGATGTATTCCGATATGATCGATAATTATAATCTGATGTTCTAATACGATTTCTTATGAGTTTTTTCCTCGCGTCCAGTGGACGACGCCGTGATTTTGCGCTTGAGGACAAGTGGACTAAGCCCCTTGATGCCAATTACTATGCAAAGCCAAATATAAAGGGAAATTTGGCAATTAATGCGTAGTGCTGTTTACCCAGTTGTTTCTACTTTCCTTCAGCCGACCTATCTCTGGTCATACAATAGCTCGCTCACAGCTCATACCAACAAATACTGCACTCGATCAACTCCTGTTGTGCGTCGCTGTGTGACAGTGTTGGGCTCTTGGTGGCTGGTCCGAGGCTTTGGAATACTCTGCCTAATTCTACGCATTCTGTCGGTTCTTAAAATTGCAGTCACGTTTAACTTGACACTCTCCTGTTTCAACTTGATTACTCGCCGTAGGCTGATTTATAATTTTCCTGAACTATTTGGATATCGACAGGACTTCTCTTGTCATGAATTTGCTCCTACTCTAACCTGCCAGAAACGACACGTGATGGATAGACTGACGCTCAGAAGTGATAATAGTTTTACTCGTGTCTTGTAGAAAACACAGTCAACGTTACAGTCTTTTGTGTTCTAGTAAGCAAATGTCATATCTAACGCTACTGCCTACCGCTTATTGTTGCGTTCTCGTCCAAAATGTCTTGCATAACTCCGGTCTGAATAGGCGTCGAATCTGCTTGCACTCTGCCTGCGGTCTTCTCTCTCTCTCGAATCGATGGAAACTGCTTTTGAAGCTTTCTAGGTGTTTCCATAAGCTATTGAAAATCGTTCATTTCTATAGGTTCATTGTCTCTAGACTAATCATGCTATAGCAGTGGAAGTCTATAGGCGATTGAAGTCGACTATAGCAATTAGCGCGTTTCAGAAAGTGTCAGAATGTCGTTAACTAAGCGTTATGAAACAAAACGTTCGTCATTATGAAATCGGTGGGGGGTGGTGGTGCCTGTTCAAAGTCTGGATAAAGGAGAAGACGCTAATTATTCTTGTTATGACACAGCATCGTTAAACATAAAACTCACGATTAGTTGGAATGGCCGTGTTCGGGTGATGCTATCCGCAAACCTGGATAAAGGAGGAGGGCGATGCTAATCATCTTCGTTATGACATTAAACAGAAACCACTGCTTAGTTGTAATAACTGTAGGAAAGGTGAGGTCGACATCAATGGCTTCGGCAGCCGATAGATTTCGTGTGGCACTGGATGTTTCTACGTTCGGTTCTGGAAATTGTTCTGTTAAGACACTTAAAAACGTTAAAGCCGTTTTAAACGCTAAGCCTTTTTAACCACGAATTGAATGTGATGTAGGATTCTGAAGATATGCAATTGTGCAGTAGGATTTATGAGGGCAGTAAAATTTATTTGCAACAGTTAAACAAGTGATTAACGGAAACATTTTAAGCTGCAGTATCTGTACTACCCAAGGTATTATAAACGAGTTATAAAAGTCATAGCCAAATTCGCTACATACTTAAATGACCATCTCCTGCAACGGCCTTATTTACACTGGGCTCTACCCCAAACCCCCATGGGGAGCTGGCGACGCTTTCCCAGACCCCTTTGCCAGCATTCGCCTCGCTTGCATTCAAACAGATCAGTTACATTTTTTATTACTCTAGATACTGCCTCTTAGGTCAAAATATGGTCATCAATTTCGTTCAGTCGACAGGTAAAAAGTTCCTTTAAATTCAGGTTGATGTCAACGGCCCTGCCAGCCACCAGATGTCGCTAAGCACTGCAAACTACTAATCGACGAATTGAAGAAGGGGGTCTAAATAGTGGTAACTTTATTAGGTACATATACTGCGTGTCTTGAATCTGGAAATGTGCCTGTTGTAGTGGAACTTCCCAGCTTGACCATTTCGATCTAATTCTGTGCGAGATGAGCTTCACCGGCTGACCGTGCAAAAATTACACTGGACAACAAATTTTTACAAAAGTCATGTTACTCAAATGAAATTAGTCAGTTCTTATCAATTTGTATGTGCTGAACACGAATATGACAGTGAAAATGCCGAATTGGCTCTAGTTTTTTTGTAATCTGAAATGAAGTAATTTTATATCGCACAATGCATGCCAATAGTGATACACTTACAGTTAATATTTGTAAAAACCAGGTCATAGACTAGTTCTTAGATTTTTTGCCTGTCTCTTGTACAGCTGTTCGGGAGCATCTCTGCGGAGTGTCCAGCAGTAGTCAGCCAACATTGTAGTGGACCATTTTCCCTGGTACCTTTGCTCCATTGTTGCGATATCTTGATGAAAACGTTCGCCATGTTCGTCACTAACCATACCACAGTTGTCAGGGAAGAAATCCAGATGGGAATGAAGGAAATGCATCTTCAGAGACATATTGCAGCGAAATTTCTGGTACTGCTTGAGCATGTCTTCTACTAGTTCCTTGTAGTTTTCTGCCCTAACATTCCCCAGAAAGTCTGTAGACACTAGACGAAAAGCATTCCATACTTGTTTCGCATCACCCTCCAGCAAGTTGTTGAAGCGGTCATCTTTGAAGAGTTCTCTAATCTGAGGACCCACAAAAACTCCCTCTTTAATCTTTGCTTCGCTGAGTCGAGGGAATTTTTCATGCAGGTATCGGAAAGCTGGCGAAGTGCGGTCCATGGCTTTCACGAAGTTCTTCACCAAACTTAGTTTGATGTGAAGGGGTGGTAATAGGATTTTGTGAGCCTCGACCAGAGCTGGGTGCTGGATATTCTTCTGTCCAACTGCCATGTTTTGTCTGGGAGTCCATTCCTTCCGCACTTAGTGCAACTCTCTTGCTCGGCTATCCCACTCACACAAGAAACACATATATTTTGTATATCCTTGCTGCAGTCCCATTAAAATGGCAACTACCTTCAAATCACCACACAGGTGCCATTTGTACCTGTTATAGTCAATGGAATGCAGTAGCTGTTTTAGGTTACCGTATGTCTCTTTCATGTGGACAGCATGCGCTAATGGAATAGATGGAAGACGGTTTCCATTGTGCAAAAGCACAGCCTTAAGACTCAGTGTTGAAGAGTCTACAAAGAGTCTCCATTCTTGTGGGTCATGAGTGATCTGTAAGGCATTCATGAGGTCGTCAATATTGGAACAGAATACCAGATTACCTTCCTTCATAAAGAAAGGTTCCAACTGCTGATGGCGCTTTCTATATGAAGTAATTGTGACATCTTCTTCTAGAAGATTCCATTGTTGGAGTCTTGATCCTAGCAATTCTGCCTTGTTTTTGGATAAGTCCAAATCACGAACAAGGTCATTTAGTTCTTCCTGTGTTATTCTGTGTGGGGTTGATGATGCACCACAGTGAAAATCGGGATCACTGCACGCTGACGGACCAGGAGAAGAACATGTCGGCTCACCCTTGTCCTCATCAGATGAATCAAGGAAAATATATTCTGCTGGAGGTTCTGGAATAGGAAGTCCATCACCATGTGGAACTGGTCTCAATGCTGACGGAATGTTTGGGTAGACTATTTTCGACTTCTTTTGCTTCGTTATTCCACCGGAAAGAGGAGGAACCAAGCAGAAGTAACAGTCATCTACGTGGTTGCTTTGCTCTCTCCACACCATGGGAACTGCAAACGGCATTGATGGTCTTTTGCCATTCAACCACTGTGAAAGCTGTGTTGTACATGTAGCACAGCATATATGCGGGGCCCATGGCTTGTCTTGATCACCAACCTTGCATTCGAAGTAAGCATGATATGCCTTCTTGACTTGATAAGTGATACTTTTCTTCTGGTTGGCAAATGTCACTTCCCCACAAATGTAACAAAAGTTGTCCACAGTATTTACTCACTTCCGAGGCATTACTGTTCTGTATTGTATCTAAATGGATAAAGTAATAATAGTTTTATAAAACAGTAACTTAAACTGTCTCGCACAAAGTCTGTAATATTGTAAATGCTCAACCGTTCCGACTCGCTTTATATAGTACACTGCTGACGTCATCTTACATCAGCAGCCGACTGGCTGTAGTTTTACATTGCATCAGAAAATGACGTAATCAACTGTGCATGATGTGTCCATGATGGGATCTAATTCTGTGCGAGATGAGTTTCACCGGCTGACCGTGCAAAAATTACCCGATATCTTATAACTTACATGAGGCTGGTTAAATCACTCTTTCTGCTCTTACATGCCTTGCGACCTGTGGTGGATGTAGGATATCTTTCCAGCTACAGTTTCTTCCTACGCGCGATTACTCTGTGACAGTCATAATTATCTGATCCATCACACAAAATCATCTATGCTCCACCGCTTGCAATTTCTGCCACTCAAAACTGAAAACATTCCTCTTTCACAGGTTATATCCTGACTCCATTCTTCCTCTTATCTCTCTTTTCGCTCCAATCCCAATATCACCCACCGTAACTGCCACGCTGTCTCTGTCTGACTTTTGGATCTTTGCCTATCGATTTTGTTTTGACTGAGCGCCTGTGAATAAGCTGGTACTCGTTAGTTTACCTTAACCTACCTTGCCTTACCTTACTTTACGTAGGCTCGCCGTGTCGTGCTTTGCTTCGCCATGTCTTACCTAATCTTACCTTACACTGCCTGATATTACCTTCTCTAGTTTAACCTGTTATCTTCTTAAAACGCAAAACAGAAGAAATAAACGAGTAGACAAATACTTTCAAAAGATCACATTGCTCATTCTGGTGTTCGCGTATACGCGAAAGAAGAAGAATTCTGTTGTTCCCACGTTCACTCATTCGCTTGTTCACTTATCATTTATCAGTTTTAGTCATTTCTTCATAAAGTTTATCATATTCGTTCGTACATTCTTTTGCTCATTCCAGTCATTCCTTCGCTTTTATCTCTTGTTTCATGTTGTTCAGTCGTTTGTTCGTTATTTTCTTCGTGTTTTGTTTCACCTGTTCGTTCGTTGTTCAGTCGGTTGTTCGCTCGCCTATAATTATAGACGGTTTAACGGCGCTGAGCCGATGGCAACGTGTCTGGCTCTGCCGTCGGAGATGCACGATGCCGACAGGCGAGCAGAAGTGTGAAAGGAATCCCTGGCCATGCCGTACTAGACCCATTAGCACATGATTTGCTTACTTGATTAGAAACTTTATCCCTCCCTTTCCATCTCGCTTTTCACATTCTTCCGCCTCACCCTCATCCCTGCCTCTCTGCCTCCCGCAGTTCATCGACATCGCATACCGCTTGGGCGAACGGCCAGTTACTTCCGGAAGAAGTGACGGCGCATGCGCAGTTTTTTTAGGTCAGCGTAAGGCCAATCCTTCAAGACATCCACAAAGGGATCTCATCTGATGCAGTCAGAACGAATTACATGTGGAATTACATTTATGCCTCGTCGAAATAGGTGGTGAAGATATAATGGACAGAAAGAGAAATTACATCCTGCTGACGACTTCGATCTTACGATTTAGAGTTTGAGTAACTGTTATTCAAGTCAAACACATACAAAGCAATACCTTAATTTAAGCTACCGATTCGGTATCAATGAAACTATAAGTGTATAGTTATCGTTCTGGTTGAAAAGCATAGACGTGAGTTTTCTTTTGCAAGAGACGGACAAGACGGACACCACTGCCTTTGTATATGTATTTACATTTTATCCCTATAATGCCAAATCATTATGCTAAACATGTCGTTTAATTTAATTAAGTTATTGTAATCATGTGATAAATACTTAAATAAACAACCTTTATTTGACTGGAGTGAATTCGCTACAATATAAAAACTATAATAACTCAAACAAAAAATATCTCAATGATATAAAAATAAATAGCATAATATAGACCTTTTTGAAAAAATTCTTTATTCCGACCACATATAATCAAATTTGAATATTATTTATTTATTTATTTATTTATTTAAGGCACTTTTTATGCGCGCAACGTCAGTACATCTGAATTTTAGGCGTTCAGAGAGGTGGAGACAGGCAATGCCTATAGAGAAGAGAAGAAGGAGGAGGAAGTGGAGTAGGAGGAGGATGTTAGGAGGACTAGGAACTTCACTTTGCTTTCTGCCTACGTTGGTCTAATTACTGAAAGAAGTGGTAAATGACGACGACGACGACGACGACGAAGACTAAAGAGACACAGGCACACAGACAGTCTACGAACGGACGGATGAAAACAAGGACAAAAAAATAATAAAAATAATAATCATCCCGCTCAAGCCGTTCATCCTTAATAATAATAATAATAATAGTAGTAATAAAAATAATAATGATAATAATAATTATAATAAATAAATAAATAAATGAATAAATAACAATTAAGTAAGTAAATAAATAATAAATCAAAATAAGTAAATGAAAAATAAGAAATAAATACTAATAAATGATCAAAAAATAAGATCTTATCGGATTAAATCAGATAGAATTTCGCTGTTTCCCTATCAGATAGAATTTTAACAACAACAGAAAAATGACAACGTAACAATATCTTTGTGCTGCATATTTCGCTGTTTCCCTATTTAAATCAAAATTATTATTTAATAAATGTATATTGTAGAGCAGTCGTAATCTCGAACATTTCTAAAGCGCATAAAGCTTATAACGCAGGGCACTAGCTTATTTACGAGCGCTACGTCAAGTCAGAGGGGTTGTCCAAAGATACCATGGAAAGAATAAAGTCTGGTTACCAGCAGAAGACAGAAGGGAAGCTGTTATGGTGGGTTGTGATTAGGTTGAGAGAAATTGGAAAGGCGACATAGTGGATGGACCATGTGAAGATATCTTGAAAAGAAGAAACTTCAGTTTTGAGTGGAAGGCCTGAGGCGTAATAGATGGAGGGGTTAAGACATTTGGTGATGGGAGAACGACGGAAAGGATGGAGGAACAAAGAATCTGCGAAATTCAGGAGAGAGATCGTTCCAGGGTGGAGGTGCAATGTGGTATATGAATCGGTCAGAGAACTTAAGATAAGAACGATGGGCAACACTGAGGTAAGAGGATGAGCGGTAGAGCGGGGCATTGGTTGGCGAAGAGTTTGCGAAGATAAGTAAGGTGGGAGTATGCAGGGAGTTACAAGTTAAAGAAAGGTATTTGAAATTACTGCGTTCGGGGATTTTTCTCCCAGGGATGTGACTTTAGGATAGAACTACTTATAAGACATAAGACATGTAGTTGTTGACAATGGAATGCGCAATAATGATACCCCAAATTTTAGCTGAGTCATGCCTAGTCACAAATTGAGTGGCACTTGTCACAGAACTATATCAGTTAGATAGCCATGTGTGCAGCACTTATGAGAGCCACAGAAAGGCGCTGTAACAAATAAATTGATACATACCTATATACATACACTTATCAATGTTTCTTAACAGCGGTTTCAGTCGACGCCTTTGAAACTGCAGGATTTACATCCTCTCCGAACTTCAAATCCTGACGCCGTAAATTTCTGGGCTTGCCGCTGAAAGTTGCAATGGTCCCTGCCATTTCTTCCTCCCATGGACGGCGCGCAACTGATGTAGACCTATTCATGTTACAGCCGAATTTGTTACAGATCGCTACTGAAGCAGAAATCTTTCTTTGGCTGGGATTGAACGCCCAACTTCTAGCGTAACAGTTCAACCTCTATACTAAGGCCCATCTCTTGACACGATAACACTCTAAAAACTACAAGTTTCAGTCATTTTCAGAACACAAAGACCGTGACAAAAGGCCCAGTATGCTGCTTGACAATCCTTTCGCCAGGTGACAGGAGTGGCATGTGCTTAAGTTTTTCTTTTCTGAAGCCTGTTACAGAATTCAAGGCTTAGAAACGTACTTGGTCAGGGTCAGTGGCGCCGAAGGCGAATAAAATAATAATAATTAGTTGACTGACCAGCAAATATAGGCCCCTGCTTTAACAGGAAGATCGTAATCGTAATCTCGAGATTTCTGCAGCGCTCAGCGAAAGCTAAGTCGCGGGGACCAGATTATTTACAGGCGCTAAGATGTAAAGAATTTCACGTTCTTTAATAAACATCGATCAACAGATGTTAACACAAATAGACTTACGAACGGTATTATTATTCTAAAAAACAGCAGGTTAATTATAATTTCACGCAAAAGACAACGCTTTCTTAAAATGTTCATTCGTTCTTGATCAACAGCCAATCTACAGATAATATGTCCTAAAGTCATAATGAGCCTGAATAAAGGAGGAGGGCGACGTTGACCATCTTCGTTATGACAGAGCGTCGTTAAAAAGCAACTACACAGATACTATTTGAAGGTCATATAGAAGAGCAAGTAACCTTTGACACACCACGCTATCATTTTTTTCACACAGATACCGATATGGAACTTAGAATGCTGATAAGTAAGAAAAACATTCCAGGCGTAATAAAATATCATGCTCTGTAATTCGTGGAAGGAATAAAAATTTCATCCAGATTTTCACTGATGGTTCTAAAAAGGATAGTGGCAAGTGGGATCGGTCGATTGCATTCCGGGACTAAGAAAGAAAAGTTCAAAATAACCGGCAACTCTTCAGTTTTACTGCAGAACTGATTGCAATGAAACAGGTATTAAATTGGCCACGTAACAGAGACAACAGACAGTGTAGGTGACACCTTGATCGAGCGGCTAACGCGGCCGGATTTCACCTCTGCTCTATATCCAACTTCTTTGAATAGCTTTTATATTTTCATCACAGGAATAGTGACTGTAGAAGCCTGCTATAAATCATAAATTATAGCAGCAGCCAACATCCTAAAACGAGCCTTAAAACTTCACTATAAAAGGCTGCAGCGTTTGTTTGCCTCTCTTGAAATATAAGCTCTTCCTGAACTAATATAAGTACTATTATGAATATCAGATATATGGTCTATATGAATATATATATATTTAGGGAATGTTTAGGGTTAGCTGTTATGAGCCAAGGATGTCTCATAATAGCACACTTTTACCGAGGTCAGACATCCAGGCATCGGCTATCATCAGAATGTCGCAATATGATCCCTAAGAGAGAATCTCAAAAGAACCAGTTCGTGATCATGCATTGCAAATGGTTCTTGCAGTGTTTATGTGAAATGTGTGTCAAAAGCCAGCGTCATAAGCTGCGTTTTATGTGAATTTGCCGATTCAGCGTAGGGTTATTGTGATCAGATGTGACCACAGTATAAGGCAGAGCATGTTTAGCACCTCCAAATGGGTCCTTTGATGTGTTATCCCTGTATTTTTAGAGCATTAACTTAACGCATGTACATCCATTACGGCGTTTGTCTTCCCAGCCTATAGGCTGCACGAGGGAAGCCGTATACAACGAGACGCATCCATGGCGCCGCTGGAGGGAAGAGTTCAAAGCTGTGTTCGGGAAGCCAGTAAACCAATATGTTCTGTCTCAAACGACAGAACTTCTCCAATGCTGATCTCGCACGACATGAATTTCCAATCTCTTTTTGGCCGAACGAGTATCGAACGCCAGATAGCAGCACAAGGCCAGCACACCCATGCAACTCTCAGGCGACGACCAGACCGAACAACGACTGCAACGGAACGTGGTGAGCGGCAGTGGCAGGGAACGGACCGAGGATGCCGCATCCGCCGCAGCCGCCTCTGGCTATCAGCAGCCGACCAGTAAAGCAGTCGGTCACCAGTCGCTTGTAAATAAGGAAGTCGATGAAGTCATTAACGTAAATTGAAAAGCATCGCTTCCATGTACAATGAAGCCGACCGCTGTAGATCGTCTGTTGCACAGGTCACTGCTAGTGCATCGCTACAGCCATATATAGTCTGCAGCCACACTTAGTTTATATATATATATGATATATATATACATATATATAAGATCTACCACGATATTTACCGTACGTAGACTGCAACATCTACGACGTCATATTCGCGCAAGAGATACCAGCGCTGTATGCGACAACGTAAGTGATGCAAACGTTTAAACGAAATTCATAGCGATGCAATAATTGTCTGATGTAAAGAAACATCATCCTGACTGCATACTGTGTAAGCGATGGACTCTATATATAGACATCACATCGGTGTTTGACTGCCGTTACTATTACTTTATGGATGATATTCAGACGTCATACTACATCGTGTTATGCAAAAGGTATATGCTGTACAGAATGTTTCGCAACAGTTGCACAGCAAACGTCAGACAATGAAAGTTTTGCCAGAAGCGTTACACAGCTGCAGGGTATCGCTATATTTAGGCCCTATGCCAAGAACAATCCAGTAGGCCTCCAAACCTATTATTTATAAAGGGCAAGAAAAGGTTGCAGTCGCATATGTGCTTCAGCCGACAAGTTTTGTGAGGTCTTCTGCGTCAGACGGCGAACTAAATCTTCATTACTTTAAGTTGCACTAACTTCAAGCTTAGCGTAGGATAAATCGATAGACTTGAATCAACTGCTGAGAGCGGAACAGCAAGCAACACACATCTTGCAGACAGTTGCGCCTAATGGACTCTGCTTAACGAAGAACACCGTTGAGCATCGTCATTACCCGAAGACAATTTTCCCCGGCTACGATGCAACTGCACCGGGTAGAGAATTGGGTGAGTTTCTCAGAGTCTTACAACGAGCAAAAAAACTAAATATTACATAACAACCGTTTCATTTGATCTTTTCAGTTGACCACTCATATACTTTGTAGCATAGTAAAACTGTGGCCTGTAATCAAAACAGAATTTTAGATTAGACCTAATAATTGAAAGACAACTTGTTCTTTCTGCGTTCCATTCTTCAACAACTTCAAACTCGTGCACCAGACTATCATATACTGATAAGCAATGGTATTCGATGAAATATGATATATTTAAAATAAGTTCAGCTGAAGTTAATGCAAGGCAGATTAAAATAAGGTTTCTCGTGCACATTGAAACACTTTCCGTTACATATTGTAACTCAACATGTTCATTTCAGGCATATTTTGTCATCATTTCTGCCCCATTTTCAGAAAGACTCGATACATCTGAAGTGATTGTAGCACGCACTGGCGCACAGATAGCAAATGTTTTGAAACAATGTTGTGAACACTGACTAGTGAACACTAGTCTTTTCTAATTCTATCTAGTTATTTTCTTAACCTGACCTTATTCTTAATCAATTCATGGACCAGATTTATCGCATTCATAAGCTATATAATCTTTGTCTAATTCAGTAATGGAAAATTTCAAATTCTTCAGCTCAAAAAAAGATAATTTAGCGGGACCTAGCGCAACCACAGGCGGTCGATCAAAATGAAACTGATGACATTTGGTCAAGTGCAAAGGTCAGGTAGGCGGACAGGCTAGATGGACAGACTCTTCTACAGCGGATCGGATGGTGCTTGGAGCAACCTCTGAAGAAAGGGGAGGAAACCTTTATGTGTGAATTCTCATTCAGTCTTTTCATTGTAATCTTATCTAATCCATAAATGTTTGCATATTCTTACCTCAGTTTTATCTCATTGCTATCTGTTTTTACGTCGTTGTTATCTCGTTCTTATCTTAAAGCGATCTAATTCTTATGCGACCTGATGCGATCATTCGCTTCTCCCCCATACCCCATCTGACCGCATGGGGACAGATTAAATATGCAAGACAAGTGAGCATTACGACTTGAAACGCTGAGTGGACAGGAGAAGTGCGCCGGTGGATTGCACTGGCTGAGTGCAAGACAGTCCACGCATGCACAGCTGTTCCTCCGGGAAGTTCCCGAGTGGATGCGAAGCCCGGATGTGAAGGCGACCCGACGTTTCTGATCCGACGTTTATAGTACATCCGGGTCTCTTAGAAGATTGCGCCGCATTATTCACAATCAGAGCGCTACCCTCTGGGTAATCCTACGATTGGAAATGAGCTAATCGTCACTTCCGGTTGGCCATCTTGTAGGCCGCGCCGTTGACCGGAAATGCGAATTTTTAACATGCGAGCCGTTTCCGGTCGTTGATCGCACGGGGTCTCAGCTGCAGTCTAGAAAATGAGATCCTGGTAAAAGAAAAAAGGAAAGACAGATGAAAAGATAAAATAGGATATAGGACAAGATACTATGAGATACGATACAGTGCCATAAGATATGTCATAATAGAATAGGATAGGATATGCTAGGAGAAGGTAGAACAACTCGGGATAGGATAGAACAGGATAGCGTAACATAACATGGTATGTAACGAGATAGAATAGGAAAGAACAGCATGAGTTAGAAGATAGGATAGGATAGAAGCGAAACATATAGGATAGAATATGATAGGACAGGACATCATATAATATATACTATAGAATCGGATGTGATTGGATAGGTGGGAACATATTATAGAATAGGAGAGACTAGAATAGCATATGATAGCATAGCACAGCGTAACATGGCATTTGACGGATAGGACAGGAAAGATAAGTCTGAGTTAGAAGATAGGACAGGACAAGATAGGATATGAGACATTTTGTAAGTATGTTTATAAACGAGTGCATTTTATTTATATGTAAGTCAAAGAATTAGACTCTCAAAGGAGCGTGTAATATCCGATATAGTTCAAGGAATTTCTGGATCACTTGGCTTTGGTGTGCATTAGAACATTCAATGCATTCAAAGAGTTAATGTTCCGAATATGTCCCAAGTTCCTGCGACCTAAAGGGCAAGGAATCAAATGTCATTATTACTTAGTTGTGATAGAATCGTGAGCGTTGCATATGTCGATTACTGACTGGAGATTACATGAGGTAGATATTGCTGGAAAAAACGCAATCACTGAATCGTAAAAGAAAGTCGAGTCTTCGCGTGAGTGAGCAATATTCGGTCTCTCCGACGGATTTACCAATCTATATGGAAATCAGGGCTCAGCTGGGAATCGACGGAAACTAAGTCTAACAGCTAGAGGAGCGAACATACGAGTCTCTAAGAGGAAGATGTAATATGGCGAAGAAGTATTTTCGAGAGCTCTCAAAGAAACGCTTAAATCCTATATATTCTGATCTAATCTCACAACTTCTAAAGCGCCGTCATTATGTATGTATGTACATTTTATGTAGCGCCTTTTCAGTACTTCTCAAAACCGCTGCCGTCGTTACCGGCCGATTGCTCATAGAACCTCTCCGTGATTGACGGTCGACGTCACTTCAAAGTCTTTGCCTCTCCCTTGCATCCCTGAATCCGAGATTTCCCCATCACAGACGGCAGATTTAAGCCTGAGGTTCGACAGTGTCCAGACGAGACTTAGGGTCGGGCTTCGGTGATATACGACCAGATGCTTCCAAAACTCCACTAAACCCAAAGCCCTTTAGGAAGTAACTTCAAAACGCAAATCAGACACAGTTGAAGTCCGAACATACGAGAATTATCAAATTATCGAACAAATTTCGCACATGACTAATTGATCTATCAAATGAATAAGAAGCGTAAACGACATAAGCGTGAACTTCGGCCGCCGACACCTGCAATATCATACTACACCATACTACACTATATTATATCATACTACACCATACTACGCTATATTATATCGTACTACGCCATGTTGCAGTTGTAGCATATAATGTAGCATAGTATAGTATCGTATCGCATAGTATGTAATAGTACAGTATTGTATGGCATATCAGAATATTGCATGGTGCATCTGCATGACTAAATCTTATAATGATGCATGGGGTAATTGTAATCCATAAAAGGCTCTATAAGGGTGCTCTAGAGTTTTTTCTGTAATATAGATATAGTTTGAATTGAGACTTAGATATACCGGAACGAGAACCGGAATATGAATATGAATGCCAATCCAGCTTCACTCACTGACCGCGGGAAGCGTCAGTGGTCCGACCGGCGGCGTCCTCGGCGTCTGCAGCGATGTCCGGCGTCGGAGGCCTACTGCAGTCGGTTGGCGAGGATAGGAAATCAGGTAGCAGAAGATAATGCTCAGTGGGACAGCTGTGTTCGGAAAGGCTTTATCTGGCTCCATACTGTCGACATTCGTTAACAGAATCGAATTGAAAAATGAACAGTGCGGAAAAGTCTCTTGTTGAGAATATGCGTTGTCTGTTGCTGAGGGCGAGCAAAGTATGTTGATGTGGACATGCATTGTTTGTTGCTGAAGATATAGCATGCATTGTATGTTGATCAGGACATGTATTTTTCTTTGCTGAGAACATAAATTGTTAGTTGCTGAGGACATGCGCTGTTTGTTGTTTTTTATTGAACGTCAACAATAATCGATACTCCATTCATTCAAAACAAAATATCAATAGGCATTCAAAGGTGAGATGAAAAGGACAATTTCCACTAACAAAGTCACCTAATTACTTACAGCAGATGTCAAGACGGCATTTTTAACAGTTACACGGTTCCCCAGTCTCACCGCTAATTGTGCAAGTGTCGTGTTATGTGAAATACTTTGTCCCAACAGAAACATTAGCTCAATGTGGCCAACAAGTAACACTTTACACGACTCTTACACTCTGCTGCATGGTAGCTAAGTTAGTTAGATCGTCAGTCAGGCAGAGGTATCCACACAGTTGGCCCAGTGATCACGATGACAAACTGTCTTGTTCCGATGCGAGTGAAACATGTATATTTTCTAAAAGTTGCAAGTTACTAGAGTAATTGGCACTTTTTTGATATTAGTATTTAATTTACTTGCAGGAGAAGGTCTGTGATTAGAAATAAATATTATGAAACGCGTCTTATTATGGTACTAGTGACAATTTATTAGCTTTAAACCAGTAAGACACTATTCAATTCATTGTTAACTTTTTCAAGTAAGGCATCAATTAATCGATCAGAAGCAAAAGTATTCGTGTCATCATCAAAAAATGAAGCGAAATAATTCAGAAACATGCAAAACATCGTTAATGCATGTTAAAAATAAAAAAATTAAAAACAAAACTGAACCTAAGATTGAGCCCTGTTGCACTCCACATCCAATCGGTATTTCTCAGAATGACAATCACCATAAAACACACTGAGCCCTGTTTCTAAGGTAGGATTCAGGATAGTTCCATGGATATCGTAATTTATCGTAAATACTGTAAATTTCTTATCAGAATGTCATGATGCACGGCATCAAATGCTTTTCGACAGATCAAAGAATTCGAAAATGGAAAATTTTTCCCATTTTTTTAGATATGTGATTTTGCATTTCGATCCTTGCCATCAAAGTGGAGTGTCCATAGCGAAATCCATATTGGTTTGGTGACAGAAAGTTTTTTGTATTAACCTTATGTACGCTATATTTTACAAATATTTGAAGAAGTATGGCAGAATTTATATTTTTGACTTAATTCCCCCGGATTTAAGATTTAAATATGGGAACTACCTTAGAAAATTTAAGACTATTCGATATAGTGCATTTAATAATAATTTAATAATAATAGAACAGCTTACTATAGAAGCTAGGGTGTTGCGGTTATGCTAGGTCTATGCATTGTTTGTTGCTGAGAGCATGCACGCATGTCGCTGGGACCGCTTTGTGTGGCTCTGAATACGGACGATATTGGTTGCTTTGGTTGCAGCGTTTTGCAGTGTTTTGATCGTGCAACAGTCGTTAATCAGTGGAGAATAGTCGGTGTCGATTAAGAGTTATGCGTAAATTGATGGCCTCCATATGTAGGAGGCCGTTCTTTCTGTCTGTGCAGACAACTTTGGACTAGGCTTTGTAGCGCTGCAAAGCGCTTTGTGTCGAATTGTAGGCGACTTATATTCACGCTGTTTTATTAAACATCTACGCAGCTTATTCGCATTGTGCCAATAGTGTCCTTATCTGCGCCTCTGTCGCTGTCTATGCCTCTATGTCCTTCATTCTAACAATATAAACCGCGATTGGCCATAACACATGATCCATCATTCACTATGCTGTTTTTACTACAATATATACATCCATCAACAGTACAGTCGCAAGTACAACGTGCGATGATTGTAGGTTCTAAAGTAATTGGGAGTCGATGACCGTTGTTAAAGCAATGGCAAGGGAGTGGCATTTCCGGTTGGCCGCCATCTTGTTCTTGGTTTTCTTCATTTTCGTCGGAGCGTTCGTCAACCGTGAGTCATTATCTGTTTATCAGTCGCTTTCGGTAGATTTCAGATGTCATCTCTTGCTTTACACTAAGCAATTATGTAGCTAGTTATGTTGATGTACAAGGTATGAATCTCTGGTGCACATGAGCCTAGCCTTTACTCAACTCACCATTTCCAGAAAGACAGTCTTATGAGACAAACAGCTAGCCAGAAAAGGGTAAGCTTGCGTCAGGCAGTCCCAAGAATACAACGATGCCATTCTTCTCTGCTCTCTGCCATTTCTTTAACTTCTGCTTCCTTTGTCCATAATCCAGCCAACAGCATCGTTCTTGGCTTTCCTGTGGCTTTCTTTCTTTCAACTGTTCCTTCAAGAACTTTCTTCAGAAGTATGTGACCGATCCAGTTAATTTGTTCCCTCTGTGTTGTATCACCAATATTCTCTCTTTTTGCACCAGCATAGCACTTCCTCATTTGTGTTATAATCTTCCCAGCTGATTTTAACTAGTTTTCTCCTAATCCACATTTGAAACGCCTCCGAATTTCTGTCCTTCCGGTAGTTCATTTCTCAGTGCCGTACAGTATTACATTCCATATGAGACTTTTTACCATTCTTTTCTTCAAGTTCAGATTCAGCTTTTCTTTCAGGATCTCTACTGTGATATAAAGTAAAATCTTGTCCTTTCTTGTCCTTCTCATCTCATTGATATTTGTCAGATTCTCAATTCTTTGCATTGCTTGAATGTTCCAAGTTCCTAACCTCAGAACTGATTGTGCTATATCCTTTGATCATGGAATTCGCTGACTGACAACCCTGTTCTCTTTCCTGCCGAACGCGACACCCCCTGGTTAGTCTGGGGAGTCTCGTTAAAGTTGTTTTCTTCATTCTGTCTGTCGTTTTATCATTCTTGAGTTTAATGGAAGAGATGGTCTAACGCTGCCTTCCTGCTGGTGCTTTTCCTGAGACACCATCTCACATGCATGGATGACCTACATCATTCATCCTTTTTGGTCCTTCACCACTGGGCACTTCCTTGTGCACTTGCATTTGACTAGGCCATGCACCATACAGTTTGCTTCAACAGGAGACACGCCCGTGGGTGGTATGGTGGACATTTGTATATCAGAGGCTTTGTGAGGAGCCTGCTGTTTCATTCCCTCCCTGCCGTAGCAAGTGCCAAGTTATCTTGGTAAGTTCTTTTGAATTAATTCCTTTCTTTAATATCTTGCAATGATTCTAGCAACATAAAAACATGTCACTAACATAATTATAACACTAATCACGGTGGTGGAGTGACGATAGCAATGGCAGAAGAAGATTACGAAGAATCCAACTATACCACATTCTTCTTGCTCTTCTTTGTAGCCCCGTTTGCTTCATCACTCCAACATTCATTTCTGCAACTTAGGTTTCGCTCTTCCTGTAGTATTTCTTTGCTTCCACTACATTGTTTCAGTTTTATCTCCCTTGCAATTCTGTCACCAATTCTGTGTAGCCTGCAAGACAGATATCTCCGTGTTTAAATATAAGGCATGGCTGCTGCCAAAGCAACTTCTGCAACCTTGCTTGAAAACAACATCGTTTATCAACTTAATAAGGGGCAGAAACCATGCATACACGGATGTATTAGGGGGACGCACACGATCTAGAAAAAGCCATTTTAATTGTTCCATGGAAGATCATCAAGTATGGCAAAACATGAAGATCTTGAAACCACACAACAGGCACTATGTTATATCAAATTCAATCAAATCATGTGAGTGCATTTATAATACATTATACTACATGAGAAGATTATAACACGTTGACTAAGCATTTGCTGTGAGGTTTGGCTCTTTAACATATCTCCCAGGATCGCTAACATTGACTGTTTGTGCCCTGATCGTCATACATTTGCAGAAATCCAACTTTTCCTTTCACAATCACAGATAGATTGAAGCTGAGTAAGCCGACGAGGATAAGCAAGGCATACATCCATTGCAACATCCCGGTACTGTCAAACATGTCTTCGTTGTTGCCATAGAAATTGAAGAATACAAAGAGTGTGATCTATGTTGTTCTTCTCTACTGGGTACCTGTTAGTTCCCCTCTCTTTAATTTCTATCTTTTTCTGCTCCATTTATCTTAAAGGCATCTAATATTAAGTTGTCTGAGATGTTTCTGCTCTTGTTGAAAAGTTCAGTTTCAATTTGTCAGTTTAGACAGAAAGCAAGAACGTGTCCTTTCACGTAAGAGGAGCCGTGTAGTCCAAATTTGGTCATACGGGATAGAACTAAAATGCATTAAAACAAGTTAATTTAATAGGAATTCTATTTATTTATTGTATATTTACTTGTCTATTTGCAACAAACTAGACGATTATGTTTTTATTTGGTATTTTGAGCCATCCTAGTACACGTGTGATCAAATCTATTCCACCTCTTTCCTAGATAAATCTCTTCAACCGAAAATCTCTTCAAATTTAAGGCCTAAACGGGAATAACTGGCATAGTATAGAATTTTTAAATGCCTAATGTGAATTTATGTAGGTATGTATACGTAGGAAAGCATGCATACATGTATGTATGTACGTACGTATTTAAGTATCCTGTATGTATGTATGTATGCTGAGGTTATCTATCAGATCTACAGAGATACCACTTAAGAAAATATTTCTTTATATGTTTCTAGCGAAATAGAAGTCATCAGTTAACAATAGCAATAGCAATAAAGGCCTACATATAGGCCTGTATATATATTAACCCTATGTGCAGGCCTGATATATTCTACCTGTATAGAACATGAGAAACAGAGACATAAGAATAAGAAATGCGGCCTGGGCTGGGAGTGCTTCGCCTCAAACAGTCGCCATAAAATTATACATTAGCTGCCATTAATTACAAGATACAAGGCAAGATAAGACAAGGTAGTACAGATAAGATAGCATTATTCTTGAATTATCTTTTCTGCTAGCGGCTATCAAATTTATACACCTTTAACATCATGACTTGTAACTCGTCGAATCAGTTGTAATTCAGTGTGTTCGATGTTGTTCAATTGTGGATGGCTCCCAATAAACTGTCGTTAGGATTCGTCCAAGACAGAGTTTCTCTTACCTGGAACATCTTAACGGCTTAAGCAGTATGAAACGCAGAACTCCTTGCGTCATAATTTATGGATCAACTGATCCAGCGCTCAGAGTGCGCGCGTAATTTGACTGTAACATTGGACTCCACTATGTGCTTCAGTGACCTCGCAAATGCCATTTGTAAATCGTCTCTTACGTGAAATTCGTGACATTCGTGGATTTAGACGTCATATTCCCATGAATACAGGAGCTTTGCTGGCTAATGCACTCGCTTCCAGCAATTTGATTATTGCAACTCCCTTTTGCATGGTGTCACAAAAGCAAATTTATCATAGTTGCAAAGAGATGAGAACTCATTAGCTATGGGAATTACAGATGCTACTGAATATGGTGACATTAATCTGGTTCCCAAATCGTTGCATTGGCTCTCTGTCGAGCAGATAACATTTTTACAAATCGAAGTAACTGCCTATAAGATCAACGGCAGGTCAACGGCATTACCTTCAACATATGCTTCCAATCATAGTTATCATCACTCCATTGATTGCCTTTCTCTTGCCATCTCTCGAGTGAACACCGCTCTTGGCAGAAGAGCTTTTTCTGTTGCTGGTCTACGGTTCTGGAATGCACTTCCACAATCTGTTCGCTCTGCTGTGTCCCTAATACCTGACCTTTCTCGACTTAAGACGTTTTTGTTTCAACCTGCTTATCCTGTCTTTATAGGACCGAACCCGGAATTGACCGGATTGCGATTCTGTTTTGGAGTGCCATCGATTGATGCCTAGTGCATTATCATAATGGCGATTACAATAGATTATATTAGATTGTCTTGAATTACTCTCCAGTGACTGATGCGGTGGTTGCTCAGCGGAAGAGATCCGATGAGGAGCATCTCTTAGGGGTTCTATTCGTCAACTACAACCAGTTCGCTCGTCCTGTCCTCAATTCGTCATCGACTGTCACCGTCGCTATTCAGTTTTCACTCATGCACATCAAGGACCTGGTACGATTATTATTCTTCATTATCTGAAATTGCACGCCTTTCACAATCACATTCTGCAAAACCACTTGGAATATTAACGAGCCAGACGCAGTGTAGCCTACATTCAGGTAAATCAGTTATAACGGTGAGAGAAGAAATTACATGCTTCATAAATAATTCAAGTTCTGTCGTTTGTCGGAACAGTTTTACAGTTAGGCCTATCAAATGCATTCACCAAGATTTATTGAATCATTTATCATTTATCCTATTATTTTTTCATTCGAGTAGTCCACTGTAATTTTAAAAATTATCGTTTATCAAATAGGCTATCTGTGTACGATTTATCAACGAATGCAATATTCTTAACGAGAAAATCATTAAATTTTATCCAGTGAGTTCATTCTCATTTATCAAGTGGTCTTTTTATCAAAATTGAATGAGTTTGTTATAATTTATCAAGGCCACTGGTTAATACAGCATTTGCTATTACTAATTGTGAACGGAGGAAAAAATTGCTTATCTGTAAGACCTGTCCAATGTAACATCCGATAATTTCAATGCAAAGAACTGAGTTGCCCTGGGTTTCTCCACCTCGGTTGCTCGGCCGAGGCTCTGGATTCACAATCTTTCTCAGTCCGTTTCGACAATGTTCCCTCTCGTCGTTCATGTCCAGCGATTACATTAAAGTAGATCAGATCAAAACAGATCAGACCAGATCATTCGCATCGGATCTGACCATATCGGATTAGATTAGCCGAACATGCAAGCTTGCATGAGTAAATTACCAGACACATATTCATCCATATGTATTATTATATAATTATGTTCGTAGAGAGAGAGAGAGAAGCAGGGAGGAAGTGAGGAAGGGAAGAAAGAAGATATGAATGAAGTGAGAAAGAGAAGGAGGGGAGAAGAAAAGAGTGAGGGAGTAAAGAACGAGGGATGGAGGCAGAGAAAATGGAAAGAAGCAAGGAAGAAAGGAGGGAGAGGTAGGAATGGAGAGAGGTAGGTGAGGTAGGGCGAGAGAAAAGGAAGGAGGAACAGAGGGACGGAGAGGTAGAGAGAGGAGAGAAAGGGGAGGTAGGGAGAAAGAGGAGTGGAAGGATGCATGGAAAGTGGAGGGAAAGGTGGAAGGGAGAGGAGATGTAGAAAAAGAAACGGGAAGCAGCAGGAACTTTTTTCTCAGGAGAGACATTTCGCCAAATTACAGTGCATTTGCTCCGGTCGAAACAGCCTGTAGTTGGTAACGATCCAGTGGAGCCAATAAAAATAGTTACGCTAAACTTATCTGCAAGTCAAATGCAATGACATATGTATTGGCTTTGCTTATTGCGCCGAAGATGCTTGCTTTGTTCATTATTCTATCTTACGGTCTCCTGGTTTTAGGCTCGTCTTGTTAAGTCTGCCGAAGAAAGGCTTTTCATACAGGGTTAGCAAAGGGAGGACACGAAACCCTCGGAGTATTTTAGATACTTAGATCTTCATTCTTAGATCTTCAAATCAGAATGTCTCAAAGAGATTAATTAAAGTTCTACCAAGATGTTCTTTGTCACAGGCAAATATTAAGTGATAGGAAGAATAAGACATATACCCACATCTAAGGATCGGGATGGACGTGATATGAATTCTATGTTGGAAAAACAACTACTACTGAATTATAGTCAAGTTTAATTATTTTTCCTACGGAACCACAATTATATATACATGAATATTTACCCAATGTCCCACACTTTTCTGGCGAAGCATATACCAGCCTGCTTCTGTTGAACATTAAGATCAAGTAATGCAACATTTAATGTATCACCACCTAATGCTCTCAAACATCCAGTTTCCACATCCTACACAAATATTTCAAATGTATATATTCACTAAATTTTCTGTTTTGCTGAACAGGACATACGAAGTCAAGTCTTTACGACAACCGGTCTCCTGATACTCGTAAGTGAACTGCATTAAACCTTATACAACAATGCAACAAACTCGTTGAAATACGTATTTCTGACATAGACTTAAACCTTCTCAACCTTTCTAAGCTCAACTCCTTCATCATCATCGTCGTCGTCGCCGTGTCGTCGTCGTTGTCGTCATGATCATCATCATCATCATCACCATCAAGATCTATGGGCAGAAAGCCCATAGGTGTCCAGTGCAAATGTTTTCATCTGTCTCCATACTCTGCGGTTCTGTGCCAGTATGCTCAAGCTGTGTAAATTCTTCTGGCACCAGCCTTTGATATAATCCATCCACTCTCTGTTCAGATTAATGTAAACGTACAGGTTTTATACAGCGATCGTATGGCCTCGACCCTGCTCATTCTTCAATGAATTTATCGGGTGAGATCCTTCACCACCGCTGCCTGTTTGAATGGGCGCAACGCCATTTAAGGTTCCCGTGCACTGACCGTACTAGCCCATTTCCATCCATATTTCCCACCATCACATCTTTTAGTTTGCTGCTCTAGTCCATTCTACATATACGTCCGAATAAACCCACTTTTCGTCTCATTATTGTTTGTATTAGATCTTCCTGTCTTATGCTGTGCTGTGATACGTTGCGTTATGCTACGTTAAGCTACATTATGTTAGCATGGTGTTCAGTAGGATAAGTCAAGGAAGGCTTATATTGGACTTCACAGGTTACAGCTAGCTTTAATCGTTGAAACTAACGCCGTATTTTCAAAGTTTTCATATTTTAGGAGAATTCTTGTTATTTTTAGTGTACAATTTTACTAGTACAAATAAAAGCACTATTGTCTGTGCCTTGTCGCTAGTAGAATCGCCTGCCGCAACGCCATCTATGCAGGCCTGCCTTTGGGGAACAGGCGCCGAACATGTGTTGCGTGCAGCCGCGAGACTTACAGTCTTTGGCGCTTTCTTTGGCGCTATATCTAAATTTAGTCGCGTGTCATTGTTTGCTCCTTTAGCTGCCTCTACCGCAACGCATCTGATTTAAGATTTCAGTGTGGGTCAGGCGATGCCAACTGGGTAATGCTACTGCTTACTTACTGGAGCTTTGTAGTCGGTGCTTGGGTCTGACTGGCCGCCGATCCCTTCCATCCATTAATAAGGATGAATTGCTTGCTCCCTTTGCATGCACCTCGACAATGCAACGGCAGACATTCTCCGTGGTTCAAGCGTCCACTTCGTATGGATCTATTCTACGGCTGCGTCTTCTCTCGAGGGATTATCCATACACCATTTATCAACTCTAAAAACTTCTCTTTCGCTGAGACTGGGCTCGAAGAGCTTTGAGTATCCATGTTAAGAAGTTCAATTTGAATAAATGAATTTATTTATTTATTTATGAAAAGTAATTTTAAGTTTGGTTTTATAACTTTACGAAAACGCATAAAAACATCGCTTCTTATCAGTGAATTTTCGGAGCCAACTCTTGAGAGGTTGAACTTAAATATGGCTTTAGCTGAACCTTCGGCGAGTTCAAAACAGTTTCGTTACATTTTAAAACTAAATTGAGCCTAGGTCTATGTTTTATTATTAAAGTATTAAATTTGAGGAATATTCGATTGAGAAATCTTACATATGCTTTATATCGCAACAAAAATGTTTTACATGACTTCGTCATTATTAACCATTTAGGCCTACACTTGGCTTTAATCATTTTACTTACAGGGTTTGAGAAGTAGGCCTATCGGACTTCAAAGCCTGTGTAATATATTATCATATTCAGGAATAACGCAGCATTTGAAAAAAACTGGTAAAACGCTATTAAAAGGAGCACATGTATACAAGACATGGCATTTTCTTAACTTACCCTTCAGGCCAAATTACATGTAGGCCTATCATTCAGTGACCTGGCTCATTACCCCCACTTCTCATCTGCATTGGATATGATTCGCAGCTTGTGAACAAGTGAACAAACGTCGGTGATTGAGTTTTTCTTGGACGCAAAAAGAAAATAGGTTTTACTGTGTATTTGCATACCCTAATGAAATCCGCACATAAAAGTGAGGGTACATCTACGTGAGCCCCGTGCATGTAGTTCGCTTTAGAACAAAATGTAGGCTACATTCAGTGTTCTAGTTTTTATCTTGTTAGCATTGCAAGCAAGCTATTAAACATTGTCTTGTCTTCAACCGTCCTCGAGCCGAGGATTGGCTGCACCACGGACAATTCTGTGTCATCTGCTTCCGTCCATTGTTTCTTCTAATAACTGGTCGAACGATAATTCAGTCCACGACTTGATGTTGTCGATTGATGTCTTCTTGGATCTTCCCCCGAGTTCGGGATCTAGAAATTGTGCCTTGGATTATCTCTTTCTCTAGGCAGTCTCCACTCTTTCGTAGCATACGCCCGAAGTAAACACTGCTGGAATTAATTTTTTCTCTGCACATAATATTCGGCTCTATACATTTGTTTTTGACCCAAACTTGATTCTGACCAAGAATTAGGAATAAAAACAGTTCCTATGCGAAACTGTCGGATTGTGTTTGAATTTGGCCATAGATCTAGAGAGAAGCAATGTCAGAATAGTCATCAAAAGCAGAATTACATGCAAATAGTAAATGGCCGTTGGTTATATAACATATTCGATATATTAACTTAATAGTCGTTGACCTTTTTGGTAGGAAAATACAACTTACTTGTTGAAATAAATTGTTCGCCAGGGTTTACTCGATTATTTCTTAGTCCATCTAATTGGAAGCACAATGCTATTTTGAGTCATTGACTTCGTTCCACTGCACTGGAATTTTATCTCCGGAGAACAGCCTAGTCCACAAGTATGTCGTACTTCTGTATAGTTCGTACCAGGGATATTAAATATCGGAAATTCTTAAAAGAAGTCCACCGTGTTCAGTCGTATTGAAACCCTTGACATCGTCACAAGTCACAAATTCTTATCAACGACTTTATGACAGACTAGAGCAATATTCCTCTGAAGATTGATGGCCGATGCAATTATCTCGTCCGACAGCGTCCACCCGTTCCACGGTCATTCCAGATTAATTGAAAGCACTTCCGAGACCAATACACATTGCCCACCATATTCAACCCTCCTCAGTCCGGCGACTTTTAATCTGGTGTTTATTGTTCTGACGACTGCCTTACTGCTGTAGTCGGCAGACTAGAGGGGCTTGAGACGATGTCTGCAGAAACCCTTCTGTGCGGAAGTAATGATGCCACTGGCCAACAGAAAAATTTTTTTTTCTTGTTGCCTTCGGTTTTAGACCTGTTCTTGGGGTAATTTTGGGCGCTGATTCAGAAAATGTCATTGGATTGAGTGCATCAGGTCTAGTTTCTGAGATATCGTCGATTTTGTAAAGAAAACCCAGTCCACTCTTTAAACGATGTCTTTGGCGAAACTAAAATGTCATAATAAGCTTTATTTATGGCTAATTATAATTCTTGCTGATTCATATAATGCCTACATCCTTATAATGTAAAATCAGCATATCTTGCCGCGTGCTGAGATATTGCTGATTCAACGAAATAACTATTCCGTAGCCTACAGCTTACTCAGCACTAAATTCATGGCCTCATTTAGAATTTATTTGTGCTTATACAGCGTTTCATGGTTTCGAACTATGTAAATAGATTATGCTGAAGTCAGCATTTATAGCCTATATAAACCGCCTCCTGAAAGCTAGAGCAGCCGCAGTCGTCTTAGGTCATATTAAGAGTTGGTCGCAAGAACAATCTGTGAATGTGAGCATTAAATAACTACATGTTCTTACTATTTTTTAGGTTAGTCATTTAATTCCTCAGATGCGAACATCCTTAAGGTTATGGCTACTTCCAGACGGAGCTGCATTAACCATCCAGACATATTCTGCTACATTTGTGGGGAATACACACTAAAAGCAAACAGGAAACCGATTTCTGAGTTTGTAAAAAGAGCATATGCAGGTTATTTTGGTGTCAAACTTGGAGATCAAGATAAGCAATGGGCTCCTCATACAGTATGCAAAACTTGTATTGAACAATTGCGCCACTGGACAACTGGAAAGAGAAGCTGCCTGAAATTTGGTGTATTGATGGTTTGGAGGGAACAGATAAACCACTTCGACGACTGTTACTTTTGTATGGTTAATATCATAGGCATCAATCGAAATAATCGTCACAAGTTGTCTTACCCTGATATACCTTCAGCCAGGAGACCTGTTCCGCATTCGGATATTGTACCAGTTCCACCTTTTCGCGAACTACCTCAGCTCTCAGACGATGAGACTTGCATGTCCAATATCGGACAAGATGACGAAAGTGAAGAAAGTGGGGGCAGTGACAGTGATTTCCAATCAACTTCACACAGTGAACGTTTTGACCAAAAAGAGTTGAGTGATCTGATCAGGGACTTAAATCTTTCCAAAGAGTCCTCTGAATTGCTTGCGTCCAGACTAAAGGAAAAGAATGCACTTCAGCCTGGAACGAAAATTACAATTTATAGAAACAGAGAAAAGGATTTGCTGCCATTCTTTACCGAAGACAACAACCTAGTATTCTGTAATGACATCAGCAACTTATTGAAGAAAATTGGTCTGTCGGATTACAGCCCAGATGAGTGGCGTCTTTTTATCGACAGTTCAAAACGTAGTCTGAAATGTGTGCTTTTAAATAACGGCAACAAATTTGGTTCTATTCCAATCGGTCACTCCACCAGGATGAAAGAAGAGTACAATGCCATCTCTTTAGTACTGGAAAAGATAAAATACAAAGAACATCAATGGGTAATTTGTGTAGACTTGAAGATGGTAAATTTCCTCCTTGGTCAACAAAGTGGCTACACAAAGTATCCCTGCTTTTTGTGTCTTTGGGACAGTAGAGCCAAGCATGAACATTGGACAAGAAAAGATTGGCCTTCGAGGAAAGACATGGTGGTTGGAGCTCAAAATGTAATCAAGGAATCTTTGGTGGCACGAGATAGGATCATACTGCCACCACTACATATAAAGCTAGGCCTGATGAAACAATTTGTCAGGGCTTTGAATAAAGAAGGTTCATGCTTCGAATACATAGTACACAAGTTACCAGGAATTACAATGGAAAAATTGAAGGCTGGAATCTTCGATGGTCCACAGATCAGGCAACTTATGAATGACCCACTTTTCATACCATCAATGAATGAAATCGAATCTTGTGCCTGGTCTTCCTTTGTTCTTGTAACTAAAAATTTTCTTGGCAACAAGAAGGCAGACAATTAAGCACAACTAGTAGAGGATATGCTTCTTCATTTCAACAAGCTTGGCTGCAACATGAGCATTAAAGTCCATTATCTCCACAGTCCCTTAGATCGCTTTCCAGAGAATCTTGGTGACTTCAGCGAAGAGCAAGGTGAAAGATTTCACCAAGACATCAAAACAATGGAAAATCGATATCAAGGAAGATGGGATGCACACATGATGGCAGACTATTGCTGGAATATTATGCGCGATTGTTCCGGCAGATGCCACACTCGGAAATCGTACAAAAGGAGCTTCTTCGGTGTCGAATGACTTGAAATTTTTATAACAAACTTGTTCTGTTTGGTATCATATAAGTACAGTTTCAGGTACTACCATTTTCTTTTAAGTATTTGTATTATTATGTTTATTTAGTGTATCACATAATAAATTGAGCACTACATAATTATAGCTATAGCCTTATGTTTTATGGGCGAGCAGAGGCAAGGACTGGTATATGGCATAATGTTCTATATCTCGAAAACTAGACCTGCTGGGAGAAAGCTGGTGCCTTTTCTGGAATCAGCGGAAGTAATGATGCTTAGACCTAATTTATGGCCCGTCGTTTGGAGACCGACATCTCTCGCGATGTCAGTCTTGAACGGCGTCGCTTGTGCTGGACCACGAATTCCATTTAAGAATTCCAATGATCGTGCGAGAATTTCTCAGATTATACGGAGTAGTAAGAAAATTGTCGTTAGATGTGCACCTATTCCAATTTGGGGTTGGATTTTAACTATGAATAGGCTTACTACAGTACAAGCTAATAGTAATACAATATACAATAGCCTGATACAACTATAATTCAATAATGCCCTCCTTACAAAGTTCAGAAGTGACATTGAAACCTTGAAACAGAAAACATTAAGTAAGCCCAAGTACCTTTTAAAGCAGCGCCATAGAGATGTCCTTAAAATGCGACAAAATTATATCAGTACCTTATAGCTCGTGCGGCAAAACGTCTGGTTTTCATTCTGTTGCTTCAAATTCCAGTTCGTCGAGAAATTAACAATTCGTTAATTGGCCACGCAAACAATCAGAGTTTTTTAGTTGTTTAGTTTATAGCCTAAAATAACAAAAATTATAGACCCGCCTAATTCGGTTTAAAATGGACGAGGCACAACATATTTCAGTTTAAACGAAATATGGTATGGCTTAAGTATGCCATTCCTAATGAAATAGGGCTAGGCCCAACATAGCCCAGGATACTTGAACAAAATATGGCTAGGCGCAGAATATCATTCCCGTTTAACTGAAATAGGATTTTATTTTACCCATCCCAAACCAAGTGTACAAAATGTGAAGTCGGTCTTTTGAGTAAGCAACATAGCAGTCAGTCTCAGATGCCGACGAACCGTCATTTTTCTGAAGGACATCAGTCGAAATGAATCAGTTTGTGCTAGGCTCCTCGATCTGCGAGGACCAGTAGCAGGAAGCCTGATCAATTACAAGGTCGTTCACTGAACTCTGCCGAGAGACATTGATTGAAACCACCGAGGCGTTTCAAGAATAACGACGCTTCTGTCACGCCTGAATGAATCGAGTGCGCATAGAACTATAAGCTTTGATATGTAGAATTTTAGGCAATCGATTTCTCTGCGATTCAAATCTTGCAACTGACGAGGTCTACAGCTATCGATGTCTAGGCTTCCATCGAAGCAGAGTACATGGAAGTATATGAGCAAGCATGTCAATCGCGCTACGAATAGACCTATATGCAATAAACTACATAGAGCCGTAAGCATAAAGTAAGACTGATCGGTTAATGATTTACGGATGTGTACATTTCAACGACTATTCACGGTTGGTTGGGCTCACAAAGCAACGTTGTCCAACATAGTCCCAACAAGTATGTGCTGGCTGGGTATTCATTTTGCAACCACAGAGGTAAGAATTTTTTAGCTGCACTTTTTGTCATGAGATTTCAATTTAGCTGAAACAATTATTGTAACTTTGAGTAAGCAAACACACTAACAAACAAGATGATCGGTAAAAGAGGCAAGAGGTCCACAGCCCTGTTGCGAACTTAAAAAGAAATCCGCTTTGCCCCAACCAGCAAATAGCCTAGAGATTTTGAAGTTAGGTAGACAATATTTCAGTTATGTATAGGTAGACAAAAGTTCTACAATGAGCTGCAAAGTACAATAGATAGAATCCCTAAGGGAGATATAATAATGGTCATTGGTGACTTCAATGCGAAGGTGGGAAAGTACGTCGGAGGAGCAGGGGACACGATTGGAGGTCATGGACTAGGAGAACAAAATGAGGCAGGAGAAAGATTAGTAGAGTTTTGCGATGGGAACAACTTGGGAATAATGAATACATGGTTTGAACAGCCAAAAAGAAGGCTGTACACTTGGACGTCACCAGATGGGAAACATCGAAATCAGATAGATTACATACTGATAAACAAAAGATGGAAAAGCACGATAAGGGATGTAAGAACGAGACCAGGTGCGGATTGTGGAACTGATCATGAATTATTAGTGGCAACAGCGCAACCGAAATTGAAGAAATTGAAAAAAGGAGAAAGACCGAACACGTATGACTGCAAAGGAATTACACCGGAATACAGAACGGAAATAAGGAATAGGTTTGAAATATTAGAGAGGGACGAGACGATGATAGATGAGGACACGAACCACCTGTGGGAGAAGGTGAAGGGAATAATACTAGAAACTGCTGAGAAACACATTCCGAAGAAAAAAAAAGTCACAACAACTCCGTGGCTCTCGAAGGATGCTATCAACATAGCTGTAGAAAGAAAGGAGGCAAAAAAAGAAGGAGACAAAAACAAGGTACGAGAAATGAATAGAGCATTCCAAAAGCAAGCACGTATAGACAAAGAAAAACATCTAAATGCAATGTGCAAGGAAATGGAGGAAGAGGGAAAGAAAGGAAGAACTAAAGAAATGTTTTCAAAAGTGAGGGAAATAACGAGAAAATTCACACCAAGAATGGGATCAATGAGGTCAAGGGATGGACACATAATCGCAGACGAAGAGGAAATGAAGAACAGATGGAAAGAATACACAGAGGAGCTGTACAGTGAAGATAGGAGAGTAATGAAAGAACGAATCGATACATCAGAACATGAAAAGGAACCGGACGTTTTGGAAGCAGAGGTGGAATGGGCAATTAGACAACTGAAGGACAATAAAGCACCGGGTCCGGATGGGATACCCATAGAAATGGTAAAAGCAGGAGATGGCGCAATGACAAAGACAATAACAAAAATGTGCAATATCATATGGACAACCGGAAAATGGCCAGAGGATTGGAAGAGCTCAATCTTTATCCCTATATTCAAAAAAGGAGATGCGAGAGAGTGTGAAAACTACAGGACCATAGCAATGATATCGCACATAAGTAAAATACTACTTAAAATAATACATAAAAGAATGGAGAACATAATAGAGAGGGAGCTTCCAGATAACCAAGCAGGATTTAGGAAATCCCGCGGAACTCGTGATCATATCGCCAACATGCGGTGGATAATGGAGAGACAAAAGGAGTATGGACAAAAATTATACATATGCTTCATTGACTATAGTAAGGCATTCGATTGCATTGATCATGAGTTGATGTGGAAAACCTTAATAGAAATGGGAATACCAAGGCACTTGATACAACTTCTCAAGGGATTGTACGAAGAACAGATTGCGGTAATAAGAACTGAATTTGGAGATACTGAAAGAATCAAAATAAAGAAAGGAGTGAGGCAGGGATGCATTCTGTCCCCATTCCTATTTAACCTATATGCAGAAAGGATAATGAGGATGGCGGAAATGGATGGAGCAAAAGAGGGAGTCAAGATAGCGGGAAGAACACTGAATAATCTGAGATACGCAGATGACACAACACTATTAGCAGGTAAAAAAACAGATCTGGTAGAACTGATAAGAAGGCTGAAGAGAGAGAGCGAGAAAGCAGGACTATACTTCAATATAAAGAAAACGAAGATCATGACAACAGCTGAGGAGGGCAGTTTTATGGTGGATGGAGAGGAATTAGAGACGGTAACAAGCTTTACATTCTTGGGATCAGTAGTAGAAAGAGAAGGAAAGTGCGATATGGAAATAAACCGAAGGGTGGCGATTGGAAAAGCCGCAATGAATGGACTAGAAAAAATATGGAAAGACAAACATGTGAGCACAGACACGAAAAAAAGATTGGTGAGGGGCTTGATTATACCAACAGTAACATACGGCAGTGAGACGTGGACAATGACCATGAAAATAGAGAAAAAATCAATGCTTGTGAAATGTGGATATGGAGGAAGATGCTGAGAACATCATGGACGGAGAAAAGGACTAATGAATGGGTACGCAGGGCGATTGGAATTGAGCAAGATGAGACGTTACAACAAACAGTGCTAAAATCAAAGCTGAGGTTCTTTGGACATGTTATGAGATCAGATGGATTGGAAAAAGAAATGATGCTGGCTTGTGGAGAGGGAAAGAGAAAACAAGGGAGACCAAGGAAAAAATGGATGGACAAGATCCTCGAAGCAACTGGAATGAACTTGGCACAACTAAGGGACGCGACATTGGAAAGAAAGAAATGGAGAAGATTGATCATGACGGTCGCTAGAGCTCAAAGAGCTGACAGCACAAGGTGACAAGGTGAGACAATATTAATGTGATAATTTTGATAAATCTGTCGAGAACCAGAAGTCTCTGGACTTCCTCCATTGTAGCAGGGTCGGCTTTCGGCATCTTCAGGCATACTGGTCACTCGCCCTAATAAGCCGAGGCTAAGAAAAATGCAGTCGCCAACACTTCAAACTCATGGCTGTCTCTAGGACTAGTTTAAGGAACTGCTCTTCTGTTAGGCCTATTGTTGTTGCTGTGTTTAGAGTGACTCTACTTGATGAGGTGTTCCAGGACCGTTACTTAGTTTAGGTAAGGGGCAGATCCAGATACGACTGGGCTAAAAGCAGCTCTTAAGGTGGGCTAAAAGCGACACTTAGAATTGTTATTAGATATTATACTTATCCAACTTTTAAAAATTATATTCAAAAGTGTTTTAAAGTAAGAGTAGGCCTACCTATCGCAGTGGTTTATAAACAAAAGTACATTTAAGGTGGTTAAAAAACGAAAATACCTTCAGTAGTGATCTGAAGCCAACTGTACCTTTAGGGTTGGTCTGAAACCAAAACTGTACAATATTACCCAGGTATAACCGGTGTTTCATGCACTGCTCATGTCCGCGGTCAAGATGGTCGCTATTTTGCCTATCGTGTCATTTTGATTGATTAGTTCATATTTCTTTTATTACATCGCATCTGCGTTCGTGTGGTGATTTGTTACTGAGTCAGTCTGTTAATTTGAAGGAATGGACGGACGAGAGACTGACGTGGAATCCCGAGGAACACAACGGCATCACAGAAATCGTCGTTGAAGCAAGGGCGCTCTGGAAGCCGGAGTTTGCCGTCATTAACGGGTAACGGCTGCGTTTAAAATGCTTCATATATCAGACGATTGGAATCAGTCAAGGTCAGAAGAACGAGGTCAGAACTAAAACTCCGATGCTCGCTTACTCGGCACCTACAGCAGGTGAAGATTGTTTATTGATTACTGCAACGCGATGACCATCCGAGGGTCAGAGGCCATGGAGGTCAGTGCCGCAGACGATTTTTATAGCGCCGAATATATAATAAAGCGCCGTGATAGAATTACATTTGGCAACGAATGAGATGTACTACAGGGACCTATGAAATTCTATAAAGACAGAACTGAGGTCCAGATCAGAGATGTGCGCGTACCGGCCAAGGACATCAACACTGGACCTCAGCTTCAATGGCATCGCGTCTATTTCATTACGATGAGTAGATTAAATCGTGAAGTAAACAGCACCCTCGTTTTCTCGGTCTCCTCATTTAATGGTTGGAGCCAATCCTTCACCATTCATTTGTAAGCTATAAACACTGACCAAATCTGGAGGACAGTACGCGAAACAAGAAGCAGCCTACTTAACTCCTATCGCAGCCTTTTAAAGTAATGCAATCTGACGGTTAACACATATAAAATAAAATATGCACATAAATTATACCCGTATGACTGTACAGGTTTATGCTTTCAGGGCTGAGAAAATCTATGAAGAGTACAACCAATTCCGTGCAGTGATATCGAGTCGTGGCCTGATACACTGGGAGCCGGGAGGTAGGCTGTGATGTGCCTAATCGATATGCATCAAATACGCGTTGTTTTTAGCAACCGATCTAAAGCATCACAATAATAATTCGGCGGCATCGTTAACCTACATGTAGAACCTGTATTCATAGAGGTCAGCGAGTCAGATTCCATTAGCGAACTAGTAAAATCAAGTTGATGGGAAGAGAAATGATGCACATGCTTAATCTATATTCATAATCTTTAAGATGTATTCATGATCTTTAATCCGTATTCATAATCTTTAATCCGTATTCATAGGCAAAGTTTGGCAACATTTTTGAAGAAACAAAGCAGAGATATAAGATAATAATTGACCTCTAATCAATTTTAACTATTATTTTAATGTCGTGACTATCGTAATCGAAAACTCGAGATTTCTACAGCGCCCAACGAAAGCTAAGTCGCGGAAACCAGCTTGTTCACAGTCGCTCATTTTAAAATTGACCACACGAAATATGTGCAGAAACCTCTGCTGATAGCCGCCGAAGAAAGCAGGATTTAGGTGTAGCTATAATTTTTCTTTTCCTTATTTCCAAATGTTTGATCAAAAAAAGGAAGTACTTAGCTAGTAATGTAGCATGTCTGTAGAGCTATGTCAAAAGCAGCCACTTTGCGGATAATGGTCTGTCAGCGGGTTGTAAAGCCAGCTTTGTGCTTAATTGGATATGACAGCATTTGCTGAAGAAAAGCGGTGAGCTGCTTAAGCACACATTTTCAACTGTCTTTGACAAGAAAGAGCTCGAATTGGCTGATAGTTGGTGATGTTGTCTACGTCAATTAAGCCGCTGAACAGACTCAGATTTGACTGTCGGCCAATATAGTCAACCATCTTTCCAAATACGATGCACTGTAAAATTTTCGTTTTTATAAAAACTTACGAAGCATAGAACCCGTTATTTCACGGTTAAATTAGCCGTCAACACAAGTCTGCAATGGATTCCCCGTAACCGGAGCTTTTACGTTAACATCTCCGTTTTTTCTGGCATTTTGCGCTCCCTTTAGGCCTACAGTAGTCCTAACTGTAGTTTCCGTACAATCCTGCTAATTAGCGACTATAAAATTGCAAAAATATGCGATGTTGTTTACAAGTGAAAATAAACGTGAAAAGGATTAGACAAGCTTGTAAGCTTTTGAAGAACTGCACTACTTTGAGACAAATGCGAAATAAGCTAGATTCCTCAACATACTGTAATGCGAGTTCGCCTGTCATACGACACAAGTCAAGACTAACGCCGCAGACTAACTAATGCTGACATGCATTGCGATAAAAACTGAGACAAACGTACATGCACAATTAATGTTGGGCAGACGGACATATTGTATGAGCAGATACGTTTAGCTGCACAACATTTTGAAAAATGTCTAACGTGAAGTATGGGTTTTATTAGCCATCAGGACAATGTGCTGTTTAGCACAAAATGGTTGAGTGTTCATTAACTTTGTCTTTGCCAGGAATCGTGGGTTCACATTCTGAGTGCAGGAAAAGTTTTATTTCGTAAAATACAATTTTAGCATTAATAACAGTATTGACATCAAGTAGTTAATATAATACTTTCTTTCCAAACGGGCTTCTAATCATAATAAATTACGCTATCCAGTAAATTCGCAAGCTTCCTGGTTTTCAGCAGCAACCATAGTGTACTGGACCTATTGTATCAGGTGGCTTATGCCATAATAAGAACGCATGTGTATGCGTTTGACACTCCACGTATAAAACATTTACTGTCCTCCACTCGTATCTTACAAATTCTACAACCGCTCTCGTTCATTGTTTTCGTCTTTCGCTAATATCTTAAATTTAGAAATTCTGTAACGGCTAAACGCGGTTTCCTTCAACTGTTGCTCTCTCGCGCTTTCATTTGCTCTTCCTCAGGTGTTTCAATTCCGACTTCAAACTGATCTACCAAATAAATACTATTGCATCTTGTTTCGTCGATTGAGGACGCGTTGGCCATAATTATTGTCAGCATTAATTTATGTGGTTGAGTTGTGGTGGAGATGTATGAGTGCATGCGGCTCCTTGGGAGAGCAGTTGCTGGTGTGCTTAGACAGGCGAGGGTATGAGCTTGATTGTAATGTTTGTGTAAACATTTCTTTGTATATTGATTTAAGATTAGTCGATAGTAGTTCGTCGTTTCGCAGTGGTGACTTTTGAAAGTCTTTGAGCGGTTAACTTGATAAGAAAATAGCTATGAAATTAGATTGTTTTGAGCTCAAAATAAAATAAAGCACACGTAAAAACAATACAGAAAAGAACCGCTAACAAACTGTCGAAGATAGTGTTTGCTGCAAAAAGACATATTGCATTAATGGAGGTGTTTATCTTATCTAATCTAATCTAAAAACTTCTATAGCGCCACTGTAATAATGCTCGAGGCATCAGTCGATGGTCGCTGCTAAACAAAATCATTGTCCAAGCCAAAGTCCATGGTGGGTCCGGGTCGAAAAGCCAGGGAGGAGTCCAGAAGTCACAGAGACAGCCTACGGAGGAAATTGGTTCAGGAAAAGATAAGTTTTCAGTCGAGATCTGAAGGCAGAAACAGAGTGCCCAGCGAACATTCGCCGGAAGAGAGCTCCAGGGCCAGCGACAGAGAAGGCACGCCTGCCAAGAGCTGTTTTTGTCCATGGAATAGTTTTTAAACAGCTAGAAGACCTGGTTTACTGCCCTAGTGTTAACAGATGAAGGTGATTTTTTCCAGGCGTTTTCAAAACCATGTGCGAGATCGATGTGAGCTATTATCCTTTCGATGAGCAACGTTGCCAGTTGACGTTCGGTGCCTGGTCCTACCATGCCGGGCGGATGAACCTCACGACTCCAACGAACTTCATCAACCTCGACTCCTACAAGAAGAACGGTGAATGGGAGATTCTGAACACGACGGCCCGAAGAAACGAGTTCTCGTACGAATGCTGTCCTCTGGAGAAGTTTTCGAACGTCGCCTTCACCGTCTTCCTACGCAGACGACATATGTTCTACGTCATGAACGTCATCATGCCGTCGATCATGACGTCAGTGCTGCTCTTGTCCGTCTTCTTCTGCACGCCGGCGCAGAAGGTCCAGATTGGAGTTGTCGTTCTGCTCAGCTTCCGAATATTCCTCCTAAACGTCGCCGAAAACATTCCCAAGACGTCCGACCATATTCCGCTTCTGGGTAGGCATTCCTGTTGCAACACTCTCAAATGCTTCTTCTTATACCTGAAGTGGGAGCAACACTCTCAGACAGAAAATGCCTGGTAACACTTAATCCCAAACCCAGACACCAGTATGGCCTCTTATTAAACTCAAACAGAGATATGTGGCTTTCGGCCACAGTTGGAGTGTCCCCATCTTAAGAAATTACCTCAGTTACTTGGGTGGCCCAGCCTTACAACTCACGAGTTCTCTTGTTTAAAAATTCCAATATCTGTCTCTTTTATATACAGTGATTTGACAAAATCTGTTGCGATGGTTCGATCCTAATCTGAAAGTTAGACCGAAGTTGGTTTCAAAGTCGAAGTGTTGATGGTAAACTGAGGACGAGGGGCTTTGAACTTAGTGATAATGGAGCTGGTACAGTAGTAGTGGCACAGGTACCGTTATTTCAGGAATGGTGGTGTGGATGGTGGTATTGATGAAGGTGGTTATGGTGCTTTCGTGCTGACTCTGTTGCCTGTTGTGTATTTTCTAGTGATTTACTTGACTTGTACGTTGGCCATAACAACCCTGTCTATGGTTCTGACGGTCTTTGTACTCAACCTGTATGGAGTTGCCGACCATCCCGTGCCGCGCTGGATCCGAGCCCTCGTACTCATCTACCTCGCCCGATTCCTTGGCATGTGCGACACGGCCGAGATCTACGAGAGAGCGCGCAGCCGTCACTCGCTGCGGGCCAAGCACCGGATGTTCGCCGGGCAGAATACCCACCTGAAGCGCTCCGTCTTGAGGGATGCTCCAGTCACCGAAACGCAAGTGTATGGCATCGCCGACTGGCTCTACCGGATCGGTGGCCGAGGCCAGACAAACGGAAGCGAGACCTCAAGGGACGACTGGCCGTCTGCTCCTGCCGCGGCTTTGAACCCGAAACGGCGTGGAAAGGGTCTGGACGCAGTGTCCGCGTCAGTTGTTGGGATATCCGGGAACGAGTTGAAGGATGTTAGGCAAGACTATTCGAGGGACTGGAGGCGAGTGGCCGAAGTCTTTGATCGGTTTTTCTTCTGGACTTTTCTTCTGGCGATTGTCATCTCGACTACGGTTCTCTTTCATCCGCTGTTGAGCGCTATGATATCAGCCGAGCTTGGACAGTAGGCGCGTTTAATCTGTCGGCAACCGAATGGTTAGTCTGCGACTCGTCACTGCACTTCCTCGGCGAGTGAATTAATGTGAAGCTTTATGTTGCGCCACTGTTCATGTGAGCAGTGACTGTTCAAAAATGTATACCCCACCAAACTTTGTGAATTTGAATATTGTTGGTTCCGAGTCAATGCTTATCTCAGTCTCGTCTTGGATATTGCATGAGCAAAAATAGAAGTGCGCAATTATGGTCATTGATTCCAAGTCATTGAGGACACCTAGTTAGCCTCAAGAATCACTCCTATATATACGTGCTGTAAGCTTAATACGATCCCAGAAGCCTAGAACCACCAGCGACTAGGCATTGCAAACGTGATAGACCTCTGTATCCGCCATGGATGATTCAGAGTACGGCTTTGAACGAGGCGTTTAGACTACCTCTTGGAACGAGGCGTTTAGACTACCTCTTGGAACGGGGCATATGGGCTACCTCTTGGAACGGGGCATATGGGCTACCTCTTGGAACGGGGCATATGGGCTACCTCTTGAAACGGGACTTTTAGGTTACCTTTGACTAATTTAGCTAAAATGAACATGGCCAGTGAAAGGTCAAAGGACCTGTAAATGAATTCTGCAGATGACGAATTGACGAGCGTTGACTTACAAAATAACGAAAAGCTTGACAAGAATGCAACATCTTCCATCTTTAAAATATGAGTGAAATTAATCAGGGCTACTAAATGAAACCAATTCGCTGCAGTACTGGCCAGAAGCCTGAACGAGGACTGGAGTTATCTAGATACGCAAACGAACATTTTCATTTTTAGGGTGAGAACAGATAGGCCAGCAACTTCGGCTCCCATATTTTCGAGGAGGTGCGCGTATCTTTAAAACTGCTTCTACCATGCTAAATTAGACTATTGCAATTCACTTTTCTTGCACAAAGGCTCCACCCAAATAAACCCCCTAAGTTCAAGCCATCCAGAATTCTCTTGCTTTTGCCGTCACTAAAGCCCCCAAACACTACCACATCACTCCTGTTCTTAAATCACTTCGCCGACTTAAAATACCTGAATGAGTGGAGTACGAAGTCCTAGACTTACAACACACTCCAATCCTCCCAGCCCTCCTATCTTCAGAGGTTATTTACAATCAAACCACTCCGCTTAACCCGCTCCTCTTCTGTCCCAACATTTCTCCGCCCGTCCGCCACCTCATCCTTGAAATTTGGTAATCGCTTCATAGCCATATCTGCCCCACCATTCTCGGAATAAACTCCCCCAGAACTGCGACAGTTATATGACCCATCATACAAACTTACCTACACTCCACTGCTTCCAATCCCAAGTTGTCTCCCTACCTAACTTTTGGATCTTGATCTGGAATCTAACCCTTTTTGCCTATCGATCTGGTTTTGACTAAAAGCCTGTGAATAAGCTGGTCCCTGTGACGTAGCTTTCATTGGGCGCTGTAGAAATCTCGAGATTACGATTACGGTTACGAATCCCTCACCAACGCCAAAGTCTGCAAGACCCGTGGTTTAATTGTAATCAGAAATTTGTGTAGCGCCGCTCAATAGAAACCAATCAGAGGTGCTTTCTGCGCTAACCTTAACGATGCTTGTATTAAGAACAGAACATCCATCTGTTGGCAAACAATAATTAGAAGATAATTAGAAGAGTAACGAGTGGCATGCTCGCGCACACACGCAATGCCTTACCAACAGATTCCCAACTAGAGTTGAAGATGGCAGTATAATAAAAGTAGGACTACGCACGATGCTTCAATCGTCCCTCGTAATGGGTCCCTCTGAATGCCACTTTGATAACCTTTGATCACCACAAACACGAAATTGTAGTTCTTGTTGTAACATATGTTTAATCTGCATAAAATGTTGTAAATCTGCACAAAACGTTGTAAATAATTTTAATTTTTCATGTATGAAGCCACAGAAGTGTGCAAAACAACACTGTCAATCATGATTTCTACTTTAAAATAAGCCAAAAATACTACAACCAAAGATCTTAGAGTCACTGTGCTTCAAAATCCTTGAACCAAATTTGTTCGTTCAAGCAGTTTAACAATAAAACACAAAACATGTTCACATTCAATAAAATCACTGACATCAGGTAAGAGGTACATTACAATAAAAAGATCAGTTACAAGTGCGACTACCACAACAAAAGTCAACTATTTCTACTCCAGGAGTCAATCACTAAGTCACTGAATTGCTATTAAGGTATTGCATACTGTCTGCTCGAAAGCAAAAAACAAAGCAAAAGTAAACAAGTTTGCTAATTAGACTATTCACCAATTATATCAGTTTCTTGAAAATCAATAACCCTTAAAATTATGCTAGTTATCACTTTACTATCAAATGAATAAAATATATGTCTCGACATTATGCAAAATTTAAAGTATGGCATTGCACATTTTGCATCGATTAGAATAAGAAATTGTTTGAGCCTTTCCTTGTCAATTCTTTACTTGATCAGAGACGGCATTAGTGCCAAACCAATAAGACGAAGGCCTGAAGGCCGTTATAGCTGTAAGGTAATCATCTGTCATAGTGGACTCTTGTCTATATATAAACAATCTTTTCCACATCTTGACATAAAGAACTTTGGCACTTTCTACATAACACTGCTCAAGGCTAAATGTACATACTGAGGTTGTGGGTGATTACATGAATCAATATCTACAGTGATGTTTGTACATATTTTGATTCATGGCCATACAGTTTCAAAGGTCACTGTTTTCTGATTGTGTCTCATTGTATGGCTTCAAATCTGAATGCTTCTTTACTAACTTTAACATCTGGTCCAAAGTTCAATCCTTATGCACTTAATTGGTATCACAGCAAATTATATTACCTATATCTTACACTACAAATGTTAAACAAAGGATAGAAATACCTCTAACTGCATGTACAGTATGTATGCATCTGGTTATTTATTTAGTGCCTTTCAAGAACCTCACAAAGGCACTAAAGGATTTTAAAGGTAAAGATAGGCCTATAGCAATGTATGATTGAATTCATGATTTGTATTTGATGAAATGCTGAAAATCTAAAACATCAGACTTCATAGAAATTCACAACTTTAGGTGTAGGAGCTGAAAATCCCATCAGAGAGCAGCAATTCCACCAGTTTCCATCCTTCCACTGAGGCCCTGACCACGTTTGTCCGAGATGATGGCAAGACCGTTATGCTGGTCATTCAGGGTCACTGGGTCTTGCTGCCTGTTGCATGTACAACACGCTGCAGGTTCCTCACGCTGGGTGTCAGGCTCGGTGTCTGCTTGTGTCTCTGCTGCTCCAGTTTCCTGGAAACTACATTCCTAAAACAGTATGGCTTTCGTGAACAGCGTCAGTTACTGTAAGCATGCGGCTACTGGATTACTGCATAAAAAAGCAGCTATGAAATAATATCAGAACCTCTTTGGCCTAAATATAAACCACAACAAAACAAGGAAGAAGGAACAGCTAACCAACTGAGAGACAGAAGAACAGATTTAAATGCAAAGAACTACAGAAAACATAGACAGTCAACAGGCAGGCAGACACAGATAGGCATGTGGAAGACAAACCTTTGGCTGGTGTCTTGTCTTCACAGACAGACAGACAGACAGACACACACACACACACACAAACATCGACACACACAGACAGACAGAGAGACCTTAGGCTGTCGTCTTGTCTTCTGATCCGAGCCTCTTTGTTCACTCTGCATTCTATCGAAGGCTGCTTGTGATCTTGCAGTAGAAACGCCGATTCGATTTCCTAAAGTACAGCCAGAAATACCATTAAATGCTTTTACTTTGAAGATTTGCAGTATGACTGGGACAGAGACATAAAAACCAAGAATACAGAGATTTCAGACTCAGAGACAAGGCAGCCACAGACTTCAAGCGATGAAGACTAAAGACACAGAGACATAATACCGATATCTGGTGAGTGCCATAGAAAGTGAGAGAATGGACAGCCAAAAATCACAGTGGAAGAGAAACCTCTTTCCATGGATCTTCTTCGACCAGAAAGTAGAAATCAAAATGCTTAGATAAATTTGCCAGGTGCTCACTCATGATGTTTCACAGAGATCAACTTCACATCAACTTCTTTGCCCAGAGTGGCGATGATTGCCGCCAGGTGGCGAAACATATGGAAACATTTTCTTGAAACTTCACTCTTCCAGGCTTCCAGCTTTTGTTTCTGTCCATTGATCCTGCCTGTCATTTTAAAACATGAAGCCATCCTTCCCTGCATGGATGTTGTCACAAATAGCTGTCCTGTGGAACTTAATTGAGAGTTAGGTGCTGCCTGGTTTAAAGTCTTGTGTTTCCAACTCAGGTGTGTTATACTTTGATGGGCTTGTTAACCCTCCTGTTTAACTGCACAGCCATGGGCCTAATTATGGGCATAGGTGTGGGTTGGTGTATACCAATTATACATGTAATGTAAACTGGCTGGGTACATATGGTGCACGGGAAGGGCTGATGTTTCTGGATGGACTGAAGTTATGAAGTCCTCGGATGTGTTCCTCAGGAACCAAGGCAGCTGGAAGCAGCATAGCTCCTTGGATTCAAACTCCCAACTGAAAGCACAAGAGTTAAGCCTCCCTGGAGGGGCTTGATGCTCAAAGTCGAAAACAGAATGCATCCCGCCACTATTCCTCGGGACGGAAACCTGTCGCTGAGGTTCACCATGTACAGACGAGGAAGTATCAAGGAACCTGAAGGAAGACTTCATGACAACCATAGGCGAACGGTTGAGACTGACTTCTTTTCACGAGTATGTTAGTGCTTTGTATATACTGGAGACCTTTTGTTTATGGAGCTCAGTTAGTGGCTATTATGTAGCTTATGCTCGTTTTGTTTGGTTTGCCAGTCACCATTAAATTTTTAAAAACATAAATGCCAAGCCTCATTCTGGCCAGTATCAAATAAGAAAATCCTCACAGATGTGTTGAAATCAAAGCCATTTCTCCCTTCATGGATGCGTTGAGCTTGTTGATACAGGCATCAATTTCAGCCAAATGAGCTTTCTTTACAATTCAGTCAACACTTCAAAACAAAAACTGGCTTTTTTCTTGGAAGAATTCAGCAAACTCAGTTAATACTCTCATCAGTGTCAGCCCTGACAGCCAGTGCATGTTAGCATGTAACAAAAGCTGTTATGGTCAGCCCCCAAGCTTCACATAAAACCTCTCAGTCTCAGATTAAAACCATTTTCCTTCAATTGATTAACAATTTTTCCAACTTCACTGAACATAATGTTTAGTTCTGTTGACATTTTCTTTGTGGTAAGGTTTCCTCGACAAATAAAGCATTCTCTTTTTCGCTAATGCCTTGGAAATAGTTTGTCAGTTGAATATTTAAGATGTGCAGACAATAATCTTTCACATGAGTTTTAATATGTCTGCATTATTTGGCCCCATAGAGGGCGAGAAAATAACAATTTAAATTTGACTGAAAAACAGAATTTAAAATCTTCTTTCATGTCACAATTAATCCATTAAGGTCACTACAATTAAGCATTTATAATAAGCAGCACAAATGTTATACTTTACTGAAAACCGAAAGTTTAGAATATATTTGACTGATTTGTTTTACAAAGTCAATATCCCTGATTTTAACCTAAAACACCTCAGACCCATTTCTGGAAAATAGCATGGCTCATTTTTAAGACTCATTTTGTCAGAGAAGGTCACAAATATTTAAAACTATAACTCAGTCACCAATATTACAAGTTCTCTATTATATGAAGCAGGTTTTGTTATACCTGGCAGCTTCTTAGGTAGATCCCAAGTGCCAACAAAGTCACTTAAAGCGCCTGTGTTAGAACGACGATATTCCGGAAACAGATGCCCTCGGTCAGTTGCAATTATTTTTGGTGATCCTTTAATTGGTCTTGGCCTCTAGCCAACAGCAATGAAAACAATAATAGCGATGACAAATATGATGACAACAAGAACAAGGGGGAACTTTTCCAGCTATTTTGTCATCATTTGCTTACAGATGAACCTCAACTTCTTAATGAGCTCTAACATTATGTAGACTCACAAGAACTGTCTACAAGAGGTTCTTAAAAGGTGTTCATTACTTATATATATATATATATATATATATATATATATGCACATACATACATGTATATATACATACATACATACATACATGTACACATATAAATGCATGTATTCATACATGCATACATACATACAGTGTAACTGGTCTTTCAAACTCCAATTATCGAACTTCCCTTCTGGTTATATTAAACTACAAACTACACAGAATGGCCTGGTCACCATTCTCTGTTTTATTGAAGTTGCTTATATATCAAAAAGCTTCTTTCAAATCTTATCAACTTAATGCCTAGCAGATATACAGAAGTTCACAGGATGACTCAGTGATCTGATACTCCTCCTCTGCTTTAATTTTATTGGACCACCGTCTAAAAGATGTTTCTTTTCCAGGGAGGCTCTAGACATAAGACAATAATACACATATCCATGTACAGTATGTCTGGGTTACTGAACATGGCAGTCAAATCAATTAAGGCTCAAACTATTCTGTTCACACTTTACTTACCTAAAACTTTAGCAGATGCAACCATGCAACCCCCTAGAAAAACAGATTTCAGTTTGTGTCTTTGAAAAACAAATACTTAGGTTCAACTTACCTCACGGAAATCACTGGGAACCTCCCAGTTCTGTATTCTTTTTGATGAGAATGCATTTTCATACTGCAATTTAAGACGAACATCTCAGTATACATTCATATTAATATGCCCTGCTTCAAGTGCTTGCTCTGCATTACAGGGTTCATGTATAATTCAATGTAAATTGTCACTTGCAAATGGACATGCTGCACTGGCTTCCAGTCAATGAAATAATTACATTTAAGTAAGCAAGCAAGCAAGTAAGTAATGCATTTGTTAACACAACATATGTCAATTGTCTGAGATCCTCCTCCTTGTGCAGGCATCAATTGCAATTGTAATCGTAAGCTCAAGATTTCTACAGTGCCCAACGAAAGCTAAGTTGCAGGATTCAGCTTATACACAGGTGCTCAGTCAAGACAAAATTGACAGGCAGGAAGGGTTTGGTTCCAGGTCGAGATCCAAGAGTCAGGCAGGCAGATGGTCAGACGGCTACGGTGGATGATGTTTGTAATAGGAGCAGCAAGGTAAATAAGGGGAAGAGGCAGAATCAGGATGGGATTTGTGGAAGAAAAGTGTTTTCAGTTTTGAGTGAAAGACCTGTGCAGAAATTGCAAAGGGGAGAAGTGTTGGTAAGTTTGTATGATAGGTCAGATAATCAATGTCTGGTTCAGCCCCAGAGTACATCAGAGAACTCTTTATTCTTGTCTTCAGCCAACCAGGTTAAAGACTACTCTGCTTTGCATTCTACTGGGGCCGGCTCGTCCCGCATTCCTGTAGGACGTCCTGAGCATGTCAACCTTACTTGTGTACTGAATGCCTACTTGGAACAATACTCTACTTAAAATCCAGCAGACAGTTCAAGAATCAACTTCTGCTTATTTTAAGTCATGTCTCTTTAGATCTGTCAGACAACTGTGCTTCAATTCCTTTGCAAGGTTCTTAAAGGCACTATGTAAACACCTATATATGATATACACACACATAACATAACTTGCTACAGTGGCTGGTGCTTGTAGATGTTGGAAGGATAATGAAAGAACAGAAGAGTTTAGAGTTGAGTTTTGAATGAAATTTTGAACAAAATGCAAAGTGTGAGATTGGGCGAGTCCTAGGACACTGACAGATGGAGGATAATCTGATGGACTGTCCGAGATCTTGTGGGGTTTTTCCTGAAAAGTCACAAGGGTGATCAGATCTTCACAAAGGCCTGTTATTATTGTTATTAATAATCATGTCGTTATATTATATCTGCCTTGTCAATGTTAATTACTGAAAAAGTTTGACATCTGCCATCTCAATTCCATGTTGCAGATATATGCAAAATCATGCCAACCTGGACAATTTTTAAATTCTGTGTTCGTTAAACTAAATTTAAAATTACCAATCTACCAGATTCTTTCATGCGAATTCAGTTATTTCTATTAAGCTACATAATCACTGCGAAAGGTTGAATAGCCACGTAAATTTTGTCTACCTTCTATATCAACCTTGCAAATGACCTAACTGTACAGTTTCTTATATGAAAATAATAGTCGGTGTTTACTTGATTTGCACTGAAATGCGTCGCCATTTGTGACCTTACAAGGCAGTTACACGAAATTTTGCCTTAAATGGTGCAACACCTGCCCCTCAACCAGCGTTCGAATATATAAATAAATAAATAACATCTCGTATCTATGGTGATAAAGAAATCTCGCGAGAATCTCACTTGTCTACGCTGGTCCCCTATTTTCAATTATGATGATGATGAAGAAGAAGACGATGATGATGTTGATGATATTTAAACCTGTTTGCGATTTGGCATGCGAATGCCGATATATGATAAGTTTACGGATTTATAGCGGTTTTTAAGACCCACAACCAAATAGAATGCATTCAGGCCCGAATTACCCAATAGGGGGCTGAACGTGTTGAAATATCGCCTCTGGGGTAACCGACTGGGGGCAAAGAAAAACCGGGAAGTGTCGCACGCAGTCCGTGAATTTTACAACGTTGAAATTGGTGTCTATTAGAGTATGAAGATTCTATGACTCTTCTACCGTGGCTGCTTCCTGAATCCGCTTCAACATAACTGTCTGACAATAAATGACGGTGTCGGCTTGAACGTACCTAAGGATTTATGTAGCGCTTCTAGAGGGAGGAAGGGAGTGAGGGAGGGTAGGGTTTTTTGGTGTAATATGCAGATCGAATGGAAATGTGTCAGTTTGTAATGTAGAGTCGAGTGGCGAAGACGATCCGCATAATGAGTACCATGACGACGCAGAAAGAGATGATTATGATGGCTGTGATTGAGGATGATGATGATGATTATTATTGTTGTTGTTGTTATCATCATCATCATCATCGTCATCATCATTATTATTATTATTATTATTATTATTATTATTATTATGATGATGAATTTGTGTTTCTTCGCTTTTTTATGGAGCCTCATCGATTGTTACCTTCATCGGTACCCATCCATCCATCCATCCATCCATCCATCCATCCATCCATCCATCCATCCATCCATCCATCCATCCATCCATCCATCCATCCATCCATCCATCCATCCATCCATCCATCCATCCATCCATCCATCCATCCATCCATCCATCCATCCATCCATCCATCCATCCATCCATCCATCCATCCATCCATCCATCCATCCATCCATCCATCCATCCATCCATCCATCCATCCATCCATCCATCCATCCATCCATCCATCCATCCATCCATCCATCCATCCATCCATCCATCCATCCATCCATCCATCCATCCATCCATCCATCCATCCATCCATCCATCCATCCATCCATCCATCCATCCATCCATCCATCCATCCATCCATCCATCCATCCATCCATCCATCCATCCATCCATCCATCCATCCATCCATCCATCCATCCATCCATCCATCCATCCATCCATCCATCCATCCATCCATCCATCCATCCATCCATCCATCCATCCATCCATCCATCCATCCATCCATCCATCCATCCATCCATCCATCCATCCATCCATCCATCCATCCATCCATCCATCCATCCATCCATCCATCCATCCATCCATCCATCCATCCATCCATCCATCCATCCATCCATCCATCCATCCATCCATCCATCCATCCATCCATCCATCCATCCATCCATCCATCCATCCATCCATCCATCCATCCATCCATCCATCCATCCATCCATCCATCCATCCATCCATCCATCCATCCATCCATCCATCCATCCATCCATCCATCCATCCATCCATCCATCCATCCATCCATCCATCCATCCATCCATCCATCCATCCATCCATCCATCCATCCATCCATCCATCCATCCATCCATCCATCCATCCATCCATCCATCCATCCATCCATCCATCCATCCATCCATCCATCCATCCATCCATCCATCCATCCATCCATCCATCCATCCATCCATCCATCCATCCATCCATCCATCCATCCATCCATCCATCCATCCATCCATCCATCCATCCATCCATCCATCCATCCATCCATCCATCCATCCATCCATCCATCCATCCATCCATCCATCCATCCATCCATCCATTCATCCATCCTCCCTTCCATCCATCCATCCATCCATCCATCCATCCATCCATCCTTTCATCTATCCATCCGTCCGACCGACGATGTTTATTAAGTTTAAGAAGAAATAGGCCTAATAATAACCTAAAATAAATTATAGTCTCTGCTATAATTTTTTTCCAGACGATGACAAGAAAATCCAAATATTTACTTATTTATTAATGATTTCGATTAGATTAAATTAATTAAATTCTAACTTAATTAGATCCAAATAATTAAATACAGGCCCATAAATTACATTATAATGTAGATAAGATTAATTAAAATAATGATTTATAGCCGAGGTAGAAATAATCCCTCAGGAACTAAAGAAATTGTAAAAACTCGAAAAGTGAAATAATTATTCTAATATATTAGAATCGTTAAATATCTAATTAATTTCTAATTATATTATAATAACCAAAATAAATATTCTTTAGAATAATTCATCATCGTCGTCGTCGTCATCATTTCTGTTCATGTTCATATTATTATAATAATGATATTGATAATGATAATGATGATGATGATGATGATGATGATGATGAATATAATAATAATAATAATAATAATAATAATAATAATAATAATAATAATAATAATAATAATAATAATAATAATAATAATAATAATAATATGCAATACAATTATTATTATCAACATCATCATCATCATCATCATCATCATCATCATCATCATCATCATCATCATCATCATCATCATCATCATCATCATCATCATCATCATCATCATCATAGTCTAAACGTAATAGAATAATACATAATTCATAATAGGCCTATAGACGAAGGTGCTGGTGCTGGAGCAACTAGAGCTGCTGGTGTCGTCCAGGCTGGCACGCTGGAAACGGGTCAACTAGGTGCACCTCCGAATTTCGTGATCTTGTCTTTAAGCGCCGTGGTGAAGAAGCAACCCTGAGTTAGCGGTCGCGTAAGTGTAGAGCGTTCTGTGGGCGTTTCTTCGATGGAGCGCAAGAACTTCCGGTGTGGATCGGACGAACATCCAGCAACACCAACTCCCTCCTCTTCACCGCCGTCGTCGTCTGCTTCGATGGCGCCTGCATCGTGGACTTCACTGACCCAAGCGTCGACGTCTCCTCAACCTCGACCTACCGGCTGACCTTCGTCAGGTGGTGTGGCTCCTTGACCCAGAGGACCGGTTGGGGCCCGTCGGCTGGGTCTCGACGACCAGCTTCAGGTTCTCTCCGCTTCTTTAATCTTGGCTTTAGGCACCGCCTTCTCTCCTTCTTTGATTTCAGTTGTAGGCTCCATCTTGTTCTTCGTTGTATTATTATTATTATTATTATTATTATTATTATTATTATTTCAGTTATTAATATTATTGCCACTGAACAATTAGAGTATTAAATTACCAAAATGAGTAAATTATTTCCCTGAAGAGAGCTCTCATAATGTTATAATGACGTCATTTTCTATACCTAATACATTTCGAACCCCGGAGCGGCTTATATCGGGCAGAGGGGTCACTGTTGGCTTGAGAACGAACTCGCCAATCCTCTGCGCTGATCACTTCTGTAGCGGTCGGACTCTAAATACGATAGCATTTCATAGGTTATTATAAAATGTCTTCGATCTGCTTGATCATTAATGGTCGAAGGACTAAGGACGTCCTCCATTTTATTCGCCAGGTGTTGCACTTTCTCAGGTTTCTCCACGCACAGTTACAGATTTCTTGCAATTTTGAAAATAGTTTTAATTGAGGTCTACTCGCAAACAAAGGACACGATTTCATTTGCCGCTTTTCGAATGTTGCGCTGCACGTCATGCATGTATATGTGAACTTCGCTCGTGCTAGGCCCTGAAGCCTGGTAGGTTACTGGAATTTAATCAAGGTTTTTGCTCTTGAAGTTGATTCAAATTTTATATATAGGCCACTTGTCTCTTGATGATTTGAGTTAAATCATTTGACTGTAATTTTTAACGGCTATTTGCAGTAGAGTCTACATTAGGCTGACGCTACATTCGTTACATACAGTGATGTGGACAGGGTAAATTGGTACTGGCATATCGAGTGACTGTGGGCGTCCCGGATTGGCTGAATCAAAAGTTGGTTGGTAGCCCTAAGGTTCCCGCGACTTAGCTTTCTTTGGACGCTGTAGAAATCTCAAGATTATGATTATGACATGTGCCCAACGAGCATGGTTGTCAGAAAAATCGCCAAATTTGGCGTCCAGGCATGACCATGCATTGCCTCCTAAATACATGCTTAGTTAGCTACATCGGTTAGTGCGTACGCCAAGGAGCCTCTGTGCGTGAGGATCCCAGGTTCGCGTCCCGATCGTGGCTTATTTCAGAGATTTAAATCTCGGGCTAGTACGGTCCGTGCAAGGGGACCTTAAATGGCGTAGCGCCAATTCAAACGGGCAGCGATGGTGAATCGTAATCTCGAGATTTCTACAGCGCCCAACGAAAGCTAAGTCGCGGGAACCAGCTTATTCACGGGCGCTCAGTCAAAACAAAATCGCTAGGCAAAAGGGTTCGGTTCCAGGTCAAGATCCAGGAGTCAGACAGTCAGACAGTCGGACGACTACGGTGGATGGTGTTTGAAATTGAAGTGAGAAGAGAGATAAGGGGAAGAGGAAAAATAAGATTTTTGGAAAAGAAGTGTTTTAAGTCTTGAGTGAAAGACCTGCGCAGAAACTTAAAGAGGTGAAGGATCTCACCCGATTAATTCATTGCAAAATGGGCAAGATCGAGGCCATACGGTTGCTATTTAAAACCTATACATTTACATTTTAAATACCGTCAGCATTTAGAAGGCAGTGGACTGGGCCTTACATCACTGTCCGTCCTACTTTATGTGTATCATTTTAAGTATGCACAGCTCTCGACATTATATTTAAATCTTCAAATAGGCCTAATCACTTGTCACATTTGGAATCTTAATTGCTGACTAATCACTGACTTATTTTTAAAAAAATCTGCTTCATTATGCTGAACCCTCCACTAGTAAAACAACTTAAGTAGTATTTTTGGCTAAACATTACATCATAATCGTAATATCGAGATTTCGTACACAGCAACCAAAAAAGCTAAGAGTCGTGGGAACCAGCTTATTCAAAGGCACACAAGGTAACACAGACCTATGTAGATTTAGTGGACTTCTTCAGGGCCTAAAACTTGGCAATAAGCCCACTTAATGCATTTATCTATAGGACAGTAGCATGATTCGTGTGCCCACTGAGCACCTTTTGTCAGTATTCAGAAAAGACCATCAAATAATCACAGCGGTTAAAACCAGTTTATTGGTAGACAACATTTAACAGTCTGCCATTTACAGCAAAGTAGCGTGGATGTGATATGTAGCGTCATCTACCGACTACTGCAAATGGTTTTAGAGTCTAGAATTACACAGAATCAATTGGCCAAACTAAATGATTACTTGTTCACAGACTTATTTAAAAATTTATAAAGTGCCCAATGGCACGGCTCACTTCTAATCAAAATCTACCAATTTAGAACAGTTGATCAGAAATAGAAAGAAACGTTAGTTCATAGCTTCCTCAACACTGTATTGTATGTAATTAATGTTTCATGTAATACAGATCCTGAACTAAAGAAAAGTGGGTGAAGAAGGTTCGAAACTGTCAAATCATCAAATTTCATAGCTTAGCTGATGAAATTAAAATCTTACTAAATGGCTTTAACAAGTGATGAAATATCTTCTGAAGAGAAAAAGTTGCCCAGAAAGACTGGCATTAATGTACCTGCGATGTAATATCAATTTATGTCTACACAGTCTCTCTATATATAATGTAAATACACATTTATGTATCACCTTCAGCTATAAAAGCAAATAGATTATACATGTGTAAAATGATGTGGCAAAGCTTGGTAAAAACATGGGATAACAAATGCCTTAATTGGGAATCTATGAAGAATAGTTCATGCAGAAATTCTGGATTTGAATAAATTCAGCAATGAAGGTATTACCTGTCCATGGTAAGATACAATCAGAAAGACCGTATGCGTTAAAAATGAAGCAATATTGATGCAGGCTGATTATACAAAATGAGCTACAGTCAGACAACATTCCTTAAGTGATATGACAAATTGTAATCGTAATTTGGAACTTCCATAGTGCCGGTGTCTAATGCGAAAGGCATCAACCACCGACGGCGCACCAAAATCAAGCTGCAGTCAGGTCAGTATCCAGAAAATCAGTCTGATGGAAAATGACAAAGACTGACTTTCAACCACCAAACCAGGATTAACAACCCTGACTGCAGTTGCACAAGGCCTTCACATTACCACTTTCTTTACATCTCTCATACTAACTACCTTTTGTCTGTGAAGGTGGGGATATAACAGAGAGAAGTCTTGCAGTGAAGACTACTTGTTGGCTATATTATTGCATTCATTAAATTATGAAATAAATAAAATACCATTGCTACAATATTTCACCTTTGCCAAGTTGGAAAGGTTCACTCAAAAGGTTTCAGCTGAAGAAATCTAATCTTGCTATCTGAAATAAAGTTGTGTCATGAATTCTTGAGTAACATGGGATAATAGGCAAGAAATTCTGAGCTAATTCAAGCATTCTAAAAATTTCTTAAAGAAAATGCATCCATTAAAATTCAAAACTCAACAATAAAACAACAAGTTTGCAGAAAAATACCTCAGATGTACACTGAGAATTCTAAAACACCATAAAGTAATTTTACATGAAGTAACATTAAGTAACTGATCATTGCTAAATAAACTTAACCAAGCCTAACAAACTGAAGCTGGTAACAAATTAAAACACAGTACACATGAAACTTAATTGGAAACACGAACAGCTCATAAAACAATGTTCACAGTAAATGGCCTTTCATTTCTGTGAGCTCTGGTGCTATATAAATGTTCTGTTGTACAAAATGACTGCAATGTCAACACTTAATTTGAGCAAACAAGGAAACTGAAACCTCTCATCAAAAACAAACCTGAAAGGTAATAAATTTTTTCTCTTAAATTTATTTAAAAAACTGAGACACTTGGAAACAAACTTTGACCTAAACCAGTATAAAAACAAAAAACAAATTTTAATTAACATAAAAAATAATAAAGCAACATTAAAAAACAAATGTATTGGAATGTGACAAAAAATTCAGTAGATCTTAGTAATTCTGTAGTAATTACTGCAGAAGACACAAGATAAACTGATATTGCTTTTAGAGAGTTCATATTCACAGGTATCAAATTTCAAATAAAGCTCCAGAATAATATATATTAGTGTTTCCCAACCAGGGTTCCACAGATCATTAGGGGTTCCATGCAAAATCGTGGAACAAATAAAATAAATAATAAGTTGTGGAATAATGTAAAATAATAAACAAACTGAAAGAAAATTCTTTTCAGAAAATGCAGGTCAAATCCCAATCCCCTTGGCACACAGACTGCTTTCCATCTCCGTCTCTAGTCTTTTCGATTTCACTGCAATCTTTGCACAGTCGTATTATAGGTGTTTCTACCAAAACTGGTTATTTGCATGTATCTGTTGAGGAAGAACTACAAGCACCCTTGTAAAAAATTCAATAGAATTAAACATTTGTGCAAAATAAACCAAGCTCAATATCACACTGAAAATAAGTTTTCATTCCTTTGACTTTTTAAGTAAACTTTATTTTGATTTGCTATATTGATATTTGAAAAGATTAGAAAATGCAAAGACAGGAAAATGCTTACATTTTCCTTACAGTGTAAGCTGATTATCATACATGTACATCTAGCATAACTGAATTGCACTCTTTACTATCAACTCCCTCTGGCCTGTAAATGTTTTTTGTAGGCAGAGGTTCCATTTACATAAGACAATTATTTTGGGGGTTCTGCCATGTGCAAAAGATTGGGAAACACTGATGTATATGATGATTTTCATATGACCTTGAATTTTCAACTTTTATAATAACTTAATACCTGAATTATTTTACTCAAAACTTTTCACTTGGGACTTATGAATATAGTTCAAAGTTGTTCAAAGAAAAACCTTCAGAAGGCAAAACAGATTAAGCATTTGAATATCTTATGTAAGTGGAATATTACAATACATGAACAATTTGGACTCTTTTCAATTTAGTCATTACGAATATTTGCCATAAGATACAAAACGTGTATGGTATAAAATTCATTGAGAGCAAAAAACAAGTTAATACTCATTATTTTTTCAAGTTATACAAAATCATACAGAAACAACGATATGAAATAATAGTTAAAATGGTAACAAGTGTTTTACTGAGGTACAAAATATTAATAACTATAATAGAAACAAATGATTTAGACCTTTTTAATCAGGTATAGCACACAGGAAACAATATTCCTACAAAAACCTCAAAATAGACCAGACATTGTACAAAGAAAGATATGTAGTGGGATCTCGTTATTCTGTATTTATTACGTGCCACTGTCTAACGACAAGCCATTAATGAATGGTGCTGAGCAACTGCAAGTGAAGAACTAGTTCAAGGTCCTACACAGTACCTGTCTCAGGGGAGGCTCAACCCACACTCCACCTTATAAGGCAAGGGCTCACACCAGCAGCTACCATGTCACACGGAGTACATGGCAGAAGGAAAGATCTCACAACCACAAAGGGAACAGGCAGTACAGAGCAGGAAAAAAAGTGCTGGAATGGGCTGAAGAAATTCTGGCTTATTGATTCTAGTCAATCATCAAAGATGAAATGTAAACATTTTTCCATCAGTTACCCTGCTTCCATGCTACAAATCTATGATCCTCCCCCAAGACATTTTTCCAAGTCAGGCCCAATTATTTCACATATGATTTGACACTACTTCCTTCTAAGTCCGTTTGCTGTCTGGCTTCTTCCTTTCTGTACTATGAAAACTGGTGGGATGGATACCTCATCAATCCAGAAAGCTAACCCAATGTTGTACTTCTGTGCCATTCTTTAACTGATTAATGACAGACCGACAAAACCAGAAAGTGGTTATGGCAAAGCTGAAAACAAATGATACAACTGTTATCACAACCACATTGTCAAAACAAATCCAAAGTTACTCCTAGGCCATACATTACATATTAAGTCTAAAGCTCATCTGTACAACTCTGTACAAGTGTGCACAGCAGGGTACAACATCTGCAGTGTTCTGCTGATGTTCATTCATTTGCAGGGCTCTGTCTAACATCTCTGCACAGGTAAAGATAGATACTAGCTCTGCATACTACACTTCTGTGTAATGCTGACAGCAACCAATAATGTCTATAACCTTGTACAACTTATTTAAAGGTCTGTACAGCTCCAGAAAGTTTAGATGTGTACAAAATCTTCAGAAGCACTGTACAGTTAATCACAAGTAGAAAAACTAATGTTTTATTCTGTAGGGATGAGACGGCTAGAAAGATTCGATTTGATCAGCACTTCCACCTGCTATCAGTGCTGAGATTTGCAGTGGCCTGTCATATTGTGTACTTGTAATCTCTTGGGCCAACTGTCTGGGTGGCAGGCCCTTTCCCAACATCAGTCTTTTGAACTCTCAGTCATGCTGCATCTGAAAGGGAAAAAAGGCCCAATTAGTCAAGTGGCACCACAAGTAGTCCTACCTACATGTAATACCTATGCATTATTCTTTTGTTCAAATTGCTGCAGAAGTACTGAAGTGCATCTGAAAATGAGTGCATGGAAGGCTGAAGAGATGAATGGATGTTGGGGTAAGCCAGTGATAACTTATATAGTGAAAACAAAAGAAAAGGAATTGGGCAAATAGAAGAGAAGACAGCTAATTAACCAGATGAGAAGATGGAGATTCTTGCAGCCATTGGAGACAAAGCAGGTGTCTCGTTTGATCTTTTTTGGACACTGAAGAAATGCCGAGTTTCACAATTATGAAAAGATCTACAGCCTGGAAAATCTTCCTATGCATTTGCATTGCAAAAGACCTATAGCTTTATGTGGAAGTTTATGCCATTTAAAATGTTGGTCAGATCCGTTACTGTGTTATTCTGTAAACAACTCTTGGTATTGTATTGTATTTGATACCTTATATAGTGTTTCTTACAGAACAAACTACTCAGAGGTGCTTCCAGCATGAGAACCCCAGGGAAATAAGAACGTCTTTAAACAACGAGCTGACTGAACTCTATCACCAACAGTGACCCTTGCACAAAACAACAGTAGAAGTCCATTCCATGGAGATGGGCCAACAACAGCAAAAGCCCTCTGCTCCAGAAGACCTAGAGAATGTAGAGGACGGGATGAGGTACTGGAGTGTGGAGGCCGAATAAGATCACAAAGATATTTTGGAGTCTGGCCCATGCAAGCTCTATGTACCAGAGACAATAGTTTAAGCTGAATATGAGATAGGATAGGGAGCCAATAAAGTTGCTGAATTATGTAATCAAAGATGTGAGAGAAATGGGGAAGACGCGCTATCAACGTGACCGGAGTATTTAGTACTGATTGAAGCAAGGATAGCCAATACTTTGGCAAACCAGCAAGCAGAGTTGCAATAATCAATGCGACAACATATCGTGGCATGGTATTGTACGCAGTGCACTGTTACTATATTTCCATTCACTTAAATTGTGGATGACAGGGATTTTGTTGACTCTATCTCTTCAGCTGCAGTTGGTCTATATCACCTGTGTACACTCAGTGGGATGGTCCTATATTTAACTACATCCCGGCAGAGGGATCAGCCCATAATGAGAAATAATGAGAAAGTAGATTGTTATTCTAATTACTGTATTATGTAAACAATTTGCATTGGAACTCATACAGAACCCCTCATCACTTGGCCCAAAGTCTAATCCTCAAAATTACAACATATTTAGTATTATGCATTTGTATTGTAGGAGTCTTAATTCCAAAACATCTGACAATTTACTGACTCTCCCACAGTTATCTGTTACTGTTTTGGCATTGACAGAGACATACACTAGATTCATTACAGTGCTGAAACTGTATCCATACTAGGATATCACTTTGTCTATAAAAGAAGAGGTAGAAGCATAGCATTTCTTATTAAGGATCATGTAAAATTTGATATTTTAGACTTCCATCAAATCACTTCAAGTCAGTACCACAGTTTTGTGCCGTTGCAACTGGATCAGAGCGCAAATTGCATCATAGGGTTTTTACAGACTTCTGTGGCAAACATTGGACACTTTTAATACAGAACTTGATTATTTGCAGTCTTATCTCGCGAAATTGGATGAAAAAGTTTTCTTCGCCAGAGACTTTTACATTTGACCTCTTAAAGTCTGATGATCATCTTTTACCACATAACTGTTTCAACTGCTTGTCATCCTATCATTTCCTTCCTGCTATACGTTGACCGACCAGAATCAGTACAATTTCAGCTACCCTAACTGATAGCATCTTTACTAATGCCTGTTTGAAACTTGTCGATTCTTTGATCATTATAAATAATATACCTGATCATCTTCCTATTCTGGCCTCGGCTGATACCAATCCTACTTCATTTGGCAACCAAATTTCATATACCAGTACTACTAGACTGATAAATGATGATTCAATGAAGCGTTCTCAATCACTGCTTATGCAAATAGAATGGGTTCCGATATTTAGGGCATGCACTAATAATGATCCATCATTCACATGTGTGCCGTTCACTGAATACTTCAAGAAGGCATATAACACACTGCATTCCCATTGATTCGATGCATTCAGAAGGAGAATAATATACCAAAACAACTGCTGATAACCACAGCATTATTGAAGTTAATGCAAAACAAAATCCAAATTATACTTAAAATATATAAAATATTGTGTTTATGTGAATAGAGTGAAATTTGTTGCATATCAGAGAAATATTAGATATATACGATTTAAAGCTGAAAAATATAAAAATTGTTCATGGTGCAGCCAATCGTTGGCTCTCGGATGGTTGAAAACAAGACAAGACAAACTTATTATGCTACCAAATTCGCCCAATCTAAAAAGATGTGTTATTAGATTAGTATGGATTACCCTCTCACGTAGTGAGATATAGGCGGCTAATATAACGTGGCATATAAGCTCATAATTGGTCCAAAGCCAAGTATAATTAAATACAAAATAAACCCAAACACTGCAGTGCAAAGCAAAACGATTGTGAACAATTTAAATCTGTGAGATCAGTAAGTGGCATTTCATGTGTGCCTTAAATAGACCAAGGCCAGGAACTTGATAGAGGTCAGGTGAAAGAGTATTCCATAATTTGGGGCCAGAGCACTTTATAGAGAACTTCATTACATTAGACGGAGCTCCAGGACAATGGTAATGCCTGGAGGACCTAGTGTTGTGGCTGTGTATCGATGTTCCTTGCCGGAAGAAGTTATCAAAGGTTGCAGGTAACAATCTATGATGATATCAGTAAATGAATAAACTAATTTGGTACCTGGTCATGTTCTGTAGGCATATTATATTGAGTGAATTAAATATGGACTTAGTACTTGCAAACCATGGTAACATATGAACAATTCGCAGTGTGCGTTTCTGGAGGACTTGCAAGGACTTTAAATGTGAGGCATAACTGGATGCCCAGGATAGGTTACATTAGGACAAGTAGGGAAATATTAATGAATAGTACAATCCTTTTAAGGTATGCTTAGGTACACAGTGACGGATATGGGACAGAATGCTGATATTTTTTGCAATTTTCCTAGATTTGTGTGCAATGTGCTCACTCCAGGTTAAGTGTTGATCTACATACATACCAAGGAATTTGGATGATGTTCCACTAACTATTTCCTTGCCATCAATTTCGAAATATAGGTTAGACATAGAAGCAGATTTGCAATGCAAATGAAACAATATATGGTTAGTTTTGTTTAAGTTCAAAGAAAGCTTATTTGCTGCAAACCATGATGATATTATTATCAATTCACGATTTACTTGGTCAAACAATGAAGTAATTGATTTATAGGATATAAATACATTGGCAGCATCAGCGAACAAAACAAAGTGAAACATACCATTAATATGTATTAAAAACAATAGTGGTCCCAGTATAGAACCCTGAGGTATGCCACAGTAAATGCCCTTTGTATCAGAACTGAATCCATCAAAGTATACATACAGGAAATTAAAATTAGCAGTGGAAATGGGTAATATAGGATCAACTATTGATTGTATTGATGATGAAACCATAGTCAGAGATGTGAGACGCATGGCTACTAAATTTAATGATATTTTCCTAGGCGTTGGCCAATCATTAACTGCTGGAATTCCCTAAGCCACCCCTCTGCTGACATGTTTCTTAATCAAACAACCTTAAATTCCTTCCAATCTGTCCTACATCAACAGAAATGTTAAAATTTTCAACAGAAATTCAACAAACATTTTAAACATTCATTTCATGTTGCTGATATAATATGGGTCCTGATGATATAGATCCTTGCATGCTAGTCCTGCTTTGCATATTGTAGCAGTACCTTTGCTGAGTAAGTAGCTCCTTTTCTACTGGTATTGTTCTGCCAGGAATAAAAGTTGCTGAAGTGGCACCCATACTTAAATCTGAAAAATCTCAATGTTGCCTTTTTTCTCTAAAGTTTTTGAAAAATTAATGCATGAAAGGTTGTATAGTTGTTTTGTGACAAAAATGAATATTTTATACGATCATCAACATGGATTTATATCGGGCTTTTCTACAACCATGCCACTGATAAATATGTATGATAAAATTTCATGTGCTATTGACAACAACTGAGTTTTCAACAGGCATCTTTTTTGTTCAGTCAAAGCTACTGATACTGTAAATCACAACATTCTACTGAAAATACTTGATAGATAAAGGAGTATGTGATATTGCACTTTTTTGGTTTAGAAGTTACTATAGATCAGTGACAACAGGTCCTGTGTAATGGTGTCGTATCACATGTAGAATTCAGCTGTTGCTGGGTTCCACGGGGGTTCAACTTGGGTCCACTATTGTTCCTTCTTTACATCAGTAATCTTCCTAGATCATCTCGCTTACATCATTTCAATTTTTGCAGCTGACAATAATGTTTTCTTTCATCTCATAAATTCTTGGACATAATATATTAGTGGCGTTGGTTAACTCTGAACTCATGCATGTGGCTGATCAGTTCAAGGTGAACCAACTACCACTGAATTTATCTAAGACTAATTACAGTTTATTTTGCTCCCACAGAAAACCCCTTCCACCACAGAATATAAACATTTGCATAGATTATAAATTAATTTTGCAAAACTAAATCTCTTGGTGTACACATATATAGACAAACATTTAACTTGGAAAGAGCATATCAAGCATGTATCTACCAAAATTGCAAAAAATATTGGAGTATTGTCACGCATTAGTAATGTTTTACCTTGACAGGTATGTCTTAATTTATAATATTCCCCTATTTGTCCTTCCTTTCCATACTGCAGTATTTTATGGGCATCAAGTTATTCGTCCCAGAAACGAGCAGTCCATGACTTTTGCAGGGTTACTAATCTATTCTAGTCCTGAACAACACTTTGATTGTTCTGAACATTCTGAAAATGATAACATTAACAAGTTATATTGTTGCTATGATGTTACTACTGGGTTCAATAAATAAATAAATGAATGAATGAATGAATGGATGAAGGTCTGACTGAACACATTTATACAAACAGAAGGCAGAATGTCTTAGACAGACAGACAGAAAGAGGCATGGGCATACACAAGGACAGACGTAGAGATAGAGACAGGAGATGAAATACCCATTCTTCTGCAGCAGTAGTGATGTCTGTGGATCCCTTGCTCCACTGTAATCTCCAGGTGCAGGTGATGGTGGAGTGTGGTAAATGCTTTCCTTCTGGTTATCCAGCAGTCCTTCTGTATCACTGTAGAACCTGTGTGTTCCACTCTGTCCATACATTTTGCCAACATTGGACGAATATGGCTCTGGCTCGCTGGCGGCATGCAGCGAGCAGTCAGCTGTGTACCCTGGCCGAGGGTGAGGAACACCCTCCCTGCTGATTGGCTGAAAACCGTTGCACATTCCAGTGTATGACACCTCAATGCCACAGTCATCCGAATTGTCATCGGAAAAGCTGTAGCCTGGCAGGTGGTCACTGTCGGAATAGAACAGCGAGGCCCTCTGGTGGCCCGCGTAGTTTGGAATCTGGACGCCAGATGATCCACAGAAGAAATGCGGCTGGTTGTGATGGTGCTGATACATGCCTTCTGGAGGCAGAGGTGGCTTCACAGTGTGGAAGGGATAACGACGAAGTGATGGATAAAGCGGAGATGAAGTTTGAATGAAAGTGTTGTAGCAGTTGCTCGTCGTCATTGCTACTCAAAAACAATTCTTACATTTATTACCGAAGTTTATTTTTCAACTTTATTTTGTTTCTTTACACTGAAGCTGCATAAATTTTTTACCTGAAGGATCATATGTACCTTGGGTTGATGAAAAATAATAATCATAATCATAATCATAAAAATAATAATAATGTTCAACCTTTATTTTAATATGTAAGTTGTAAATCATCGCCTTATTTAAAAAATCAATTATGGAGCTTAATTATCTTTACTATTTTTTGCTCTAGGTAACCATGATCCCTCGGGACTTATAAAAAAGGCTCCAGATAAATAAAATCTCTGGGTTGGCTAAATCTCGTCAAGTTTTTTGCAAAGAGAAAGGCGACAGCATTTAAAGCGTTGGATGACAACTTTTAGGCACTGGAATAGGTGGCATGGTTCTTTCCTGTCACCTGATAGCAGCGTTAGACAGCAAACAAGCTCCATAGCAAAAGTAAGCCCAGTGTTGTTAACTGGGCCCAGAGTTTCAAAGGCCAGAGGAACAAAATGATATTGTGACAGGAGTAAGTAAGTAAGTAAGACATTTTTTAACACGTCATATGTCCATCGGCTGAGTGAGGAATCGTAGGCGTGACAGGAGTGGACAGGACAGGAGTGGAATGTATATTAATATCTTTTTAGATGCTGCCAATTCTGCAGCTCCACCAGCCGAGACAAAAATTACAGCCAAGCATGAAGCAGCCACTGTGTCAACCACAGTCACATCCCAAATCAAGCTGCGGCAACTGTGCCATGGAATGAGCGTAAGCCCATCGAGTTGTTTGGCGTAAGTTCAGGCAAGGCCAGAAGGTTTTTTGATTGTAGGGAAACCCACATGATTATTATTATTATTTCTGCATTTATTAAGCATCACTATCTAATGATTAAGCATCAATCAATAGCGCTGAGCAATTGTGAGTAATGGACTTGCTCAAAGGTCCCTACCCAATAATCGTTTCAAGGAAGGTTCAAACCTGTACTCTCCGCATTACAAGCTCAGAGCTCAATAACAAACTGGCTACTATGCCTTGTGCCCATCACATAGCAGAATAAATTAAGCAAGTCCAAATAACTTAATTAATCACTAGCCAACTATACTGAATAGCAATGTATGTACCTGTATACATTTTTCAATAGCAAAAGCATAGCTCTGATCTTTGTCATTTAAAAAAATTTTATAGCATGAGATCCTTCACTGTTGCTGCCCATTTTATTTCACTTTGATCGCTGTCAAATGAATTGTGACAGCACAGAATACAAATTTCTGAAATACAGTCACAATCAAAAACCAATCTGATGACCCATCACAGAGAAACACTGTTCAGACCAGCATCTCCAGACATTCAATTATAGATCAAAAGACTGAAAATACTGCCCACCCTTGAGGCTGTCTGGATCCATTGTATTTGTCTCCATGGCGCTTGATACGGTGCCGTTGGCTAATGGTGGCTTTGGCTTGATGATGTAGGCCTGGCAGAAAGGATCCAGCTCACCAGGAAGGGGGCGCCTGGCCAAAGACATGTCCAACGTACCCCCTTTTGAGTCAGCAGTTGGATGAGAGGTCAGTGAAGATCCGTCACAGACACTCTTTGTCATGGAATTTGCTCCAATTGAGGAGATATTCTCATAGATGTTCTCCTTCCCATGTGATGTCTTGTCCTCTTTAGAACTCAGTGTTTGCTCTGATGACAATAAAACTGTCAATTTACTGCAAATCTTCAATACAATGTGTGCTGGTGCATATCATTTTTCCATCTCAAACACTAACGAGAAAAATGAAGCTACTGCACAGATACAATAGACACAACATTGCACATGCCATTTACCTCTATAGTAACTAACGGCACATTACTTAGTCAATGGGGAAAATCTATCATACACAGACACAACCTGTGTTAGTGCATATATTGTACCACTCAACAAGAATTTATGATATGTTATACTGAAGAATAGTCAGAGCCACTGTGATATGAAACACGAATAATCAAATTCTGTGTGTTGGCAACGAAGCCACTCTTCTCTGTTCTGTGTCCTTTCCTTAACTTCTTTTGTAGCAGTTTTCATTAGTCAACTTAAAACATGACTCCTGTAGCAGTGAAGTCTGTTCATTCCTTAAGCTATAGACTGGACAAATGCAGAAGTCAAAGACAGACACAGTGCCAAAGACCAGAACATGATGACGCACAAGTACCATGTTCAAATCCCAGCTAGAGGTAGAAAATGGTTGTTAATTTATTAGATGGCAGTTCTGAGAAAGAGCAAAGCAGATATAGGTGATAACTGTACAGGTGACAAAGATATACTTTGAGGCAAGGTGTGATAAGATTATATTGCTCATTTATCATGTATCTCTATCAACAGAAGCCACCACAGCTCGTTCCAACAATCAGACAGGTCAGATGACTCTACCACGAATAGTTGACATCAGATGGCAAACTGGCAATGAAACCCTTGCTTAAGTAATGAGACCAACTTTACCAGTGACAAGGTCAATTTGCTTCTTAGGTCCGCTGGTGTACTTTGCATGTTGTTTATTGTGACGTCTGTAGAGACAGACAACGACGACGCAGATCAGCACCCAGAGGGCGCCACCGGCACAGATAATCACGGCAGCAAGGAACCACGGCTGCTGCTCAATACCTCCAGGACTCAGTTCTAGGACAGACTCACCTAACAGGCAAATCAAGAGAACTGCCACTTGCATTATTTGCTACTTTGTACATTTACAAGGCACCAGTACCTGTTGTCAAACATTTGCTGCCTATTTCTCAATAAAAGAACTTATTTCACAATTACACATTTGTTATTCCTCTCAAACAGTCAGAGTGAGGTGTCTGAGCGATGAGGATTCTTTGGCAGAAGAATACACAAGACAAGAGAAATCCAAACACCGTTTTCTCTAAATTACATGATTTCAAAAGTTCATTTGAAGCATCATTAACTGGTTAATAAAAAAATTAAGAAATGCTCGAAAAACAGAAATAAATAAATCACATGCACAATTTCACAATTTTGTGAATTCTAAACTACTGTACATCTGAGGACTGATATCCCACAAAAGTATGGAACAAAATGATCTTCACTTATGTAAACTTGTCTGGGTATAGACTTTCATAATAGTACATGCATGATAAGCAATGCTGCAAGTAGGCCTACTCTTATCACTAATAATGTTGCTTATTAAAAGCAAGATATGTAAAAAACAGCACAGAACAAAAAACTGTAAAACAGCAAAACAAAACAACCAACCAACAACAACAGCTTCACTACGAACTCCCTCTCCGACTTTGGTGTGGGCTGCAATCTGGACGTGATAAGCAATGTCCCTTGGAAGGTTGCGGATCATAACTTCGAAGATTGAGCTATTTGTCCAGATATCTTGATAAAACTGGCTATCATTGGCACACAGATAGATCTACAGGCAACAAGAAATTGTAATTGTAACCGAGGATTTGTGAGGTGCCCTCTGAGAACCTCTTAAGAAGATCCATCAGTTTTCATTTAGTCTTATGTGAACAGGACAGGACTCACTTTAATTACCTCTTCATAAAACCAGTATAACCAAAAACATAAAATGAAATATGAAAAACGATTTATACAAACATTCCTCTTTCACAGATCCTATCCTGACTCCCCTTCTTCCTCTTATCTCTCTTTCTGCTCCAATCCCAAACATCACTGACCGTAGCTGCCATGCTGTCTCTCTTCCTGACTTTTGGATCTTGACCTGGAACCAAACCCTTTTGCCTATAGATTTTGTTTTGATTGAGCGCCTGTGAATAAGCTGGTCCCTGTGACGTGGCTTTCGTTGGGTGCTGTAGTAATCTCGGGATTACGATTACATAGCTCTTCAGAGAAATACTCAGAAGATATCAATATAACTAGGAAGTTGAATGATAGAAAACATTTGGGTATTTTTTCTGTCAAAACTGAAGTGGTAACAACTCATAAAAATCTACATTTCAGAATTTCACTGCTTCAACCAAAGACCAAACACATTCCATGACCATACGTTTAAGGTCTGTATTACTTACCCAACACATGTCTGCCAGGTACTTAACCTATCTAGCTTTCACAGCACAATATAGGCATACCTTACAAACTGAACCTTTCTCAAATCCATTCTATCTTGCCTAACTTCATCTTAGTATTTTATCTAGTGCTTATATTTCCTACTTCATTCTACTGGACACCTCTGGAGTTAAGAAGAATACCTCATTGCATTCACCTTATATCCAGTTATGATGCCATTCTGATAGCGTTTTGCAGGTGGTTGCCAAGACAGATGCAAGGTGTCATTGTCTGACATCACAACTTGAATGTTTGAAGGAGGTGCTGCAGGGACTGTCAACAACAAAACCACTTCTGCACACAATTCACAGAAGAATATTCAAAGAATAAAATGGAATCACCAAAGTAAAGCCAAGTTCAATACCCCACTGTCTTACCACAAAAATTGACAGTATTAATAAAAACATGAAATTTCAAGACAGTTAAATCATTATTTCCTATGGAAGAAATATTGGACATGGGGCCTGGATGTATCACATTCATAAACACCCTGTTTGTATATGCCTGGCTACATAATTTAGGTCAGAAGCTGCCCACAAGGAAGGAAAGTTTTCTGTCACCTTCTTTTGCTCACACCTTAATGAATACATTACACCTAGAAATAGCAAGTTAATGACATCACAGCTATAACAGTGACAGTATAATCAAATCTATTCTGAATCAAATCTAATCCGAATTCTATAATAACAGTAAAGGCAGATACTAGTGTTGTAGCATTCACTCTTGTGAAATAACTTGTCTGTTTATTTAGATATTTTATTACATAATTAAAAGAATTAAATTAATCAAAAATGCACCTTTAAAAATAATGATTCCGCATCATAGTAATAAAATATAAATATAAATTTATATACAACAGCAATAGTAATGAACAATGGTAACGGAGTTAACGATGAAATAGGTCACTATGGACACTAACGATGCTACGTCAAATTAAAATCCAGCAAGAATTAGTCTGAAAATTCTAATCTTACAGAAATTAAGAAGAGCTGAAAGAACTGGTCAGCTGTGGTGGACAATTGGTCCTTATGTCAACTCAATGTATTGGATAATATTTCAACTTTGCCACAGAATTCTGCGGAGAACAATGTAGTTGAAGTGGACATTAGTTTGAAGAAGTCGTCCGAATTACGAGTATAAATCAGTCTAGCGGCTGGGCGATTGAAATCACAATACTTCGGATATTTTACCTTCGAAGTTAAATGTGACACAGGATAGCTATAAGGGATGTTTGCTATAAGGGATGTTTGCTATAAGGGATGTTTGCTATAAGGGATGTTTGCTATAAGGGATGTTTGCTATAAGGGATGTTTGCTATAAGGGATGTTTGCTATAAGGGATGTTTGCTATAAGGGATGTTTGCTATAAGGGATGTTTGCTATAAGGGATGTTTGCTATAAGGGATGTTTGCTATAAGGGATGTTTGCTATAAGGGATGTTTGCTATAAGGGATGTTTGCTATAAGGGATGTTTGCTATAAGGGATGTTTGCTATAAGGGATGTTTGCTATAAGGGATGTTTGCTATAAGGGATATTTGCTATAAGGGATGTTTGCTATAAGGGATGTTTGCTATAAGGGATGTTTGCTATAAGGGATGTTTGCTATAAGGGATGTTTGCTATAAGGGATGTTTGCTATAAGGGATGTTTGCTATAAGGGATGTTTGCTATAAGGGATGTTTGCTATAAGGGATGTTTGCTATAAGGGATATTTGCTATAAGGGATGTTTGCTATAAGGGATGTTTGCTATAAGGGATGTTTGCTATAAGGGATGTTTGCTATAAGGGATGTTTGCTATAAGGGATGTTTGCTATAAGGGATGTTTGCTATAAGGGATGTTTGCTATAAGGGATGTTTGCTATAAGGGATATTTGCTATAAGGGATGTTTGCTATAAGGGATGTTTGCTATAAGGGATGTTTGCTATAAGGGATGTTTGTGGACATCGTCACTTTTTCCAGAACTGCTAATGCCAACGATTAACCTAGTGACTGGCTATATCTAAGTCCTGGTGATATCTGGATTCATCAAACCAACTGGATTCTCCTGATGCTTCAGTATATAATAGGTATTCTGATACAACATTGTCAGAAGAGGGAACCAAACTTAAAACATAACCTTATTAATACACAACCTCAGTAATATCGATAGTTTCCATTTTTAGCGGTTCCAAAATACAGCATTTAAGAGAAGTTCTAGCGTATGCCTGCTGGCAAAACAAATCCACTAAAGACAGCGAATCTCTCTGCTCAGTCACAATGACAGGCAGTCACCAAACCACACCTCTCTCAGGTTCTCACATAAATACAGTTAACGAGTCCACACTGCCAAATGTTCCCTGACAATTAATTAATGGTCCAGGTCAATTATGAATCATTCACTGGGCTATTATCTAGAATCATTTCAAGAATTTACTCACAAATAGACACCATCAATTAAATATTTATTTCACATTATGTTTACATGTTCAAAGTATTTGGTATTTAAGAAGTAGGCCTCTGTTGGGGCAATTCTGCTCCTTAACAAACCCTACTCCTTAATTTTGTAAATTACAGGCAGACCCACCCCTTAATTCCTTAATCAAACCTAAACTGCTGCACCCAAGGTTCTACAGATAACTTAAACTGACCAAAAAAATTGTCAAATGTATCAACTGCTAACCAGTACTAATAAAATAAGTAAGTAAGTAAGCAAGCAATCTTTATTACAGCAAGGCAAATGCCCACAATTTACAAACAATAATGCATATAAAGTATTAAAAAAGAAAGCAAAACATCAGTAAAAATGATGCAATATCATATTATAACACAAACAAAATTATTTAATTTTAAGTTTAGATATCATGATAAAATAACCACGACAATTTTCATCATCTAATCTTCATTCTTACCATCCTCTAAAGTGTGAGCATAGATTGTGTTGCTAGCAGCGCCCTCTGTTAGCTGGTAATACGGCTGTAGAAATATCATGTAGAGTGTGTTTTCTTCAAGGCCGTGCAGGACATGCACCCTGGAATCTGCACTGGGAATTGTCTGAATGGCAAAGGCGGCTGGAGGCAGGTCATGACCTCGGTCAGCATCGTCATCTTCGTTCTGCACAGCACAGTACTTGATGTGAAATCCTTCGACATATCTCTGGCTCTTGCGCACTTCCCAGCGCAAGTGGATGGTCGTTGCAGTAATGGCGTCCGGCTGTGCCAGGTGGACAATCTGGGTGGACAACTTGGACGAGACAACATCTGAGGCTAGATCCATGGGACCTGAATTGCCTAGGGATTCACCTGTCATCAAATTCACATGAAAGATCAGCATACACCAAGTGACACACACCAACATCCATCTCTTACTCTTCTTCATCTTTGCTATCGTTATTACTGGCATCATCTTCGTCGTCGGTGTCATCACCACGACCACAGATACCACCACCATAAACAGCACTGCAGTCACCATGACCACCACCATGACCACCACCACAACCATCACCACGACCACCACACCACTGCCACCGCCATTGCCACCATTAGTTTCGTCACTGGAGCTGTAGTAAAATCAGCAACTGCCGTGCCAGCCAAGCTGGCGTCATGCTTTTAGACAAACGATCTAAATGAAAAATGACAGGACTAACAGTTTGATCTGAAACAAAAGTAAGTCTAAACTCAGGATTTTTGACAGACTACCATAAAACATGTCAAACCTAAATTAGTAAGCATTTTTATATCAATTCATATAAAGCAACCAATCTTTTCAGCCAAACCCAAGAGGTGACCACAGGAATAAAGACTAGTGACTTCGTATTTCTGAACTTCAAAGGATAAGGATGGGTGGCCACTCTTCTCCCTTGCTGACTGATCTTCCATCATCCATTACCTTTTCGTACAGCCAAATTCAGTCAAGAATGCTGTTTCAGAAGAACTTACAAATTATTTCTCAGCTCGAGTGAATTGACTCCAGTCTCTGGATTTGCACTTTTGCACAGTCTAGTATTGGATCATTGCATTGCCTTGGTTTAAATCAGTGAGCTTGTCAATCAGTCGATTGATCACTTAAGCGGTCAGTCAATCATTAAATCGATTAATCAGTCAGTTAGCATGTCAGCAGGTCATTTAACCTAACACTCTCTAACGAGATTCTGTGCAGTGACAAAGTACCTCTAGTTTTAATGATTCCAGTAACTTGGCTTGGCAGACTGGTTCCATGTGAATTCTGCGCCCTAACGAGAAATCGATAAGATGTGTCTGGTCGCAGCCCACGAACAACAAAGCCCGTCTCTGTAATTGCATCTGAAGCGACCATCCAACCCTTTCACACATCCACAAAACAGTCAGATGGTAGAAGATGGATAGCAAGAAAATGAAATCATACAAAACCTTGTTAAGGATTACTATCCTTTCTACGAAATCAAAAGCATCTGAATTCCAGATACTCTTCTAATAGGACAGGATGTCCATGTATTTCATCACTAAAAGACTCCCATAGTCACCTGGTAAATAATAATCAGGGAGTTACTAGACTATGCTTTCACGTGAATAAACAAGTCTCTGTTAGCAGCCAGTACTATGTAATTATATTACTTTCCATCAACATTCCAATGAGATCTCATATTCATTATAGCTAGTTGTAGCAAAAGTCTAATTCAAACAGCTTCAAACAGATTCAAACAGCTTTTACAATGACTTAGATCAGCATCAGAAATAGGCCTGATTCTTGCAGAAGAGATTAAAACAACCACTGATAGCTTGCTGAAAACTGTTTTATTGCATGAAAAGTTCATTACCATCCTCTGAAAGTCTGCTATATCCACGGTAACATAAGATAAGGTAACGATACACTTTACGCAAAACTCCATCAACAATTGTCCTCAAAGGGTCCTACACCTTGTCCCCTTAAACCGAAGAAACTTGCATGAGGAAAGAAAGTCCAAAAGACCATCTGCTCTCTGCCCAAAGATGGACTGATGAAGCAGACCAGTAAAACAGAAACAGTTCTACTACAGCTTTACCACCCCACCCCAAGTAAATGAATGTTTATCTACAGTATCTCAGGCAATCTAGTTCTGAGGGTTGATCTGTTTGAGATTCTAATGTCCTTCAACTGCTGACCACTAAAATGGCCACAAAACTTGGCTAAAGAGGAATATTTCAGTAAAACTGCCTTGAGATAAGATTAGAATGACTTCATGATGATATGTAAAGTGCAGAATTATTTAAAGAAAAGTTTTAAAAATTCCTTTTGAAATTAAACAAAAGGTTGAGTAACACTACCAACATTTCGTGCACAGGCCTGCTTTGTAATTGTAATTGTAATCTGATATTTATAAAGCGCCACTTCAAGAACAGACTCATCAGAGGCGCTCTCGACCCAAACCAGTGAGACCACTATCAAACAATACAGACTTCAGGCGCTTTCGAAACTGCGGAGGGACAAACTGAGGAACTCAAGCCACAGCTCTCAGGAAAGGCGATTCCAGCTGTTAAGTCCAACATAGACAAAGCTTCTAGACTGAGCTGTAGCAGTGCACCTACGAGGGACATTCAGCACTCCAAGGGAGGCCGACCGGAGAGTGCTACAGCCTGGAACCAAGGAGACCGAAATGCAGAAGTCCTTAAGGTATGATGGAGCAGAGCCAACGAGAAAATTACACACTGTTGCTTGAAAACCTGTCATGTGCAGGATAATAATAACAATGACGATGATGATGATGATAAGACAATTTATAGAGCGCCATAGTAAGGTCGAGGCTGAAAAAGGGTGAGCACTGTATCTGTACAGTTATTCACTGACTGCAGCCACGTGCAGCGCAAGTGTCAGCATATGGACTGTAAAAACAATTAACAAAGCAAAATGACATGCCCTTGTTGTCAAAACTAATGATGTAATACAACAGACACCAGAGAGTTCAAGCAGTTGCTTAAGAAGCACTTGTTTACATTGGCTTTTGCTGATTGACAGTGTGATGCAGGGTTGGTCACTGCTGGTGCAACTGGCTCACTAGAAATGCAGTGTTGTCTCTGTAATTGTAAATGGACATTTATATAGCGCCGCTTCTAGAGAAATTAATCAGAGGTGTTCTCTACTCTATGATCATCAGTTAGCAAACAATGTTCAGATAACTAGAAATGTCACCAGTAGTAGGCTTGCACATGTGCCTAAACACACATATACACACACACACACACACACACACACACACACACACACACACACACACACACACACACACACACACTAAGCCCAACCAATGGGTTCTCATCTACAGTTGACAGATGACACCATGTTCAGAGTTCCTGGACAAAGCAGCAGTGAAGATGTAGAACAGTGATGGGCGATAATGTCTGCACACACAATAAACCCTTGTCTCATGTGATGCTTTGTAGGTGGTAAAGACACGTCGTCATCTGGACAGGTCAATCTGTGATGGAAAGTCATTCGATTGATGGTAGAACCCCTTTCTGACAGATGGTCAAGGCAATTCCAAAGCCTCTCCTCACCTTACAATGGCATAGACAGGTCTGTAGGCATAAGCCGTGACCATCCATCTGGATCCTGTCATCCCTTGAGCACAGATTGACTATTAATCATAAGCTGAAAAACCTCTCCAAAAACTCAAAATCCACGGCAAACTTGTGTAAATAACACCAAAATGCTAAATCGATCATTCTAGCAGTCCAAACACAAAAGAATTATTGAACAAATTCTGCACTGAGACAAACTTTAAGATGAAATATAAAAATGACAAGGGGCAAAACATACAGCTGAAGCATGAACGAGCACGTATGAAGCCATTTTTAAGGCACTCTTAAAAGGTATCACACATCTGCCCAGAATCATGAATATAAACATATCAGCAATCAACCAACCTCTCCAGTCTCATGACTGAAATACTCCACCATGTAGGAGGCAACTTGAGAAGCTCCATGATTTGGATTAGGTTTCCATGACAGTTTAACACTGTTTTCCTTGACGTCTATAACCTGAGGCTTAGATGGGGGCCCGGGGTAGGTGGATGGCTCTGGGGTCCTTCGAAAGATGATTGATGGGTTTGTTGGGGCTTCAACAATGAGAGCGCCACTCCATGATGTCTCCCCAGTCTCACTGATTGCCTTACAAGTGTACCATCCAGTGTCCATCTGGTGCAGCTCTGAATTTTACAAGAAACAAACCAGTAGATAATAATCAAATTGCAATACTCATTTGATGACTTAAATAACTGGGTTACATAAATCAAGTGATATTAATTTAGTACAGTAAATGAACAGAAGGCATCTTTCTGTTTTAGAATTTGCGGCCAAAGCAATTCGCCCCAATATTTAGTTCCAGTAAAACACGGCTTATTTTTACCTGCAATCTGAAGAGTCCCTGACTCTTGAACAGTAAAGCGTCGATCACTCAGATTAAGGATGCGGTTGTTCTTATACCAGCGGACTGTGGGTGTCGGATCTCCACCAACTGTGCACTGCAGAGATGCCAAGCTGTTGATTGGCAGAGTCTGATTCTGCAGGCCATGGCGTATAATTGGAGGAGGCCTCGAGTCCATTTCTGTGACCCAAGCAAGCAATTAAAGAAACATCCTCTTACACCAATGCAGTAGACAAGTTTATCTAATTTACAATAAAAGTATTATAATCTAATCAGGTAACTTTTAGGCACCAGGAGATGATATACATACATGAAGTCAAAAGGTCAGCTCAAAGGATGTCTGCAAACAAATGGCCAATCATCAGGAGGAGGCAGTTCAGAAAAGGTCAGCTCAAAACATGTTAAACATTTTAAGCCTGGATCTGAAGTTCAAACAGTGAATCAGCCAGGAGAAAATGAGGCAGAAACCAATTCTAAAAATTGAGTCCAGTAAACATAAAAGCTAGACTCATGAACTCCGCCATGATTCTTTGGAGCAGTAAAGTAAGGAAATTTGCTGCATTAGCTCAATTAATGTATAAAGGCAGGTATAGACTCATAGCCTGAAGTTGGAGTGGGCAAAGTGATCACAGGATTTGGGTTTCAATGATAAACCAAGTGGGAAAACTGTCAGTCCATCAAGCGAAGGGGTATACACCCTCTGTGCCCCACTATTTATATACCACTGTATGGCTACACATGTGACAGAAGTTCAAGAGGTTTTTCATCCTGAAAACTATCAAAATCAATTACTTCATCGTGAGCTGCCTTACAAAGGGACATCTTAATTAAAAGTATTTAGAGAAGCAAAGAGTAGATGTCAACACGAAATAGCTCAGCAGGGCTGTTCAAAGAACTCAAGGAAAGAAGCAATAAATATGGCCAAGATTGCTTTGCAAAGTAAAAGCAGTCGTTGAAGCACAGCATGTGATTTAAGATGCTGCTTTCATTGTTATTTAACATGATATTTAACATGATAAATGATGTGTAATCTGTTCACTGTTGCAAAGCTTAGTCACCCAATAGGAGACAAACACCAAGCAAAAACCTGATATCATTATTATTCTATACCAAATCCCCACAAATAGAAATGAGATGAAATGAAAAAACCCACTTAACACAAAGAAACACATGTGTTTGCTGACGAAGTCAAAACAGAAAATTAGGAATGAATCAGCTGCTGAAACATTGAATGTGGCGCAACCTGTGTTCATTATACTTCATCAAAATGCAATTGATAACCGTCAGCACGGTTTACAATGAGAGACATTTGCCTGTGACAAGCGCCGCACAATCAACTACAATCTCAGCTGGCGTTATCATTACGGCAATTTCCAATTGTCAGATGGTAACCAGGCAAATGGGAGGTCGGATGCTGACCAGTGGAACCTGCGGCACCAACGCTTAATCGGGCGGCTATCGCTATTGGCAATTCCTGTTTTCCCGGCACAAACTGGGACTGGTTCTACAGCAGGTCCTCTATAACGGTGACACGGAATGATTGATGACCTGCCATTCCATAATCCCAAGCGCAACAGTGCCAGCCGGCAATTCTAGACGACGGAAAAATCCAATTCCGCCGGGTTTATTGTATCAAAGGGCGACATTCTACACCGTGCCAAGTTTCACCTGGATTCTCATCGCTGCCGAAAGAAAATTAACTTTCCATGCACACAAGCAATGTTGGAGATTATTCAGCTCAAGCGTAACCTAGATTGCACAAAGCAATTAAGGAACACGTATAGACGCATGGGAAGCTGCATCATGAAATGAAATACTTGCACCAAACACAAGAATTCCTTGGCAAGAACAAAGGAAGACACAGGACCACAACCTAGAGAGTATAAGACAAAGACAGTACAACACCTGAGCAGCTCATCGTCAAGAATGCCAAAGACAACGAACAAAGAAAATGAGCAAGAACAAAGTGCAAGAATAAAGAAAGACACGGGCCATACATAATCCAGACAGTATAAGGCTTGAGCAAACTGTCTTCCATAAGGTTGGCATCCTCGTAGAAAGGCTGTCTACGAAAATGTCACCATATTTCTTGCTTCTGGTATAAAAGTTTGTTCAACAAAGAGTAATTCTAACTAGGTCGTAGGAATTACATTGAAAGAAATTGCAAAGATGAATATGTCTGAACACTGTTCATAATGAAGTGTTTTAACACTGTTCAGAGAATCTCTCAATTGATGGAAGCCTTCATACAACCAACATTTATCTCAATTCAGAAGCAATTCAGAAGTGTTCTGATCAACACTTCCAAATCCCAACAACATGTATTCAAAGAGCACTCACTGAAAACCGGATACACGCCTCAAAAAACAGTAATTGCCAAAATGCTAAAAATAAGGGGGCCCAGCCTCAGTCCCTGGGTTAATAGTGTCAACAGACATTAGCAAGCTGCAATCAAATATAACCATAAAGGTAGCCCGAGTCACATGATTCGAAAAATGCCTGATTTATATAGGTGTCATGCAAACAGAATCGAATAACGAGAATGGACCGATGGCAAAGTGTGAAACCGCAATCGATAATATATCGCAAATTACAATCACGTTAGGTTCAAAGTTGCTGGCAAACGACACAGTCGTGGCATCAGACCATTATAAGTTCCAATTAGCACTGCAAACTACTTGGGCACGCATGATTAATTTTCTGCATCGCTGTTCATAGGACCGGAACAGGCAGCCATTGATTTTGCAGTCGAGAAAGCGCGACACGATTTGGTGAATGTATCGCAAGTGCTCGACACAAACACAAGTAAAACCATCAGAAACGAGTGCTCAGTAAAGGTGTCGTATGGATTAATTCATCACAGCACAATTACCGCGAAGAAGGCAGTATCGATTTGACATCTGAAACCATGGCCCTCATCCATCGTCCGCATTCAAAATCGTTAGCAGCTGAAGACAATTGATTGCACGCTTAATGCCAGCTGCAGGCTCAATGCTATGCAAATTCAGATCTCTTCTTTACATCAAGTTAAATACTGTAAGCACTGATAAACCAAAATATTCTTCAGTTGAATATAAGATTTGCTGGCACCTACTGAGATTTTACCCAAAGGTAAATTCAGGTACACTGTTCTTAATACACTGCAAATTTGCTACAACACACGTGGATATAACATGAAATCATGTAATAACGAGGTCACAGCCATGGATCCCTAATTTACCTATGCATACAAGTGATCTTTGCAAGAAAAACTCATATAGCACCAAAATGGTAAGGCCTAATGGAAGCGCTGTTCTTTCTTTACTTTGTTGTTCACTGAGGTGAGAGTTGGTCAAACGCTTGCATAGTATACCAAAATAGTCACTATAAAGCATTGATGTTATATTTCTAGAAGATTTTCGCTGATACAGAACTCTCCAACATCTATAAGAGAATTTTATTCTATCATGTGTTTAGTTGCATCACTAAAATATTTTAATAAAGTCTATAAAGACATAAAACGCTAGACTAATGTAACGCAACAGAATTTTAATTTCTCTAGAATCATGTCAAAAATTTTTACAAAAGGAAAGCACACTTGGCGCAGAAGGTGGATGCATTCAAAAGACACAGAAATGGCAAGACCCAGGTAAAATTAGTAGCAATCTTGGCATCAATGAATCCACATTTTGTGGATGGCTAAAGAATGCTGATAAACTGGGCCCTTATCTGTTAAACATGGAAGAAAATCATGGCCTTCAAAGAAAGCAGGTGCATTTAGCAGATGATTCCGATCTTGATTTGGTCATGTTCACATGGTTTGTGTGAAATAACACAAAGGCATTCCAATCTGTGATCATCTTATAGCTGCGCAAGTGGCAATATTCAACTGGGAACTTAATGGCGAATCTAGCAACATTAAGGTGAGTTCGGTTTGGCTTTGACGATATCAAAAAAGACATGGAATCCCCTCAAACTGCAGTTTTATGAGAAAAATACTCTGCTGACAAAAATGCCACATAATTCTACATTGCAAAGCTGAAGAAAATTTTACATGCAGGGGGTATATGGAGTAACAGATTTATTGCAAAACAGGAATTCATTATAAAATGTAGACTGATAAAAAAAGCTAGCTGTAGGAACTGATGAGCATAAGAAAGAAGAGCATAAGAAAGAAGAGCATAAGCAGGCAATAGATTGCCTTACTTTATTGCTTTGTGCAAATGCAACAGCCAATCATATATTAAAATCCATTGAAAAATCTGGCATGTCAATGTTTTCGTATAACAAAGCAAATGACAAGTGAGCTTTTGAGGCATGGTTTTTCATCAAATATGTCCCATCTGGGCGAAAGCAATTGCAGGCAAAATGATTAGAAGAAACTGTCCTGCACATCCTCTGGCGGAAAGATGTAGAACTTGTGAAGCAAAAATACAGGTTGGATACCTGCCAAGAAACACTACTTCAAAAATTCAAGTTGCTGGATCAAGGTGTTATCTCTATTTTTAAGCAACATTATCGATGGAACTTGGCATGACAGTTTATAGAGAGCAACTCAAATGTCACAGTGTTTTTCAAGACATTAACTATGAAATACTTCTTTTCACGGAATTTGATATATGCTGAGACAATAAACCGCTGTTGAGACTGAGGCAGTCATTTGGCACCTGGAAGGAAATGAAGAAAACAGGTCACAATCTGGTAAAGAGCTAGACTTTCATCATTTTTTAAGAAGGTTAATTTACAGAGGAGGATATTGGAAGAAGAGCATGGATGTAGGAGCTCACATAATCTGCGCAGGCTCTCGGTAACTGTTCTGCCACATTATATTGAATCTTGGGTTAGAGGCGATGATGAAGCAGAAGAATTCTGTTCTGTTGCTGAAAGACTAGCAGATGACCAGATTCTTCATGCAATATGATGCAACAACATTCCAAAAGTTGAAGAATCAGTCGGTTCCACGGAAGAGGAAGAAAAAGTTGAAGTGGATGTCATATCAATGTTAACTGCAGCTGTAATTAGCTTACAGACTGCTTTGAGATGGTTCAAGATGCAAGCTGTCAATCCTATAAAAAGAACGCTGCTATGTAGTCTGTTGCAGTTTGCTAAGCAGAAGCAGCACAAATGCAACTCACTGACTTTCTAAGAAAACCTACATGAACTTATCTGCATAAATTAAACAAGAAAATAAAGTGAAATGTGTATTGTGTCCCCCAAATAAAAGCTAATTACTTTAAGGTGTTGTTTCTATGTTTTATCGATCTAAAATAATTATGCCACATAAATTTATCTGTGGGGGTATCTCATACGTGCAGCCAAAAGTTCATGGATTCAGAAAATTCAAAACAATGGAATACAAAGCATTTAAACAAATTTATTTTTAAAAATTGTTTTCATTTGAAAACACCATTTTGAATTAACAGTTTTTCCAGAACTGGCAGAACTCCATTCCAAAACAAAATTTCAAATAAAACGTAATTTTCTGGCCACCTTTACAAGTCAGATGAGACCTGTCATGAATACACGTAGCTTGTAGACTGGTCTTTGTGGTAACAACACCATGTTCTAATGCTTTTGTAAGCCCAATACAACCTGCAAATGCACAGCTATACAGACATGTACAGAAATTTTGGCCACAAAATACCATTTCAGTTTAATGCGGCCCTTGTCATAACACAGTATTTGACATGGATCTCAAATCCTGCATATAGTGAGGGTGTGGTGTATCTGGTACTTGAAATTAAGGTTAACTTACACTGTAATATCCAGCTTACTGGGTGCTAAATTGTGCTAAAACAGAATTGCTTCGACATTTGACATTAATACATCTTAGTGATAAAGCCAAAATGTGCATATATATATATATATATATATACATTAATACTGCGCTTGCAATCTCATCTTGAATTAAAACCTGCTCTCTTGCAGTATATTTATCCCACACAGGATACTTATTTGATAGACATTCATGAAATCGAAGACATTTGTTGCTCAAGTTTGATACTCCATCAGCTGATGTCTTGTATAGTAAGACCACTGTTCCAGGAAAACCATTAAGTTTACAAATTATCCACATTAATATAAACTAAAAACAAAATAAATCCTTCCTTGAACAGAATTCAAATAATTTTGGTGCCATTCAACATACCTGAATTCCAAATTCTGTGACAAATACAGTTTATCAATACGGTACACAGCATTGCTCCCAGCAAACTAGATGTACAGAACAATAAGCGCAGCATACAAATAACAGAACGGCTTCTGCAATTGTCAACTGGAACAAGAGCTTCTTTGAGTTGAGCAAACCGCTCATCCTTTCAACTCGATTGGTCTGATTTCTTTCTTAATCCATTTCTCGACTTTATTGTCTGCGAACAGTGGAAGCCAGACTGGGAAATCTAGCATGAGCTAGCTCAGCCAGGCGCCAGCAGCCATTAGGTAATTGCGATTGAATTTGTTGCAAAGCAGTTTTTTGATGACCAAGAATTTACTGGTCTGTGGCAAAATAATTCTTGTAGTACAAAAAGCAATGCCAGATTTCTGGCTAGCATCTCATGGTAAAGAGTACCATCTGCTACAGCAATTGTTGCCATTGTTATTACTGTCCTTTTCAGTACTGTAACATCTTCATTTTCATCCCCCTCATCTTGATACAAGCATTTTTGCAAAGCCATTTCAAGCATTTTATCAAAATTGTTGCCATCATTTCCTACCTCAGTATTATCGATATGATTACCACCAAATCAACATGACCACTATCGTCTTCCTCATTATCATTGTTATTCATCCTCATTATCATTGTTATTCATTCTCATATCATCGGTTAATACAATCGCCATTAATTAGCTCTGCCAATAACAGGCATAGCATTATGCACATTCTTCACTCTCTTATAGTATACAAAGCAAACAACCGATTAATAGCTAGAAGGATGGATTGATGGATGGATGGATGAATGGATGGATAGATTTTCTCTAGATGCTACAATGTGCTGATGACAGAGTACATGTTTATTGAAAAAAGAAGGAATATAATAATAATAATAATAATAATAATAATAATTACTAACTTCTAATGCACAAGGCATCAACCGATGGCACACTAAAGCTAAGCCGCATTCAGGTCAATATCTAGAATGTCAGTCCACAAGACAGAGAGACAGCCTATGGATAAGCAATTTGAAACAGGTAAATTTAAAGTTGAGAACGAAATGACAGAAGTGAATGAGCAGAATCAACAGACACAGTTCCAACATTTAGGTCCAGCAACTGAAAAAGTTCGTCTACTCAGAACAGTTCTAGTCCAAGGTATGACAAGAGAAAGACAATCAGATAACCTTGCAGAATAATGGTAAGTCTGGGGAATAAGGACTGATTTTAAGTATTGTGGTTGGCAATATTTTATAAAATATGTTTTATAAACTTTAAGGCCCAATTTGAAACAAATCCTTTGTTGAATAGGAAGCCAGTGTAAAGATATAATCACAAGGGTTTATACGCTCATATTTTGAAGTATTTGTTATGGTTCAAGCCAATGAGTTCTGAACCCTTTGGAGTTTCTGAATATTTGACACCAACAAAAAGCGAGTTATGTAATCAAGGTGACGGAAGGTCAATGCATTTGCTAAAGATATTATTCTAGAAGACATAGGGATACAGCGCCTAATTCTGTGTATGTCATGAATATTCATGTATGATGATTTACAAATACCATTTACATAGTTTGCGAGAGACATGGTGGAATCAAAAACAACGCCCAAGTCACAAGCAGCATCAGTCAACTCAACAAGTGAGTCAACCAGCTGTAAGGATTTAAGCCATTCAAACTTCTTAAGTTGCTGTGGAGTGCCCAGCAGTAGGAATTCAGTCTCTGATGGGTTAAGGAGGAGTTTATTAGCCGCCATCCAAGACTGCCCCTCCTCAAAGGCATCAGACAACAGCTGCACAGATGAGTGACAAGACAAACTGTCAAATGAAATGTAGGTTTGCATAGCATCTGCATAGAAAAGATAACCTAGTGAATGATTGTCTAACAGTGTACAGACAGGAGTGGTGTATAATGTAAACAAGAGAGTACCAAGTACAGAACCCTGTGGAACACCACATGCCAACAAAGCATACTGACTGATTGTGTGGGCTGAGATAAATAGCAAACCAACGAAGGGCGGGACCAGACACTCCAAACCAGTGCTAGAGACAATGCAAAAAAGAGAGAATGGTCTACAGTATCAGAGACAGCAGAGAAACCACAAACAAGAGCTGTCAACTTACCCTTATCCATGGAGCACATGATATCATTATGAACAGCAAGAAGTGCGGATTCTGTTGAATGAAACTTGCGATATGCAGATTGAAATGGACCGATTAGTGGGTACAATATAAAAAGAACAAAAAATAATCTTACCCTGGGTGATTTTAAATGCAGATGAAAAAATTCATCTTGCCCTGATCTTTACAATACACCAGTGGCTTGAAATAATCCTGCAATTTTGTACTGACATAGGTGTTAGCCTGTTGTTTTGAGAAAAACATGATCTTGCCTTTGACTGTCAGCTCAGCTTTGACGACAGCGCTTCCTGCAACGCTCTGTGCCTGGCAGATGAACATTCCAGCATCTTCCCTTTGGACCTGGTCAATGACCAGCATCCCATCATCTTTGACAGAGAAGCGCCCATATGAGTGGTCAGGAAACATGAGCATCTGAAGAAGCAAAGACAAAACAAGACGCAAAATGCAACAGGATGACGAGTTACTGTTGTGGCATGTTTTTATGCAATTATTTCATATATGGTAACTGTAGCGACTCCCCTCTCACTGTATCCTCAACTCTTGGCTCTTACTCACTCACTTCCACTTAAATTGTGCGGTGGAGAGGACATCACGGCGCCTACAGGGATCTACTGCTGGACTTGCGTAGATAAAACACGTATATGTCTACATATCAAGCAAGAGTTCGTTAGATTATACAGCAGTTTTAATGTGTGCAAAAGAAAAAAAACAAATGATAACAAATGATAATACTATATATATATACTAGAACGGTATCAAAGTTCACCTTTAGCTAACCTACCTATGCCAGCATTGTTCTACCAATTGGAAGACTGTTATTGACATTAGTAATTCAGAAGATAATAATAATAATAATAGAGGAAATAAACCTCCCCCGATGGCCGGCAGGTGTTTGATTTGACTGGTCGCTCAGTCCCGCATGGGAGGCATTCATGCGCCACCAGATAATTATCTCTCTTCGCATTCGTTGATCCAATCGCCGCTTAATTTTCACCCGGTTAAGCGGGTGACTCCAACCCGTCTGAAGAGGTCGTGTCACGATAGAATTGACATAACAGTACAGAGTTTGTGTTGTCTCCGGCCGCTCAGACAGTTGCTCATCGAGCCAATTCCTTCGCAATTCCCTTTCTTTAACGAGTATTGGTTCCGTCGGAAGAAAACAACAACTTCTGAAGACCGCACACTTTCGTCCAAGACTCGGAGTTTGCCTCGAGCGACGACGCAAAGACAAAACAAGACGCAAAATGCAATAGGATGACGAGTTACTGTTGTGGCATGTTTTTATGCAATTATTTCATATATGGTAACTGACTTTCAGGAGTCAATTTTCAATAACTGCCTTAGCTTGTTGTTCAAACCAACCTCCTTTTGGCCTCAGATTTTGCACTTCAAGTTAATTGTAACTGTAATCATAATCACAAATTTATATAGCACCTCTTCACCAGAAACTCATAAGAAGTGCTCCTGGCCTGACAACACAAAACCACAATCGAACAGAACGGTGTCCAAGTGCTCGAACACAGGTAAAGCAGACCAACAAATTCATGTCGTAGGTTGTAGCAAAAAGCTTTCATAAAAGTATTATTGACCCCACTGAAGCTTCTACACTGAACTGTTGAAATTTGGGCTGGCAGGACAACTAGGTCTCTGGCAGCAGAGCAAGGTATCTGTAGCCAAGAATGGATGAGACCAAGGCACACCCTTAAGATAAGATGAGGCTCAGCCTGCAAGGTTGGCTTAGAGAAACGATGTTAAAATGACCCAATTCGAGCAAGGCTTCTACCATTACATCAGCATCGTTGTTTCAGTGGTACGAAATATTTTCAATGACCACCGCAGCTGGCTTTCATTCTGGCTTTGACCCACTTAACCAGGCTACAACTCCTCTACCCAGCCTTGACAATTCTGTTGCAAGATGGATGATGCTACAACACCCATCCTTTACTCAGGTTCAAGATGCGTTCACTGACAGGCTGAATGAACTGTTCAGGAATGATTTTCTGGTTGTTGGATTGCTGGTTTAGTGTTTGTGTTGTACAATCCTTCAACCATAGGACCACACTTTTGAGGATCACCACTGCCAGAAGCATTGCAGTAAATAAGCATTTACCTTATGTTACCTTATGTTATTTTACTTTTCATTGACCCAATAACCTTGGGTTTTCATTTCTTCGTTTCATTACTACAATTTGCTTTTGTTCAGAAACCACACCAAGTAAGACTGTATGCATGTTGATAAAAGTGCCGACACAAGTACAAGACATGAAGGTCTGTATTATTGCTAGTACTGCTTCCAGAAAACAAGTTTTCTGCAAAAGATGAAGTCATACTCACGGGACTGTCTTCTCTTTTCCAGAAGACAGCTGGGACAGGATTGCCCATGGCTTCACACTCAAACGAAACCCTTCGGCCTAAGCCAACCGACTTGCTGTGAGGCACCGTTACAAAACTTGGCTGAACTACAGAAATCGACACAGTTCTCATATATTATATGCTCAACTGCAAGTTCAGCCATGTGTTGTTTGGTTTTAAGTTAATCAAATTTGCTACTAAACATATTTTTTAATTAGTTTAAATTTTATAACTGATAAATTTAGTTGCTAGTCTAGTGTTTCATCGAGGAAGTGTTGTATTTTTCATCTTGGTCCTTTATATCTGTATCTTCCTCTACTAATAATATGACAAGCCTTCTTTTCCCCCTATTATCATCCATTCCTTTATCCTGCCTGCTTCTTCACTTTCCTCAACTCCATTGTATACAGCAAGCCCCGCCTTCTCTTTAGCAAAATTCTAATATAGGTTCACAACTAACATAGGCTAGGCACCCTTTAATTGTATTGAGCTTATGAGTCAGCCCACAAACTGAAGATCCTTGACTTGTCCCTTTTAGACTCTCGGCTCCATCTTTTATACATGCTGTACGTTTTGTGTTTTTCAGGTTAGCCATTTTAAGGCTTATCAGCCACCTAACAAACTACAAATGGGTCAAAACTCTCTGGCCACAGCCATAACAAGAACAAACAAGTACCAGCATATAACAACAATATTGCATTCATTACACTAGTTGCCTATCAAGCAATGAATCCAGTTTAAAATCCATCTTAGAGAAAGGCACAAAGTACAACATTTAAATCAGCCGATCTAACTCTGTTTCATGCTTGATCAATGGTCACTATGACTCTTGTTGTCCCTCGCACCAGAATCGTGTTGGGTTCTCGAGCGTTCTCAGTTGCTGGTCCATGCTTTGGAATTCGCTGCCAAGTTCTATTTGTTCTGCCAGTTCTGTGATGTCTTTCAAATCTAAACTAAGACTCATCTGTTTCAACTCGTTTACCCATCAAAGCCTAATTTCTAGTTTATCCAAGCCATGGGAATTCGACATGGTTTCTCAAATGATTATGAGTTTGATTAAGATTTCACTTGAAGTGACTCGACTGATGTCCTGGGCATTATGATAATGGCACTAGAGAAGTCATTGTATTAGATTTTTTTCTCTTTGCATGATTGTAACACTGGCCAACACATAATTTGTTGCCTCAAATGTTAGAACTGTTTCTGGGTATATTTGACCTGCTGATTCCAGAAAAGGCACCAGTTTTCTCCCAGCAGGTCTAGTTTTCGAGATATAGAACATTATGCCATATACCAGTCCTTGCCTCTGCTCGCCCATAAAACATAAGGCTATAGCTATAATTATGTAGTGCTCAATTTATTATGTGATACACTAAATAAACATAATAATACAAATACTTAAAAGAAAATGGTAGTACCTGAAACTGTACTTATATGATACCAAACAGAACAAGTTTGTTATAAAAATTTCAAGTCATTCGACACCGAAGAAGCTCCTTTTGTACGATTTCCGAGTGTGGCATCTGCCGGAACAATCGCGCATAATATTCCAGCAATAGTCTGCCATCATGTGTGCATCCCATCTTCCTTGATATTGATTTTCCATTGTTTTGATGTCTTGGTGAAATCTTTCACCTTGCTCTTCGCTGAAGTCACCAAGATTCTCTGGAAAGCGATCTAAGTGACTGTGGAGATAATGGACTTTAATGCTCATGTTGCAGCCAAGCTTGTTGAATTGAAGAAGCATATCCTCTACTAGTTGTGCATAATTGTCTGCCTTCTTGTTGCCAAGAAAATTTTTAGTTACAAGAACAAAGGAAGACCAGGCACAAGATTCGATTTCATTCATTGATGGTATGAAAAGTGGGTCATTCATAAGTTGCCTGATCTGTGGACCATCGAAGATTCCAGCCTTCAATTTTTCCATTGTAATTCCTGGTAACTTGTGTACTATGTATTTGAAGCATGAACCTTCTTTATTCAAAGCCCTGACAAATTGTTTCATCAGGCCTAGCTTTATATGTAGTGGTGGCAGTATGATCCTATCTCGTGCCACCAAAGATTCCTTGATTACATTTTGAGCTCCAACCACCAAGTCTTTCCTCGAAGGCCAATCTTTTCTTGTCCAATGTTCATGCTTGGCTCTACTGTCCCAAAGACACAAAAAGCAGGGATACTTTGTGTAGCCACTTTGTTGACCAAGGAGTAAATTTACCATCTTCAAGTCTACACAAATTACCCATTGATGTTCTTTGTATTTTATCTTTTCCAGTACTAAAGAGATGGCATTGTACTCTTCTTTCATCCTGGTGGAGTGACCGATTGGAATAGAACCAAATTTGTTGCCGTTATTTAAAAGCACACATTTCAGACTACGTTTTGAACTGTCGATAAAAAGACGCCACTCATCTGGGCTGTAATCCGACAGACCAATTTTCTTCAATAAGTTGCTGATGTCATTACAGAATACTAGGTTGTTGTCTTCGGTAAAGAATGGCAGCAAATCCTTTTCTCTGTTTCTATAAATTGTAATTTTCGTTCCAGGCTGAAGTGCATTCTTTTCCTTTAGTCTGGACGCAAGCAATTCAGAGGACTCTTTGGAAAGATTTAAGTCCCTGATCAGATCACTCAACTCTTTTTGGTCAAAACGTTCACTGTGTGAAGTTCATTGGAAATCACTGTCACTGCCCCCACTTTCTTCACTTTCGTCATCTTGTCCGATATTGGACATGCAAGTCTCATCGTCTGAGAGCTGAGGTAGTTCGCGAAAAGGTGGAACTGGTACAATATCCGAATGCGGAACAGGTCTCCTGGCTGAAGGTATATCAGGGTAAGACAACTTGTGACGATTATTTCGATTGATGCCTATGATATTAACCATACAAAAGTAACAGTCGTCGAAGTGGTTTATCTGTTCCCTCCAAACCATCGGTACACCAAATTTCAGGCAGCTTCTCTTTCCAATTGTCCAGTGGCGCAATTGTTCAATACAAGTTTTGCATACTGTATGAGGAGCCCATTGCTTATCTTGATCTCCAAGTTTGACACCAAAATAACCTACATATGCTCTTTTTACAAACTCAGAAATCGGTTTCCTGTTTGCTTTTAGTGTGTATTCCCCACAAATGTAGCAGAATATGTCTGGATGGTTAATGCAGCTCCGTCTGGAAGTAGCCATAACCTTAAGGATGTTCGCATCTGAGGAATTAAATGACTAACCTAAAAAATAGTAAGAACATGTAGTTATTTAATGCTCACATTCACAGATTGTTCTTGCGACCAACTCTTAATATGCCCTAAGACGACTGCGGCTGCTCTAGCTTTCAGGAGGTGGTTTATATAGGCTATAAATGCTGACTTCAGCATAATCTATTTACATAGTTCGAAACCATGAAACGCTGTATAAGCACAAATAAATTCTAAATGAGGCCATGAATTTAGTGCTGAGTAAGCTGTAGGCTACGGAATAGTTATTTCGTTGAATCAGCAATATCTCAGCACGCGGCAAGATATGCTGATTTTACATTATAAGGATGTAGGCATTATATGAATCAGCAAGAATTATAATTAGCCATAAATAAAGCTTAATTATGACATTTTAGTTTTGCCAAAGACATCGTTTAAAGAGTGGACTGGGTTTTCTTTACAAAATCGACGATATCTCAGAAACTAGACCTGATGCACTCAATCCAATGACATTTTCTGAATCAGCGCCCAAAATTACCCCACGAACAGGTCTAAAACCGAAGGCAACAAGAAAAAAATTTTTTTCTGTTGGCCAGTGATATCAATTGTTTCTCTTCTGTGGTGTTCAATAAAAATGTCTAATCTTAATAATTAGGTATGTATGTATGATGTCTGTCTGTATGTATGTACATACGTCTGTCTGTCTGTCTGTCTGTCTATCTGTCTACAAGTATGTATGTATAGTTAATAACGGCACTATATAAATCATCAGATCAGATTAGAATTACACGATCTTCAGCCAGGAGAAATTCCTAGAAAGAGTCATTCATAAAAAAATGACATGATTTTACTTCATGTAATATAAATAACACAGATCTGTCATCTCTCACTCCTTTTTTCTCCTGTAACCTCACCTACCCTAACTTCTCCCTCACATATTCCCTTTTCCCAGCTCCATCCTTCCAGCTGCAAGTACATCCAAACTCATCACTCAGGCTCTCCTTCCCTGACTCTGCAAGTCTGCTCAGTCCGTCCGTCCATCCATCCATCCATCCGTCCACCAGCCCAACCACCCACCCACCCATCCATCCATCCATCCATCCATCCACCAACCCACCCACCCAATATTCCAAAGTCAGTCCGTCTATCCATCTCTCTTCTTCCCTTTCTTGGGCTTTGCTGTCTCTGTTCTCTCTGGTGTGATTTCTCTTCCTTTTACATCTAGATACTTGTAAAAATGCATGATTGATTACCCTTTATGATGCTAATACTACAGGAAATTAAATTACACTGATACAATTAACAAAAGCTTCTACACCACGGCTACTTCTACTGATAGGAAAAATAATGGCGGCAATAACGCACAGAAGCACGATGGTCGATTGTTAAACTGTCAGTCTTTCATCAGTGCATCTGGGGTTTGAAACCTGATACATAATGTGAAACTGACAGTTCATTCTTCATAAGAGAAACCAGCAAAATAAGACTATCCTGTCATGGAATTCCTATTATAATGGTTTTCTTCAGACTGATAAAGGCGCATTACAAACAAGCATTCACCATGCATTACATAACATGAAACATATGCACACACGTTCATAATGGCATTTCCCCAACAACACCCATGGCTCACTATCCCGGAGGCCACAACTTGGAAAAAACTGCGTAACAAAACTGAAACTGAACAATAAATTGACGAGACAAAGTTCTAATCACCAGAAGCCTTGTGTGTTTTTCAGTCATTCTTTGCAAAGAAAAGGAAAATATCATTTGACTGCAAAGTACCTTATGTAGAGACAGATTTTACTGTTTGCAATGTAAATGGGATTGATCTTGTTGACCCAATCAGTGGTCATGCTTGGCAGTCATCTGCTCACCAGCTGCCTCTTCCCAACGGAAGCTGCCCTGAATAATTGATCAGGTCAGAGCTTTGTGCCTGTGTCCTGACGACCTTGAGGACCTCGTTCACCTCCCTTTATGTCCACTGCTATTTCCTGATGAGTAACTGTCAGCTGGCTCTCTATGGGCTCTGGTTCTAATCCAGGTAGATGCAAGAATATGACAGGCAAGTGCTTTACAATGCAAAAGGAACATGTGATAGGTACTTAAAAGGTGCTACATTAAATGTCTTGATATATACATATATAAAACATACAAATAACTAGAACACAATGCTGAGACCACTAACCATGAACGGAGAGCCTGGCTTCTGCCTCTTGCCATCCAACAGAATTTTCTACACGACAGATGTAGATGCCCTCATCCTGAACTTTAACCTTTTTTATCCGTAGACTTCGATTATCTAGTAATTTTGACCTGCAGAGTAAAATAGGTTAGCACAGAATCCACGGATCAGAGAAAAGCAGCCGAAGAAAAGCTAATGTTGACAGTGGTTCTCCTGGGGTGGCATTCCTTAAACATGGCAGATAATTCCTAATTGCTCTATTCATTTTACCCCAGGTCTCACTACTACTTTGTCCTAAATTCAAATTTCGGATATGCCACTAGTTGACTGTGGCCAAACTCGACAATTTCAAACCGAGGTTGTCATGCCTTTGTACACGAAGGCGCAACTGTTTTTACAACCCATCTGCCTTAACAGAACATTGCAGATAAGCTGACACCCTAAATAAGAGCCCTGTTACACAGACAAACCTATCTGCATCCTGCGTAACATTCTAAGCATAGTTAATAAAGTGATCAAATTCAATCAACACATTGCACTCACATCAGTCAAGAACCTGTTTAATGCATGTAAAAAAATTACTGAACCTGTGAACCAGTTTTAGACCTGGCCACTTATCTGTTCTGTAGCACTCACCTTTGACCTGGAATTAGCCCCTTCTGCTTTTTCCAGATGGTTATAGGTTCTGGATCTCCTGTTGCTCGACATTGGAACAAAACATCTCCATGTTCCGAAACAACAACATCGCTTGGAGCTTCAATAATCTTAGGTTTCTCTGCAAGACATTTAAATATCAACTAATAATTATTAATGTTCCAAACTTTTCTGCCTTCAGAATCCAATAAAAAACATATCAGATACAAGCATCTGATGCTCATTTATTTCTGTATCCCCTTCCAAAGATTCAACTATGAGCAGAAACAAGTTCAGTGGCAGGATGAACACTGCTACATGAATGCAAGCTGCTAAGGTCCCCATCTAGAGTTGAAATAAAGTCCCCGTGGATGAATTTTCAGCAAAATCATGCTACACTGCTTAGCTGCATCTGATGACTACACCACAGATGTTCTATGTATTCTTATTGCTGGCCTCTGAAAGTCCAATCAACTGAAGCCGGGCTCTGGGGTCACTTCAGTTACCTCTCAACTATACTAATTTTGTTTCAAGCATGCACAACATATACAAACAGAAATTAAAACGAGAGCTTAGAACTGGGTTGTTTGCATTCGTCCACCGTTTCCATGTGTCTAATTTCTGTGCTAATGAATAACGAAACGAATGTAAAAAGTCCACAAATGTATAGACAAAGACAAATCGCTTCCTTCATCAAGACAAAGTTGGTTATAATGCAAATGCCGATGCAGGCAAATGAGAAATTACGGCCAGCTAACTGACGTTGACAACTGATGACGAGGATTGGTAAACAGGTCAACCAGTTAGGATTTGACAGTTTAGCAGTTGTCTTATAAAACTGGTCATAGTCCAGTGCAGTGTCTCGTGTAATTGGCAATATGCAGTCAACCCTGGAAACCTGAATACTAATATCAACCGGGTACAAGATGGATGTTGTAATGTTGATTGAAAAAGCATTTGAACTGCTATAACATGTCAGGTCGGAAGCATCACTGAGGGTCTGAGTGAATAAATCAGGTCGGAAGCATCACTGATGACACTGATGGAGGAGATTTTACACAGAAATAATGTAATCATAATACAATACGTGATGTAATAAAAAACCTGAATTTACGTGGAAACAGTTAAGAGACAGGCAGCAATTGAACTTGAATCAATTCCTTCAGACATGCTAAATAAAATAATTAACAAAGAGGACATATTTCTCTAAGTCCTTAATGCACCACTGCTTTTTAATGTCTCATAGTCAGGTGTCTTGTCATTATATAAATATAATTTAAATAATATAAGAAATATCCAAACGAATACCAACCGAATATGTTGAGCCTGGCTGGTTTGCTCTCCCGCCGACCTCCGATGTTGTGGGCCACACAGCTGTACATGCCAGCATCGTCCTTCTCCACGTCACGCAAGTACAGACCACCGTCATCTTGAACGTAGATTCGACTGCTGGTCACCAGAGGTTTCTCGTCTTTCTTCCATTCAACCTTCGGCTCTGGATCGCCACGTGGAGGACGGCATTGCAGGATCACATCATCACCCACAGCTTTATCAGTGTTTCGAGGCTGTTCGCGGAACTCATCACGAATCACTGAAACACGAGAAATGACAATTTCAACAGAATCAATAAGGGTCCAGATTAGCGGAGTGGCTAAGAAAATTCTGCAAAGCTATTGAGTTATCACGACAGCAGGAACAGAATTTTAATTTTCTGTTTTTGCCACGCTCGTTAAAGGCATAACACAGACCTAAAACAATGCCAGGATTTAACTTTGAGCCCTGGAGTGTCAGAGGTAGCGAGATGGAGAAGCCTACATGAGACCAGCCACCTAAGAAGGTTTTGTATCGAATTTCCATAACTATACTAGATATGAAAGTGTGATCAGGTGACATCAGTGAGGAAATGAGACAGGAAAAGACATCTTCATTCTTTTGGCACATTGTGAGTTAAGAGCAGAGCTGCAGGTTCCTAGTAGGTCGGGAGCAGAGCCTTGGCTGCCAGAAATTTTAAGACACTTTACTAGGAAATCTGAGCAATTTAAAGCAATATTTTTGTTACTTCAGAAATTTAGAACAGGTGACTGAATATTTTAATCATTCTAGGAACAGTTCTGAGCAGTTTAAGGCAAGTAATTTTAGGAGCAAATATGATTAGTTTACAGTAGTGTATGTGACTTTTAGCCATAAAAATTTGGATAAAACTTGAGGAGGTTTCAGACAGCTGGCACTGAACGTGCAATTAAGATGTATGGAGCAGCATCATTAAGCTCTCCAGTGGGGTCTTGGGCATCGCCCCAGAAGCCAAATTTCAAGCATTTAATATAAAATTTGGCATATCAAGGCTACACAGGCTACTCAGTTATATGATACTCATCCAATGACGGCAAAGTCAAAAGTCACCAATCGAGGGGTACATCTAGAACATCTAAAAAATCCCAAGAGGCACAGATTTTGTCTTCATGGGGCTTTGGATCCCAGAACCCCTGGCCATGTCTGCCACTGTTACTTTAAAGCATGAAATCATTTCCAGTGTAAATCCGAGCAACAGAAGAAAAGTAATTAAAGTGCAAATCAGAAGCAAATCTGAGTAATTTAGAAATGATATGCAGAACACAGTGTCTGAGACAGATCATGGAGTCTGTGTCTCTTGATTTATTGGATGAAGTGTCTGGATATCCAAAGCTATAAAGCACTATGCTGACAAAACGTCTGCATGTTTTTGCAACCCATTTTTGGCAGTAATCTCATCACAATCAACATCATCTGCTGGTCTAAATTGGCACCAAGTCTGCCAAGCCATCACTGTCGTCACAATGCATCCAGACATCTGTACTTTGCAAGGGCCCACCAAGTGCTGAAGGCATGTTTTCTGGATTTGGTAGGACAACTTCCTAAGCAACATGCGACACGTGTCAGACGTCTCCACAGTTGCAGGCTCTGCTTTATTCCCAGACAATTTATGTGTATTCTCGTCACATTAGTGTTAAGAGAATTGTTTTAACCAGTGTATGTATGAAGATCTATGCCAAAATTCAAGAAATGCAAAGTTTGTTGGCTCATGCGCCTCTGATCACCATCCACCTTTCCGAAGGCAAGCATACCAGAGAGAGTGCAGCAGAACTAATTCCGGCGACGGAGGTCCTCATTAATATTACGTCGATCGAGTGCACTCATGGCACTCCGGCGTACATGACAATTTGCCTAGTAGCAGTGCGGATGCCGGAGCAGACTCCTCCGACGGCTGCTGTAATTATTTGCCTCTCAGCAGAAGGATGCAATTTGGACGGCGAAATTAACTGCAGTTTCGTCTGTACGAGATCGCAGCGGTGGCAAACGACCTTTGCTAAATGAATTGCTGCGGTGCAACTCTGAGGACGATTAATGATGGCAACAGCAGCACCAAAGGACTGCAAGATATTCCTGGAGCCCGGCTGTAATTACAAGAAATGGCAGATGGCACTAACTTAGTAATGACTACTGAGTCAAATAAAAATTACATGGACAAAGACGGTTTTATGAAGATGATTCAGATGCGTCTCATGTTTGATGTATGTGCGTGTTAGCAAGAAACAATGTATACGCTGTCAGAGGCAATCAGAGTTACTGGCAGAAAAGAAACAGGCAAGATAAGGCATACATAATGCCTGTTTCTACCTCAAAGCTCAAGAAGCATAGCTCCATCATAATTTATATAATCTTAACCTGTTATTTCTAGGAAGCCAACATGCTATGCCTATGCCTGTGAATAATATGGTTCCTTCAACTTGTCTTGTTTGGGCAATGAATACATTCGGAAATTATGATCCCACAATCCTCTAATATTATGTAATAGACCCATAAGTTCCATAATATTCATATAATAAAACTTTTTGTATTTAAAAAAAAAATAAATGATAGTCTCACTTGTCTGTTTATCTTAACGTCTTTCTCTTCTCAAATTGACTCATTTCAAAGCCTTTGCCACCAGAACATTAAACAAAGCTCATTCGCTGGTGGATGATTCTACAGTGTTGCATCTTTCGACAATCACTGGCACCTTATGAATTGGTGAAGCCAAGTGGAATGCCTAAACCTTCTAGACTGCTATTAAGATTTGTGCATGCTCTCACTTCAATCCAAAAGAAACCTGTTTAAACCCTGCTCTTTCTACATTCATTGGTGTTTGCATACACATATCTTTAATTAGAAATATATATATAATTATATTGCACTACATTGATTCACACTTTGTTATTACTAATAGCATCTTCATTGTCCTGGTTATCATTATTAGTAGTTATCCTTAATATGCTTTTCTCATCTTCTTCTTTACTGCTACTAATTACAATCTTTAACATAACAAGGGTTTTAAGTGGTTCTGAAGACAAGTCATCTGTGCCAGAACCACAAAATCAACCCTGCAATGTAGGAATCATACTCATATTAGTTTATTGACTACTTCCATCATGTTCAGTAATTTGCTGTGTAACGTAGTGGCTGGTTGGCTGAGTGCTTGGCTCAAAATGCACAGTATGTGGCTTCAAGACCTCTCTGAGACAGTCGTTATGTAGGAACCATGGCTGCAATACTTAGCAGTAAAAAAACGAAAACTGATGTGTCTGAAGCCCACAATGCAAGTTTTCCTCACCCAACAGGTTAGGTGCTCACAGGGAGACGAATAACAGAACTAAACTTTGGTAGAAGACGACTGGGTTTATAATGCAAGAATTCTAGTGGTTTTCCAGTGATTTGAATGAGTATTATTATGCAAATGATGAATTCAGTCATAAGAAATTTGCTTCACTGTTTAGCAAAGGAAAAAATATGCATTGTGCATAACAAAGTTTACATATTTTATGCCAGTGTAAGAATATTTTATGAACACTGATGTTTCATTTATGATAAGCAAGCACAGTTATATGAATCTGTTACTATGTCACACCTTTTCAGATCTGTCATATAAACTACTACCTGACATCTCTGTAATCACCTTTATCATCATATCTTTAATTAATCTTACTTGATCGATTCTCAATTGCACAGTTCCATGCGACGTATCACAGGCTGCCTGAGGTCCACCCAACTACCCTGGCTCCCGGTTCTTTCCAACATACCTCCTCCAGACATACGCCGTAGAGCTGCTGTAGACGCAATGTTATCAAAGATCAACGCCCACCCGGATTGGCCTGTTCACGCTGACATTTTCAACCACCCAGACGCGCGGCTGCAGTCTCGACACCCAATATGGCTCAACACCGAGCTCGTGGACCCAATCGCAAAGTGGCGGGGAGACTGGCTGTCGGCGCCTGTGGTCAATCAGTCCCTAGTGGACGACCCAACTATCCGACAGCCAGGTTTCCACTGCCCACGTGAGACCTGGTCCCTACTAAATCGGTTCCGCACGGGTCAGGGTCCCTGTCGTGCTATACTGCATAGATGGGGTCTCGCCTCGTCGGCTAACTGCGAGTGTGGCCAGGTGCAGACAATGGACCATATAGTAGGCTCCTGCCCTATGACTAGGTTCGATGGCGGCCTACGGGCCCTGCACGAAGCCGAGGAGGATGCTATTGCATGGCTGAGGACTTCGGCGATTACAGCATTCGCGAAATAATCACATTTCACAATCATCATCATGTCAAACCTCACCTTCAAGTCCAAGGTTTCTTGAGATGCTGTTGTGCCAGCAGTTGGTTGCATTTATTGAAAAACAAAAGCTTCTACCTAGCCAGCCATTCAATGAAGTCTGCTGTCCTTAAAATCCTCTTGGACATTCTGATGGCGGCAGATCGGTGTGGTTACATTGCTCAGCCTCCTTGATTCATCAGCAGCATTCGACATTGTTGATCATGGCATCTTACTTGATAAACTGTCAACAGCATTTGGCATCAGAGGTTCAGCTTCATATAGAACTGCATGCAACCTGTCTTTTCCAAGGCCAGTGGTCAACTCCTACACCTGTGGCCTGTCAAAGGAGGAGAGCTGGGACCAATTCTCTTCCTACTCTATACAGCTGACATGATCGTGCTCACCACCCAACCATGGTATATGTTTCCATTCTTGTGCAGATGACACAATTTATTGTATCAGCATACAGATGCCCTCTTCTTTCGGTGCAGTCCACCTCTCTGTTAACATGCACTGCTGAATTAAGCAGCTGGATGACGTCAAATTGTCTGAAGTCGAACATGGGAAAGATCCAGCTTCTGTGTTGTGGTATGCACCAACATCTTCACAAACTTCAAGTAGGAAGAATAATCTTGATGGATCAATCATAAAGTTGTCACATGAAGCTACATGGCTCAGAGTTCTCCCCGATCGTGAACTGATGTTTCTACCTGACACTGATAGTAAACTGTCTGGGCACTGCTTCTATCATTTATGTAAGCTGCATAGTGTTTGGCATGCACTTACGCTAAATGCTGCCATTCCTGCATCCGTCACAAGTTGCCTTGGCTATCGTAACAGTTTTCCACCTGGTGTTGCTGAAAAAGTTAGTTTGTTCTGAATGCCTAATCACCAATAAAAGGAAGTGCAACTGTATCACTAAAACTACGTGTGATGAACTCAAGTGGCTCCCCATTAACTACCGCATAAAGTAAAAGATGGGATTGCTCATCTGCAGCTGCCTTCACCATTTAGCCCCGGATTACCTCATCGGATTGTGCATGCCGATTTCTTCAATCCACAACTGGCATCATTTGCTTTCAGCAACTCATGGCAACCTCTGCATTCCAGCAACCAGATAGCCTATTGCCTGGCATCTGTAGCCATCAGCAGTCAATCAATCGATTCAGAATTGGACTTAAAACAACAATTCCTTCAAGCACATCCACATGACTGGGCGAGTCCATGACAGCCCAGGCTGTAAGGACTGTGAAAGTAAAATGCATATGCAGGGGTGTATGATAATAATACTAGTAATAATAGTATTAACAGTAATAATAATAGTAGTAGTAATAATAATAATAATAATAAATTAACAATGATGATTGATGATGATGATGATGACGATGTAGAGATGATGGTAAAAAAATAATACTAATAATAATAATGACAATAATAATGTTGTATTGCAACATCTGTTCAGTGTCCTTTGAAAAGAATTTCCTTTCCTTGACACATTTATTATTGGTCAAAAATGTTTGGCATCAATAACTTTATCAGAAGAGAAATAGAACAGTCTGGAGCGGACAAAATCCAATAGTGGCAGCTAACGCTAAAATCGAACAGCTGCCGAAGTCTGCAAACGCTGATAGCTGGTCGCTAGAAACCGAACGACAGTCCCAGTGCGAATAACAGTCCTACATGTTGGTCCGTAGAAATGCCGTTAAACACATTCGACGACAAAGTGCTACACTCAACGACGTTCGGCAGAATAAGATCAAACGACACAAGCGACAGAGACGCTCAATGAATAGCTGCATACTCTCACCGTCCAGGTCTGTGGTAAAAAGATGATCGATAGAAAATTCAGTCAGGACCGAATTACAAACAACCAGCTGCAGGAATGGCGTGAGTCGGGTGTGAATGCGCATTACGTGAAAATGAGCCGCTTAATTCCCAGTCGGACCAACTCCTGTAAAACGCCTTATTGGAGTAGACATGGCTGGCCAGTGTGACTGCAATACTAATTTTATCTTCGCTGAATGGCAAACACGAGTCGCCCTGCATATCAGATGACATCGTCGTCGATGCTACTTGTTCGCATCATATTCTGCTGTGACGTCTTTCAGTAATGGGGAAAATACAGGAACTGTCAAAGGGGCTTTCTCGTTAAAATCAGCAAATTCTCCAAAATTTAATAACGACAGATGCAGTTGCAAAGAAGTTACACATCAACTGCCTCCATCCTCCAATCATCCATCAACAACTGACACGAAACCAGGTCTTCCAAGATGCATCGCATTTCATCCTGTTCATCTTCTGCCAATCCTCATCTGTCTAGCTAATGAACTCAGGGTTGAAGCGAAGGCTAGTCCTGAACAGCTGCATGCTGAGTTTATCCATCAACAAGAAACACTTTCCATGGAATTGTTGGAACCTGAAACTCTCCCTGATATACTTTCACAAAAGATTGATGCCGTGATAAGGAAATGCCATCTGAGTTCAACTGCACAGCATGCCCTTGTTTGCTACTGTTGTAGCCTTTAACAAAATGGGGCAAACAATAGTGATCAACAACTTACAGGAATAACAAATTAAATATGTTTTCATCGTTGTCAATAGGACCATAAACATCACCAGAGGCAACAACTCTATCATGATCGACATAACCAACAGCAGAAATATATATATTATCAACCTTGTTGGTTTGCAGTCTGTTTGTTCCAGTACTTCTCCTCCTCCTCCTATTCCTGTTTCCTCCTCCTCCTCCTTTCTTTCCTCTTCCTCCTCTTCTCCTCCTCTTCCTCATTATCACCATCATCATCATGACCACCATCAGCATTTATGAAAAACTGCAAAAACTGCCAATAACTCAGTAATTAGTTGATTCAGCCAAATTCCAGTAAACTGACACAGAATTTGACACGATCAGAATTCAGTGTAAGTCATCTTTATTTTGGAACTATATATATATCCTAAACTTTGTCAAACGGTAAAGTATCAGAAGCTATGCTATGCATGAACTGTTAATGTCTGCAGAACAAGTGAAGTAAAACAACGAGAGTATTGGGTTGTACCAGAGAAATTACCATGAAACGATACAAACAGATGGAATAATATCATATCTTCTGATTTAAATGAACAGAAATTTCATATTTCTTGCAGACATTATGATACCTCAAGATCCCAGTAGTATTAGCTTTACGTAGATGTGTGCATGAATTACGGTATTAAGTATGCTTTAGTCTTTCTGCTTAGCTCTGTGCTGAGGGCCACAGATAAAACGGACAGCCAAAGCTGGTGCACTCTCAGACCTGCCTGCCTCAGACAGTGTCTAAACTGATTACCAACTTGGTATCATGCTTACAGTGACATCATCTAGTCCATCGTCATTTCCATAATTGCTACAATCAGCCCACCCGTCAGTGATGTTGCTGCTAATGCAACTGGTTCACAGACTTCCTAGGAATTCAGCAAGACTAAAGACACCAGTTGTGCAATGCCAGACGCCGTCCACTTAGGCGTCTGATCACAGGCCAGAGATAAAACAGCTTCATCGGTAATTCCACCGGTAAGAAATGTATTCTACAGTTCAAGTGTTACTTTGAGGCCAGATCAGTTCCGGTGCCACTGGTGGTTTTCTTTGAGGTTTTGTCCAGCCCACAGAAGCTAGTGGATAAATATAATTGAAGGCATAAACTTCTGCAATGCAGCTAGGCTTAAGACCCCTCCCAAAATATTATCTAGCATTACAAGTATGATTAAGAACCCCAACAATTCAAGCACAAGATTTGTCATGGTTGTGTCACTTCAGTATTTGTATCAATTAACTCAATAAATGAGGTGGGTGTTTGACATATGACTGTCTTTTGTCTGGGAACTGGAGGCTGCACAAAAGTCCAGTGGCTGGCATGCTGGGCAATCACCTGAGACAGCAGAAGGTTCAAATCTTCAACAGGGTAGAAAGATGTTTCAAAATTTTCTGCTCCACCTGTACCCACTTCCAGCTTGTTGTGTCAGTCATCATCCAGTCCAAAAACATCCTCCAGTCCAACAACATCCTCCAGGCCAACAACATCCTCCAGGCCAAAAACATCCAGTCCAACAACATCCTCCAGTCCAACAACATCCAGTCCAACCTTTCTCTTCTTCTCTTGCCCTCACTTTTTCTGCTGGTGGTTCTTTCATGAATGGGAGTTCCCTTCAGCATAGCCAACCCAGGTCCTTTGTAAAGTTCTTGTTTTGAATATGAACAATCTTTGTTTTCCACCATTCTCAGCACTTCTTTGTTGGTTTTTGTTTTGTCCACCTGAAGGCCCAGCATGCCAACCACTTATGTCTTCAAAAGCACCGCCATTCTTCTCATGCCCCACTCTTTCGAGGTCCAGTTCTCTCATTTTGTAATTGTAATCAAAAACTCAAAATTTCTAAAGCGCTACTTAAAAGCTAAGTGCAAGGCCCCAGCTTAGTCACAAGCACTGCATCAAGTCAGCAGGGTTGTTCAGAGATGCCGTGGGAAGAACCAAGTCCAGTTGCCAGAAGACCAGAGAGGGGAGGGGGAAAGGAGCTGTTAGGGTAGGTTGAGGTTTGCATTTGTACAAAGCCACGTCTGAATCAGTGTTTTATTCATCTGTTTTTAAAATTCTTGTTTAAATTTCTTATTTGCAGTTCATTTTTCTTACAAAACGGCTATTTGTCTATTTCTATACCCATAATTTCAAGACAACGTTTTGCATCTTACATGACCACAATCCCAGTGTAGCAGAATTCTCAGACCTGGATCAGCTCCTCACCAGTTGTGCTCCAGCATGGCTATGAATAAATAGGAATCTGTTAAATTTTGAAAATTGTGAAGAAACCATAGCAAAACACCTTTTCAATTCTCGTTATCCACTTTAAATTCTCCATATAATACTAGATCATATTACCCGGTCCAACATGCATGGCATTGCAAAAAACAACATGCAGTTAGGTTAGACTAGATTTGAGCACTATAAGTGCCTGGGCAAGGGTGAATTGCTAATAATATAGTCCATACATGTTTGTCTGTCTGTTTGTTGGAAACAACATTTGGATGAATAGGTGAAATAAACTTCCTACTCCCTCCCTCAATGGCAACATTTTTCATCTGCAAGATCATTTTTCTAACAGTTTAATCTATTATCTGCAACAAGCTACCATGACATACGTTCAAAGCAGTAGAAAGGCAAATGCCAACAGCAGAAACAGACTGTGATGCCGATCAGGAAGCAGTGACACAGCAAAGGCGTGTACCCGAGATCCTTTTCATGCCTCTGAGAGGAAAGAGCATCTAAAGCCTATCATTTTTGGAGGATGGGCCTTCAAGAGCTAGTAGTGCAAGTAAAGATTTAAAAGTGCACCTGTGCCGCTTATGTAAACTTACAATTTGTAAAACATGAATTGTTGATCTGAGCGAATGGCAAGTGATCGAAGCCAAAGGACGGGAAACTAAGGCTAATAAGAGCCGACTTGAGTGCGATCAATTCATAGCAAAACAAGCCTATCAAGGGCATCCTGTGATCGATGTCATCATGACGCAGATGTCCATGATAGAAGCCTTTAAGAAGAAAAGCTAGATGAAGGAGAGGCAGCTGGGTGGCAATCTGAGCCACATAAATCATGGTGTTGATAATACGGTTGCAGTTTATACTGCTGCGGTGCGACAAACGCGGCCCGACCAATTAATAGTCTTACAATGAACACCACCGGCCGCACAATGTAGGATATAATCTCCCTGAATATGATTGGCGAGATATCGCCTGGAACGAATATGATGACCGGGCTTGTTGAGAGGTGCCGCACGATGATTAACGATAATGACGCAGGCAGAGTGCATGCCGAAAGGGTGCCAGTGACTTTGATGAACTGCTCACTAGCATGCTGTGACTGATCCGGAACACTGGCCGTAGGAACCAGTAATAAGATAAGCGGCTTTGCTAGATCTGGAAGGGTTAGAATTCATAACTGTCCAGACTCGGGTGATATACGCAGGTCATTCTTAGCTGTCTCTGCAAATGCATCAGAGCGTCTTTCTTCACAACTGTGCGCATCATTGCCTCGGATGTTTTTCCATAGAATCGACAGATGATGGAAACTCTCAATCATCGCTTCCATTTCTCGCCAGTAATGCAATATCAATCTCAGCTTCTAGGAAGCTCAGTGCCAACAGCATGAACAATGTTCCAACACATGCAGACATTGCGGTGCAAATCAGCACAGCACATAAGACTGCAATATTTCCAGGGTTTGATTCCTGGCCAAGGCAATCATTTAGGATTATTACATATTTTGTTCACAATAATCAGTATTTAATAATCAGATATTTAAAAATGCCTTAAAAGCAAATACATCTGGAGAGATAGTTGCTAGTGATATGTTTACATTTTCAATAGTAATCAAAAGTGCCCATTCATGTAATGTCTCATCAAGGAAACTCCTCGGACGCAGTGTGTAATCTGCAACTGCTATAGCATTGGTGTCTAATGCACAGGGCATCAACCGATGGCACACCAAATCAAGCTGCAGTCAGGTCAATATCCAGAAAGTCAGTCCACTAAGACAGAGAGGCAGCCTACGGTGGATAAGCCAACTGGAAAAGGTAAGTCTTAAGTTGAGACCGAAAAAACACTAGCAGCTGGGCAGAACAAACTAATGCAGGAAGAAAGTCCCAAAATTTAGGTCCTGTAACCACAAAAGCTTGTCATCCCAAAACAGTTCTAGATTTTGGCAAAACCAGCGAAAGATAATTAGACGACCTGGTCGAAAAATGATAGATCTGGGGAATGAGGACTAATTTTAAGTTTTTGGTTGGCCAGAGTTTAACGTTAAGTTATAAGCCTCAATTTGAAACAAATCCTTTGCAGAACAGGAAGCCATTGCAAAGATTTAAGTACTGGGATCATATGTGTATATTTGGAAAATTTATATAGTGCCAAGGCTCAAAGAAAACTTTTCAGTGAAGCTCTTGACTTGAAAGAGACTGCTCACATAGTTGAAGAAGCACTCAACTGGTACTGGCTGCAGACACACAGAGGCTGACCAACTAAACCATCCATGGTTGACAAAAAAATTGTGACATAACATAGGCACAAGTGTTCGGTTCCAGGTCAAGATCCAAGAGTTAGGCAGAGAGACAGCATGGCAGTAACCGTGGGCGATGTTTGGCACTGGAGCGGAAAGAAGGATAAGAGGAAGAAGGGGAGTCAAGATAGGATCTGTGAAAGACGAATGTTTTCAGTTTTGAGTCAAAGGCCAATGCCGAAATTGCAAGCGGTGGAGCATAGGTGAGTTTGTACAATGGGTCAGATAACTGTTGCAGTTCTGGGGGGAGTTTATTCCAGAGAGGTGGGGCAGGTATGGCTATGAAGTGATTGCCAAATTTTAAGGATGAGGTGACACATGGGGGAGCAGCATGAGGGCAGAGGAGGAGTGGGTTGAATGGAGTGGTTGGATTGTAAATAACTCATGAAGATAGGAAGGTAGGGGGGATTGAAGTGTGTTATAGGTAAGAGATAGGGCATTGTACTCAATTTGTTCAGGTATTTTTATTTTAAGCCAGTGAAGTGATTTAAGAACAGGAGTTATGTGATGGTGTTTGGGAGTTTTGGTGACAGCACAGGCAAGAGCATTCTGGATGGCTTGAAGGCGGCTTATTTGGGTGGAGCCGGTGTTCAGGAAAACTGAATTGCAGTAGTTTAACTTAGCATGGACAATGGATGTGGCAATGATTGGTGCAGTTTTAAAGTCAAGTATAGGGCGGATTCTGCAAAGGTCACGGATTTGCATGAAGCAAGAGTGGGAGAGATGCGTAATGTGATCAGAGAAACTGAGGTTTTGGTAGAAGATCACACCTAAGCTTCGGACAGAAGAGTTAGTGTTAAAGGTGCGTGTAGAGGCAGATTCCAGGCAGAGAGAGATAGAGGGATCTGAAATTTTCTTGAGTGGGTCGCATAGGCCTATAAGTATGAATTCGGTTTTATACAGGTTCAAGCACAGGAGATTGGATGTGATCCAGGAGGAGATTTGTTTAACCACACGAAGAAGATGATCTATGGAGTCTTTGAAACATTTTGAAAGAAAGAGATGTACAGTTGAGTTACAACAGCAGAGAGGTGATGATCAACATTGCTTGCTTTATGAGTGAACTCAGTTGGGTAGTGTAGAAGATAAACAGAAGAGGTCCAAAAACAGAACCCTATGGAACTCCAAAAGTGAGAGTGGGATGTGAGGCTTTCGATATTTTTATGGAGAAAGAGAAGGAGAAAGACAGGAGTGTATCCAGAGGAGAGCAGTGTCAGTAAAACCGAACCAGGTTGAAAGTCTTAGGAGTAAGATGTTGTGGTTGATGGTGTAAGAGGCTGCTGAAATATTAAGGAGGCAGAGGCAAGAGACTTGTTGGTGAAAGATGGCAGAAACAAGCTTGTTGTAGAGATAAGTGAGTAGGAGTTCAGTTAAGTGGCGTTTAGTAAAACCAGACTGGCATGGATTAAGGAGTGAATTTGGAGCTAGATAGTCATTGATCCTGGAAAGGACAATCCTTTCAGTTAATTTGGAGATGAAAGACAGGTTCAAAAGGATTTCTTTGTCAAGTGACGATTCTTGAGAAGAGGGGTAACAAGAGACTGTTTGAAAAGAAGGGGGACATTATCAGTAGACAAGGAGAGGTTAACTATTTTGGTAATGATTGGAACAAGGACAAGATGCATAGTCTTTCAGTAATCAGGTAGGTATAGGGCCAAGTTCACACTGTTTGTTTGGAAGAGATTTTAGCAGATTTAGTACTTCAGTCTCTGACGTGGGTTGAAAAGCAGATAGTGAGCATCAAGTTGAGGAATGTGGGCAGTCATAAGTGGGAGAGAAAACATCAGGAGCTGGATTATTGGAGGTTTTGAAAAGGAGAGATTGAAGAGAAAGATGAGGGTACTAATCTTATCCTAAAAGAAGGAACAAAAGGAGTCCGATATCAAAGAGGTTGGAAGAGAATTTGGAAGCAGGTTGGGGGATTTCCAATGGAGGAGTTGATTAATGGTTTTCCAGAGAAGGTGAGGGCTAGAGGATCGGAGCAGACAAGTGATGAGTAAAATGTCTTGTTAGCTGTAGCTAGATGATGATGGTATTTATTTGTAGCAGATTTAAGGGCAGAGAGAAGTTACGAATCACTGGTGTGCTCGTAAGTGCACTCTAGGTCGCTGGAAAGATTTGAAGGCTTGGAGATAGGAAATGTACCAAGGATTGTTAGAGTGAGAGCAGGATTTGGTAATAATAGGTGTGCTTGTGAAAGAAAAGATATTTCAGGTCATAAACTGGAGGATAATGAGGTCAAGCGTGTGATTGTGAATGTGGGTGGGAAAACTGACATGCTGAGCTGAAGATAAAACGGTGAGGAATTCAGAAGCAAATGTGTTAGAGGGATTATCAACATGTATATTAGAGTCACCTGTAATCAGGAATTCATGAGGTGCAGTGGCTGCAGTGGAAAGGGTTGTAAATTCTTTCAGAATGACCAATGGAGGACTTGAATATGAGGATGGGGACGAATGGCGATATAAATTAAAGACTGTAAGATTTGTAAGAGGAAGTTTAAGTGTTATTGATGCACATTCGAAAGCGTGAAAACAATAACCAGGTGAGGTCCAACATTCTGTATCTCATATGGACCTGTTTAATGAATGAATTATGGTTAAGGACTGAAATTTCACTTGAACAATGATAAACTGATGCTCAGTTCATCATGATAACAGTGCTCTAAAATTCTTAAGATTAGGTTAGATGAGATAAATTAGTTAACAGTATACATAAACAACAAAGCAGGGTGCTGAAGCACAAAAATAACTGCCTTTATTATTCAGATCAGATCTGTCTAAGAGCTCCTTCCTATAAAATTCAACACACATACACAGATCATTACGTATGACAGCACGGCACACTCAGTGCACAAGAATTCCTCTCCAAGATGCACCACCTTTCGTTCAAGCGTGCTCATAGCCGGAAGAAGTTTCAACTGTCTCTCCATCCAGGCGCACATTTTCCGCTTCCATCGCCTCAACAGAACAACACGGCTTGCTTCGTGCTGGCAAATGCTTACAGCATGAAGCATATGTCTAAGTGTCACATCAGAGCCAGACTGGCTGTCTAGTGGGCACCCATATAGCCATATAATCCACGCACTAGTAAAACTTCTCATGGGCTGTGACTGATGATGTTCGACTTAAAGTCATCTCGCTGAGTCATCCGCTTAATTCAATCCGGCTTTGCTCGTTAAAATATCGGTCGGTTTCCTGATTCCATTCACGCTGAGTGCATAAGCCGGAGTGAAGTTTTCCAGCAGCCAGTTTACAGGTTGCCATAAAAACCATCAGCAGCTTGCGTTCGACTAATCAGATTATGTGATTGTAGGTCTCTGACTAATGGGAATAAAAGTTTCATCGCATCAACGGAACTTCTCCTCAATAAGCGAATGATGAATGAGCAACGAAACTAATAATCAACCAGCTAAATGAGTAAACAATATGACAAAGTGCTTCATACAGACTAACCAAAATTAAAAACCTATCCCTTCTTCATGACTTGCTGAAAATCGTCCATAGACTTTATGCAGTTACAGAATACAAGACTTACCAGACAAACCCAGGTATGACTTTCAACACTCCCTGCCAGGCCTTCTTATAGGCAACCACACCCTCTTGTATTTTGTACGGATCATCACACGCATCCCGTTTATTACCAACTATCAATCAAAAGCCTAGGGCCACATGTGACAGCAGTAATCTGTGTTTCATGCCTGGAGTTTCTCGCTCCGTTTTCTAAGACTTCACGCGACCAGTGCAGAATTATTTTCGCAGTGTTTCCTCTGCAGAAGAAATAAATAACTTCTGGACCAAGACGTGCCATTGCAAAACCGTCCTGCAAGTGCGTGGCATAAGAATAAGCCACGGATTATTGGAAGTGACACACAGGTGCTTTGATTAATACGTCGATGAGCGTTCAGAAACACAATCACCTCACACGAATCGATAACGGAATAAAGATGATGATTTTTGTCTATGGCCTACAGTGGCCATTTTTCACGGTAAATCTGTAGCAACTATGCGTTATGGTAAACAGCATTCAAGTGGATTAGGCGGCCATGATAAACTGCCAACCGGGCTCGGTGACTTGACCGTCAACACCCGTGGCTGGAATATGATGTAAATGTCCCACGTAATAAGAATAGCAGAGTACATTAGGAGCGTCTGACGACAAGAATGCTAATGAATTGTTTAAAATGATGTCAGAGGTCGAGACTGGTCAGACAGTGTCAACGAACATAAAAAATTCACAGGCTCGGGTGCCAGGTAAGGTCATTCAAGCAATGGTGAATTCAATCATGCAATGACAGTGGAAGTAGAAGTATTAGCAATGGCACAGTAAGTACAATTACTGACTTCCAGATACTAACTTAGGAAGCAGTAGTAGAAAATGTATTTTTAATGCTGTTATTATTAGTACTATAAGTTGATTTGTAAAGTGCAATACAATAATATTGGTTGGACAATAATAACATTTCAGTGCATTTATTATATTATACTAAATGCACTGAAATGCACTAAAGTACATAATTACTGTCAGTGATGGAGATGTAGCGGAATTATCTAATAATAATCTAATCTAAAGACTTCATTTATACCCAAGGCATCAGTCGTTGGTTGCTTCAAATGAAATTCACAATCAAACCATTATCTGTTGGAGAAGCCGGGTCGAAGTTCGATAGGTCAGAGAACCAGAAGCCAAGCTATGATGGGTAAGCAAGCTGAACGAGATGTGTCTTAAGTTTAGACCTGAATGATGTTAAAGAATGGACCGAATGAACTGACCTGGGCAGTGAAGTAGTTGTAACAGCACAGTAATACTTAATATTTGTAAAAAGAATGACTTATGGTAACGAAGGTAGTTAAAGACAGCAATGAAAATGTACAACAGTAAGAATGATACCTGGTAGTCATAATTTTACTTCAGAAATAAAATAAGAAATCAACAAGGATGAAAATGGCATTAAATTAAAAGCAGGCATCATGATTACAAATGTAAGTTTGTAGTTAAAATGGTGTTCTGTTGTTGGACTGCTGTGGTTAGTTCACCGATTATTTGACCTCTAAAAAGGTCAAATGATGCAAGCAAACACAAGTGTTACCTTTACTTTTACCCTTGACTCATATCCAAGATGGTGGTAACCAAGAGGATGACTAATGGCTTCTGTAAACTTGCAAATTGATTTACCTGTTCACTGAACACAAGCAGTGCCTAGTAGCATTCACTGAAGCCAAACTATTTTACCCTCATCAGAATAAAACAGAAACATCAGCATAAGCAAGAGCAAATGCAGCCAAGAGGGCGGCACTGTACCACCACCACCACCACCAGCAGAAGCAAGTGACAATAACACCAGAACAGAGTCAGAAGCAACGGAGCTGAAAATGACACAAACAAAGAGCAGAAGTAAAAGAACATTTGGTTGCATCTAATACAGAGTGGAAGCCAGTACAGGACGGCATCTTGTCTCATCATCATCACTACTATGCCCACAAGCAACTGCCTAAAGAGATACTGAACTAGAAGCATGCTTGAAAGGTAGCAGCTTAATAACCAACAGAAGACATACATGAGCAACAGCATCAGCACCTCAGAATTCACACAACAATGTGTGAGCTTTAAACCTGATAGTCTTACGAGCCTCAGCTTCAGCTTCAACTTCAGAAACAACCAAAACAGACTCATAACCGCAACAGCACCAAATACAACAATAGTCAGAGAAATCATTACCGTTAAAAAATCACATAAAGCAATTAGAGAAGCAAAAAAGTGCGATTTGGCTGCCAGCATGGAGTTATCTCAGAAGATGGCTAGAAGTTGATTGCACTCTTATTATCTGACCACTGCTTTTGGAAAATTAAAATTTAGAAAAGACAAGACGAGATGTAGGAATACCTATATCAGTTGTCCAGCACCATATGCTATCTGCGAACGAGCAATGAAGCTAATGAAGCTGAAGTTCAGACACCACATGGGAAGCAGCATGCAACCAAGTAACACAACAAACCATAACAGTACTCAAACACAACTGGACACCAGACACTAAAACCTGTATGGCTTGACAACAAATTGTCACCTTTACATGACGTGTTTGCGCACAAAGAAAAACCCATCCATAAAGTCCTCAACAGACCTGCCCCATTACTTACTTTCTTCAGATAAAATCTTTTAAAAGTGCACACTGGTAATAATAATTATTATTATTGTGATTTATATCATAATCATAATCCCAAGATTCCTACAGCACCCAATGAAAACCATGTCATGGGAACCAGCTTATTCACAGGTGCTGTCAAAACAAAATTCATAGGCCAAATTGTTCGGTTCCAGGTCAAGATCCAAGAGTGAGGCGGAGAGATAGCATGGCAGCTACAGTGGGTGATGTTTGGGATTGGAGGGGAAAGAGGGATGACAGGAAGAAGGGGAGTCAGGGTAGGATCTGTCAAAGAGGAATGTTTTCAGTTTTGAGTGAAAGGCCAATGCAGAAATTGCAAGTGGTGGAGCACAGATGAGTTCATATGATGGGTCAGATAACTGTCACAGTTCTGGGGGGGAGTTTATTCCAGAGTGGTGGGGCAGCTATGTCAAGATTTATTATTATTATCCATCAAGGTCTGGCATAGCAAAAGTACCTTCCACAGTACTATTGCTATGCTAGATCACACCGATTTCTAGTCATCCCAGAATTTTTCATTCTCTGGAGAATTTGATACATCCCAAGGGATCAGGTATACGTCAGGTAAAATAATAATAATAACACCTGTACTAACGCTCAAGGTATCAGTCGATGGTCCCCTGTAAGGCAAAACTGGTGCGCATTCTAAATTTCATTTTGAGTTTGGTTGAAAGCCAAGAGGGAAAACCGAGAAGATATGGAAACAGCCTACAGAGGAAGAGGTGAGTTTTTAGTCAATGCCTGAAAGTCAACAAAGTTACACCACATAACTTCAGTTACAAGATTAAATCACGTAAAGCATTTGAAGGAACAACTCTTTGCTTACTTGCAATCTGGAGGGAGGCGTTCCGACTGATAGAACTGACCCCAGTAAGTGGGTTAGTCGCATTGCAGTAGTAACTGCCGGCATCAGATCGGCTGTTCTTGCTGTGAATGACTCGTAAGAAGAAGAGCTGACCACTGGGCAGTAGCATTCGATGTGACAATGGGTTTTCATTGGCTGTTATCACTAGCTCCCCATTGCGGTACCACGTAATGACTGGTGGTGGATCACCCTCTGCCTTGCAGTTGAGCGTGGCTGGTTCATTTCGACCCGTGTACAGATCTTCTGGGTGTTCGACAATTCGTGGGTTAGTAATCTGCTGAACCGCTACAATGTACAATTTTTAGTTTGTACTTATCATGTGAGCTGAAACCAAGCGATATTTTAAGCAAAGCATCTGCCAAAAAAAGTATAAAGTCAATTTAAGATTTTCTTCCTCACAAAATGCTGCAAAGATAACCCTTCAAGCTGCACTAAAAGGCAGCAGGCCATAAAATAATTGTGAAAGTAGGGTGGAAATGCAGCAGAATAAAACAGATTACAAATAAGTGTACTTTCCTGAATTCAATACTTCTTAATTACACAAATACAGGTGTGATTTGTGATGCATGGATGCAGTGCAGAAAGACATATGGGCAGAAGCGCAGTGACTGAGAAAAATATATCAATCTGGGAGATGGTCAGGACCTAGGAGGAAGCTTTCCCCTCCCCTATAAACTGAACAATGCACATAAGATGAACAAGACTTACCCCAATTTAAAAATACAGCCATTGCCAAGAAAAATTCTGAGCAGCAGCAAAATAAAAAAGGCTGTCAGGATATAAATACAACTAATCGTTGCTTTCCTTGCAGATACATGACTGAATTAGCACAGCCATTTTGCTTTGAAAACCTATTAGAAACTCTAGCTGCTCTTTAAATAAGAAAGTGCTTTCAAAAAAGCTCACGGACAAAGGCTCACTCCAAGTTTAAAAATCACAGTGGTTCTACGTTACTGTCTTGCAGGTTGTGCTCCATCTTATCTCAGGAAGTTCCATGTCTCTGTCTCATCCAACCCTGGCCAGAGATCCCTTTGCTCTGCTGCAGAGGTTGATCTGGTAGTTCCCTCACCCAAACTTCCACGGTGCAGCATAAAAGATTCACTGTGGTTGGTCCAACTTTCATGTCATAGGTTGTCAATCAACCTATGACATGAACTGCTTGATCTTTCTTTATCTCTATTCTGTAAGCTCTTGAAACCATTTTGTTCAATCAAGGTTTTCTGTCCCTAGGCTGGGAGCACCTCTGACGAGTTCCTCTTGAAACAAAGCTTCGATTACAGTCTGGATGCATTTACGAGCAACTATTTTATCCGTGATTCCACAAAACGTGATGTAGCATCATGTCCCCCAAAGCTATTAACTCTAACAAGCTGTGTTTGTTAACACACGGTACAAAGAACACAGTTGTCAACAATGACACCAAGTGGGCCACCTTCGGGGCCAGTGAACATAGCTGTCTGGGCCGTTTTATACAAGGCCTGGTTTACACCACGTTTCAATGGCTTGTCCCAGTCAATTTCTTGTTAACGGGTCCACACTGCACAATTACAATTAAACTTAAATTACTACCTCTTGTACTAGATGTCATGCCATTCGGGTGGGCATTCACAGAACAGTACTTAGGTCGTAATTCTATCAAAAAATTTAAGTGGACCACCAGCTGATAGAAAAGTCAGTTTATTTAATTATTGAATACAAAGACTTTATTTCTGTTATTACTGTTGCTAGAAAAAGTAGGAATAGGAGGAAGGAAGGAGGAGGAAAAGGAGGGAGAATGAGGAGGAGAATGATAAGAAAAAGGTGGAAAAGAAGAAGGAAGAGAAGTAAAAGTAAGAGAAAGAAGGCTCAGCTTAAGAGGGGGTGACCTCTCCCTCGCCATTAGATCTTCTCATCAACACAGTACAGTTAAATGGCCATGCACCGACCCAATCCAATCTGACCTGATTCTACCTGGCTAGATCCAATTTTTCCAGTCAAACTGGAATGCATCAGTTCAGATTAGATCGTTGTATGATAATTGTAATTGTAACTGTAACTACAACAATTTATACAGCATCGAGAGTAGCAAGCTACTTCAAAGGTGCTTTACAATGTCAAATGTCAATGTCAATGCAAAAGAGTGCAATAATGAATAATATATGGACGATGTACAAAATCAAATGCTGATACTAGAGTTAGACAGTAAACAGAAAATTTTAACTGTTAGCAGATAATAGATGGGATCTCAAAAGTCTCTTAAAAACAAAAACATTCTCAGCTTGATAGAAAAACACCCAGTAGGAAACGCAATCAGTCTCAACATGTTAAAAATTCTTCCATCTGATCGGATCAGATGGGGTCAGTGTATGATACTCAGTTGGCCTACTTACTTCGACTGTACCCTATTAACCCCGATAAAGTGGCCCATGTCAGAATCGCATGACGTCATGACCTGCCACTAGAACCAGGTCATAACATCATGATTATGCCAGTGACCAGCTATACACAAACATATGTGTCTATGCATATATATACATATATAAAACATACAACAATAATTATTACATCATTGTAATAATTATTATAATACACATAATATTAATAAATTATTAATCTACATGGCTTATATGTAACATATTTATATAACTTACATACGACGTCATCAGCTATGTTTGCAGCAAACTTACACTGACCTGATCCAACCCAATGTGATCCAATCCGACCCTATCAGGCTAAAATGTTCAGAGTGGAGAAATTTTCTGGGACCGGTTACTCAATCAGCTGACTGACTAAAGCTGGCAACGTACACCAACCCAATGTTTCCAGTTCGAATTGGATCGTATTGGATCAGTTTAGCATATGGCCACCTTTACGTTATGGGGTGACAGCATAACACAAAACTTGAAATATCTTTCTGCCCTGCCCTAGTGGGAAGTTGTACCCCTGACCTCTGAGTTGACAGTCCAGCAGTGACACTTTGATATCCTTATCAACAGAGGTATCAGGCATGTAAAAATGAGCAGAAATTACTTACAGTAATGGAAGGTGCACCTATGTGAAAGTCAGAACTCTTAGATGTTCCTTGAACCTGTCCTATACTCGACCACTACCTTATAAAACATATTGCATTATATAAGACAGTCAAAATGATCATGCAACCTTCCGGTCAGGGTGCCAAACAAAAGTTATGAAAGAATGCTTTTCTCTGCAGCGATCTTTTAAATAAACAAAGTATGAAATGCTAGCACTGAAATCTGAAACAAAAAGACAGACACGTAGCATATTCATGCCAGATTTCTGCATTCAGAAACACCATACCTGAGCCTGCCCTGATTCAGATCAAACTTTGCCAAATTCTTGATTTACCAAAAGCAACTAAGCTGGCTCTAAGGATTAATCACATTTTCTCATGGAATCAAAATGCAGGGTTTATGTTTGTGCCTGGCTTTGAAACATCAAAGACCGGAACATTTTGTCTTAAGGTATTTCGACAGACTGTGTACCAAAATACACGAGCACACTCCTATGGATTTGCACCACCTCCAAGCAGTGCAAGCTCCTGACAGCAAGATCAAGAGTTCAAAGCAAAAAATTGCCTGACCATTCAGTCGTTTGGTCGGCCAGGATCGCTCAGCGCAGCCTGAAGATGATGACGAGGGGGGGGATTCCTGGAAAACTGTCTTAGGTCGAAAGACAAGGACTGAAGCAATCCATTACAGAATGACAAGTCGAAGCCACTGACAGCCCATATATTTTAAACAGACTTCCATCAATGTATCAGCAGAAATAATTGGCCAATTTCATATCTGGAACTATTCTCGGAATTTCCTGCAGTGAAGTTCTGCAGTCTGTGTGGCCTTTAATCATTGGCGAGCCTTTTAGGAGGTTTTCTAAGCTCAACTGATTGAAATTTGCAGAGAACTAAAGCGTTTGTAACCTCAAGCCTCCAAAAACGTGGAGGCATTTCACACAATAAGTTTCCTCATGAAATGTTGAGGAAATAAAAATATGACCTACCAATGAATTGTGGGTTTTAAATAAAATAAATCAAATGACAAATAGTTGTTCTATAAAACTGCACCAGCAACATAGAAAAGAATGTAAAAAATTTAACAGTTAAAGAATGATATAAGATTCAAAATCCATTGCAGGAAACAAAAAATTAAATGCCAAAACATTTCAAATGTTAGTACTGTCATGGGCCACACCAGTAATCATTGAAACGCATTGGCAGTTAACTTTTGATGTTTTCATGCATCATTTCTATTGTGTCAACTGTAACATTAATTCTTATTCTTTGTTTATACCTTAACCGTATTTCTCAAACTGTTCCAGTCTCTAACATCACCCACTGTAGCCGTCTGACTGTCTACTTATCATCCACTGCAGCCATCTAACTTTCTACTTACCATCCACTATAGCCATCTGACTGTCTACTTACCATCCACTTTAGCCATCTGACTGTCTACTTATCATCCACTGCAGCCATCTAACATTCTACTTACCATCCACTTTAGCCATCTGACTGTCTACTTATCATCCACTGCAGCCATCTAACTTTCTACTTACCATCCACTATAGCCATCTGACTCTACTTACCATCCACTCTAGCCATCTAACTTTCTACTTACCATCCACTTTAGCCATCTGACTGTCTACTTATCATCCACTGTAGCCATCTGACTGTCTACTCGTCTGAGCGTTGAATCTTGACCTGGAACTGAACATGACTTATTTGCCTCACTGATTTGTTTGGACTAAGTGCTTGTGAATAAGCTGTTTCCTGTGACTTGGTTTTTTGGGTGCCAAAGAAAATCCAGAGATTATGATTACCATACTTAAATTTTCTTCCAAAATTCTTCATCCTACTGAATCAAGCAGTAATACAAATTTCCATTTCTGACGCCTGAATCAAATGGAAAGCAGAATGTAACCATGTAATATCACAAAACTGTCTACAATGCTTGCACAAGAAGCTGTTGGAGGTGATGTAAACAAACCCATACGATCTCAGTGTCTAGTTAAAATGCCCAGTTTATTCATTACCAGCTGATGTTCTAAAAGACTTGTGAAATGCCAATGACAACATGCAGTCAGCCCGAATCCAACTGATGGCCACCTTTCATGGTTGGCTACTGATGCTGCATTCAGAAAACTTAACCCCAAAGTCTATGTAAGCTGCTCTGAATAACCTCATGGCTACATAATGAAAGCATTCCTGCAGATTAGGTCTGACCTGCATCACTAGGAGGTTTGTGCTATACCTGGTAAAGTACAGAAATGGCTTTGGCCAAGCAGTCATTTGTGAATGCTGAGCACCAAAAGATCAAGAACCTCCTATATTTTCTGTTGGATTTCACTCTGGAATTCTCTGACCCACAGAACCGAAGTTGCATTTACTTATTTCACAAACGGATTATAAAGCTCAGGTTGGCTTAATCACAGTCTGCTAACAAGTCAGAGTCAATAAATTCAAATGATTGAACATTTTATGTATTCAAATGGTCTGAATCTACATTTGGAATTTTCCTCACTTTAGTTCTAATCATTTATCCAATCTCTAGAATATATGGTAGTGCATCCACGTCTGTCTTAGAACTTATGATTTACAGTTATGTTTAATCTGTCTTTCCTTCTGGTTGGAATTAATCCTTGCTAAGGGAGGGGTCAGCCACACAGTTATGTTTAACGACCAGTTCTAAACTATTTCCCCTTGCTCTCAGCTGTGATACTCTTAGCTCCCTCAAATGTGTTTCCTCAAACTTTCACCCATGATTCCTCACACCTCAGAATCTACAACCACAATAGTATAATTTGGTACCAGCAAAAGCTTGGAAGTAAACAGCAAGTCCTACGATGCACTAGCCCCATGTCCAGGACCATGAGTTTCATCCATTGCTCGCTCATGGGCCAAGACAAGGAGATGAGTGCCTCCCCAACGTTTCACTTGTGTGATATGGGATACTTTACAACCACAATCCTTTTCAGCTCCTATGGATTTTCACTCAGTTTTGATTTAGTGCCAATGACTGTCACTCTTCATGATTCAACCACTTGCACTGTAACTGATGAGAACCCTTGGCAGGCTCTGACCATTCATGACTGACAGCTGTCACATTGCTCCAGAAATATCTAACTCGATGCAATTCAGAGAATCCATTGTTCTACCCTCAGTGAGTAACATTGGTAAGTAATCTCCTCGTAGAAAATATAAATCAAGCAACATGAAGTAAATGTAGAAATGTACAACTGAAACTGTTTGCAACTGTCATATAAGCCTACATCCAGTGTTTGAGCACCTCAGGAATCAGAGCAAAATGCAATTACTTCATACAAATCTCATAAGGGTCAGACAGCCCCAGCAAGGCGAAGGTTGTATATAAATCGCATGAGGATTTCCATAATGAAGCTCACGCTTCCTAGTAATGCCAGAGTCCTGGTAATCCGTTCAAAGTCAATGCTCGTCACTTTATGGGCCACAGAAGCAATGGCATGTTACGGACCAGCATTTCCCACAGAGGGCAGCCATAAATTCTGGCCTGGCACAGCAGTCAGCTGCACTGAATTGACAGGGCATCGACATTCATTCCCTCAAAGTAGAATTCCTTGGAAGTTCCCGCACAATGCAAGTTCTTCACACCATGAACCATGTTAACATTTGATCTACGACAGCACATATTTATTACTGTCAACCTAGCTCAAGCAGTACTGAAGAACTGCGGCCGTGGCTTGATCCTACTCAATTCTCCATGGATCAGTCAGGGCAAAAGATAAATCCAAAGCCATTGTGGTAGGAATTAGCAAATGTCAAATAAAGTCAAATCAGGCTAAGGCCCTCACTCAGGCTGCAGATGTCACAACAAAAGACAGTTTTAGACAACTGTGCAATTCAAATAAGTAAACTGGTAAAGTTTCAAACCCTCTGGAAATATCCACCCAGCTCAGTGATAATGAGTCCAAAACACCAAGCATCATTCTCATACGAAAATTTCCAGAGACGCTACCGGGTAATACAGGAAGAGTTACCTTTAGCTCATTCAGGGTATGATTTGGAGGCAGAGATGTGAGAGTCAACATAGTATTCCATGCCTTGACAAATATTTAACAACTGAATGAGCCAGAATATCCTGAGAAAAGTGGAGGCAGAAATCCACCCAACTCCACCGTGGCCCCCACTCAAAGTGCAATCAGACTCTGCTGATCAAATTTCAAGCCCATTTGAAACCATCATTGTCACAGATGAAAAAGCCACAGCCAACATCAGGTAAAGAACCTCTTTCTAAAATTTACAGGCAAGTCGAAGGCTATTTTCCATGAACCCACCAAGAACACTACATGTGGACTACAATTAAACACAGGGTGGTGTATTTAAAAGCTTGGAGAATATTAGGACAAAGCTATTTCAGCTTTAGTAGGCAGCAGAGTTCTCTGAATTCAGAAGAAACGCTGCCAAAGAATGGTAACAAGAGTTAAAGCAGAAGATTCTTGGCATGATGACATTGGCAGTGTTTAGCACAAGGTTTACTGATTGTAGAAAAAGGCCTTTATCATCATTCAATCATTGCCCACTAGCACAAATCACCATATCTCAGTGTCATTGATTCTGCCTAGTTCTTATGACATTTCTGAAACTTATTCAAAATTCTGTTTATTGTAACAATGCAAACAAAATTCTCTTCTGCAAGTTCTCTTCTGCAACTGCTTTAGTAACTTTTCTTTAGAAAATGCCTTCCTTTTCTGGAAGCAGAAAAGCCTAAAATGACTGGCATAAGAAGAATATTCTGATTTTATAAGAGCCAAGAAATGAAGCCTTATGGTACACTGGTGCATGCATGAAACACACACATTAGTACTGAGTCATAGAGAAATGTGAGTTAGGAGTGATCACAGAGGCACATTGAATGTCATCGGGTAAAAGAAACTTCAATTAAACGTCTGAAGTATGGTGTCTTGCAAAGGCTGTACCCGATCAAAATGTAAATCTTACGCGATTCATCGCTCCAACGTGACACAAAAGTACGTTAAGACACCAATCACTGGCAGAGCGTTTTCTCAATGGGCCCATGAAAACCGTGTGAATACGGATGTCATTGTCTCGCCGGCATAATACAATGGGATCTGTTCGTAATAGTGATAAACGTGCTGTCAGGTCAGCCTGTGATGCAGATTAGTAGAAGACTGTGGTCATCAGACAGCGGTGTTCCCTCTTGACTCGAAATAACATTTGCACACAGACAATATCCTCCTGTCAACCATTAAGAAACTTATAGCAGAGCACTAGCCTGCGCTAGATAAAAGCATTCAATCTTCTGGAGCTTGGCCAAGTCGCATTGGAAGCAAGGGCAAACAATGGCCGCATGCTTTAAACAGCAATTTTAAGATGCTGTGTGGGAAAGTAGGGTAAAAAACACTGACTAAATGGCAATATTTGTCATATCTGCATAACTAAGTAGGCGTTCTTCGCTCAACTGTCGTCCACATTTCCATTGCTAGCCTAAGTCTCTCTGTTGCTGAAAAGCAAGCATCACAATTCTTTTGCTCGATTTACTTGGTAACATATTTAAAGAGATCATTCCAGGCCTCAAGGTGCTAAAAACTTTTTATATCAACAAAAAATGAGGCAAAGTTTGCATTAACACATAAGATGATTAACTGCAAGATGCCTCAAATCAAACCAGTAAATTCCAGAACCATGATTCTTGTTACCAATACTATTTTTACTAGTAAGTGTATTGAACTGCCATCATCTGTTATTTTAAAAAGATGTTTCTCTCAATGTCCACATAATTTTTACAGTATTAAACCTGAAATTTCAGTTGGGATTCAATCCTGCATGTAATGGTGAAAGGCTCATTCATTACACAGGCCTGCATATTAATGGTTTCCAATTTTTTTCTTCACCGTTCTAGGTGTTTTCATTGGTATTCAGTTAGCTGAATTCAAACATGCACGGGTTTTTCCTCTATCACGTACGGTTTTTTCCACAAGTGAAGACAAACATCCAGGAAGACCTAGCAGAGTGGAAAACGCTTATTTACAAAGAACTTAAAAATTGTTACAATGAACTCAGCTGGATTTTTCATTCATTCATTTGTAAATGTTTGTCACAGGTGCCGAGAAGTCAGAAATCTTTATAATATCTTTTCTTCTTCCCTTCAAAGCTCCTTTTAGAACTGTTTCTCTTGTACACTGCTTGCGGTTCTTCCCTATGCAACATCCAGCAGTAGTCTGCTATCATGTTAACGTTCCACTGACCCTGATACCTCCGTTCCATTTCCTTTATGTCCTGGTGGAATCTCTCTCCTTGTTCTTCACTGACAGCACCTAGATTTTCTGGGAAATAGCTTAGATGGGAGTTCAAAAAGTGGAGCTTCAAGCTCATTGAGCAGCCCAAGGCTTTCAGGTTCTTCATCATGTTTCCTACGATGTTCTCGAAGTCACTGTCTCTATAGTTGCCAAGAAACTTCTTTACCACTTCTTTAAAGGATTGCCAAGCCGATCTCTCAATTTCTTTCATTTTGGTATCAAATATCTCGTCCCTCATGAGTTTTCGAATGTCAGGACCGACGAAAACCCCTTCTTTCAGCTTCGCTTCTGACAACCGTGGAAACTTGCTTGCAAGATACTTGAAAGTATCACCATCTTTTGGAAGGGCTTTCACAAACTGCTTCATGATGCCAAGTTTGATGTGAAGTGGAGGTAAGAGTACTTTTCTTGGCTCCACCAAAGATTCGAAGTGCACGTTCTTTTCTCCTACTTTTAGTGTCCTGCTTGGCCACACCTTCTCAGTCCAGTGCTTGGCTTTAGCACGGCTATCCCATTCGCAGAGGAAACAGGGGTACTTGGTGTAGTCGCCCTGTTGACCAAGGATCATAGAGATCACTTTAAGATCGCCACAGATGGTCCATTCGTATTTCTTGTAGTTCAGTTTGGTCAGGATGAAGGCTAAATTGTCATAGTTCTCTTTCAAATGAACGGAATGTCCAACCGGTATAGAGGCGTATTTGTTGCCATTGTGAAGAAGGACAGCTTTTAGACTTCTTTGTGATGAGTCAATGAAGAGTCTCCAATCCTGAGCCTCATGCTGAACTCTGAACATTTGCATCAGACCGGTAACATCGGAGCAGTAAACAAGTTCACCATCTTGAGAAAAGTAAGGCACGTAGTCTTTCTCTCGGTTTCTAAACCAACTAAAAGAAGTTCCAGGAGTCAACAAGTTCTTCTCCTGGAGCCTAGAACCTAGCAACTGAGCGGAATCTTTCGAAAGAGCCAGATCTCGAATCAAGTCGTTCAATTGTGATTGTGAAAACAGTTCGGGCTCACTGCTGTCGTGTGGAAATTCCTCATCAGAATTGCCATCTGACTCACTCCCCGATGGCCCACTCACATCGCTTAGGCTTTCTGGAGACAAAGGTATGGGAATGCCAGGTCCATGAGACACAGGGCGCAGTGCAGATTCCAGGTTCGGGTAGCAGATTTTGTCTTTGTTTTTTAAGCTGTATCCCTGTATATTGCACGAGCAAAAGTAACAGTCATCGCTGTGGTTTCGGGGCTCCCTCCATATCATAGGCACTCCGAAACGAAAAGATTTCACCTTACCCTTAGACCACATGCGCAGTCCTTCCACGCAACTGGAACAAACTCGATGTGGGGCCCATGCCTTGTCCTGGTCTCCAAGCCTTACACCGAAGTATGCAAAATACGCTTTCTCAACAAAGTCCGTGACCTTCCGCTCTTGCTTTTTCACTAACAGTTCGCCACAGATATAACAAAACCTGTCAGGAGAATTAACACATCCTCTTGAAGCCATGACAGTCATAAATGTATACACCAGACTTAACCCTTTCACGTCGTTAATGTAAAAACCGGACTTAACCCTTTCAGGCCGAGGTTCAATTTCGCATTTATGAAAACATGACAAGAATTCGGGTGTCTTCATTACTACATTATAATAAAATATATTTTTCATTATCAAATGGCCATACAAGGAAGCAGCAACAAGCAGAGTCACAGTTTTTCTCCATATTTTATTATACGTATGAAAATTGCAAATGTTATCTAATCTAATGGCTTCTATAGCGCCGTTAGCATAATGTACAACATATCAGCTGGCAGTTGCTTCAAGTGAAATCAAAGTCAAGAATCATAATCCACTGGAGAAGCCCGGTCAAAATCTGACAGGTCAGCAAAACGGTCGGTTAGCAAAATCGAACAGGTAAGGTTCATGTTCTTACCTGAACAATTGTAAAGAACTGACAAAATGCACAGAACTGGGCAGTGCATTCCAAAGCCAGCTACCAAAAAGGCCTGACAGCCCAACCCTACTTGGGTGTGGGGTACAACAAGAGTCAAAGTATCCACTGAACGAGTGCAAAATGGCATGCGGGCTTAGCAGGAACTGACACAAAATTTGGTCCATCTGTAATAAACAGCTGAACAACAACAGAGTGACAAAGGCCAGTCTTTTAAGAAGACTGTAGAATGTTGCCTGCAAAGTAAGGTAAGTAAGATTTCATTTCTGACACATCTCATTTAGCAACTGAGTCTTTCAAAGGCATTGTCTTGAGGGACAAACTGAAGGCCAAACAATACAACTATACTTCAGTCTCTGCATGCAGTCTGATAACATGCCACCCAAGGTTACATGTGCACGGTTTTCAAAAAGTCAGAAATATCAATACATGGTGATATTACAGTTTTTGATATTTATATTTATATTTACAGTCATTTATATTTACAAAATTAACAATAAATAATATCTACTGTCATCTGACATCAGTATAACCTGAAGTTGGATAACCTGAAGTTACATTCAAACAACATTACTTATTATGCACATGTAGCATATCAGCATATCTGTACATGGCAATTTATATGTGCACATAATTTATGTATGTACATTGTAATCGTAAACTCGAGATTTCTACAATGTCCAATGAAAGCTAAATTGCGAGAACCAGCTTATTCACAGGCACTCAGTCAAAACAAAATCGACAGGCAAGAAGGGTTCGTTTCCAGGTCAAGATCCAAGAGTCAGAGAGGCAGGCAGTCAGACAGCTACGGTGGATGGTGTTTGGAATTGGATCTGGATGGCAGACAAAGGGAAGAGGATATATGTACGTGGATACGACACTGTATGTATATAAGATGTGAAGAAATGCCCTGGTATGGCAGAAACAAGAACAAAACTTGCACATATAATAACATCAGCTAAACAGCCAACAACATTTGTCTCTGCGATCAAGACTAAAAATTGATTATTTTTTGTTGAGAGCCGTTTAATTAGAAACTGGCTGAGGCTAATGGAAAGGTCCCATATGCCAAAAGCAAGGATTATTTCAAATGGGTGATTAGCTAGTGTCTTTCTACTCGCCATCTCCTACACAGATTAATCTATGCTGCCAGGTAACATTGCGTGTACCCAAGGCGTACACCAGCTTGTATACGACACCTGTACTTTCCTTTGATGTTCATGTATATATTTTTAGCTTTATTAGACAGGCTTTATGATTACTGTAAACTGATGATTTTCATCTAGTATTAGCCTGCTCTGAATGTTGCTGTACTCTGATGCAATTTAATGTCTTGTAACATTAGGTGACATACCAGTAAGTTCCAGTAGTCAGATATTCAAGCTGCACCAAAAAAACTTGCTTGACTAATACAAGGCAACAAGAGGAAGCATCATAAGCGAGAGATCAACGAATAGGACATAGCTGCCTCAGAAACAACGAACAGAAATGGATATTAGTAGGTGGAGACAACAGACTCCCAATGACAATTTGGAATCAAGAACCACAATTAGATTACAAACTTGAAGCACTGCCAGATTCTAAATGCTAGGAAGCAGAGATTTTGGAGGACCATAGCAAAGAACTCAGTTGCATTTATGCTAAGACAAATTCGGTTCTGAGTCATCTGGTCATGTGCTGTGGCGATGCATACATCAGAGGGCAGTTCAGCAGCTGGGTGAACTGAAAAAGATTGGTATAATCGGTTGTCACCTGCATATGCATGACTTTGGATATTAACGGATGATATGAGGAAAACACTGGAGTAGAATGCACAAGAGTCAATAACAGCGACAGAGGACTGAAGAACACCGTAAATGTTTTGTGCAGGAGAATTTTTTAGGACACAAACTTAACACTGAATGCTGTAACAAAGACCTTACAGGCATGCGTTTAACCACGTATCGACTGAAAAATTAGTCCATAGCATGTTTATATCCATGCTTGTAATGTTGTGTGTGCATGTATGTATGCATGCAAGCATGTAATGTTGAGCACATATATATATATATGTATGTTTAAAATTGCATGTATGTTTGTATGCAAGCATGTAATGTAGAATACACATATATGAAATTTGTATATATGTATGCTTGTATGCATGCATATAATGTCGTCCATGCATATATGTATATATGTATTTATGTATGTATACCTGTATGCATGCATGCAATGTTGTGAATATATGTATATAAGCATGAATGTTTGTTTGTAAGCAAGTAATGTTGTATGTATGTATTTATGTATGCAAGCATTCAAGCATTTCTGTATTGCCTTTTAAGAACCTTTCAAAACTGCTCCTCATTAGTCGAAACAATCTTTGAGTTCATCATGAACAAGCTCATGTACGTTGAGAAATGCTCAAATAACACTAGAGTGCAATCATCAAATCAAATTTCAGCACTTCTGTGGCACCATTACACCGAAGCACAGGCCATCACTGATACTTTGCACCTGGTCTTCCACTTAAGTACAAGGAAAATGCCCATAACTTAGCAGATGACAGAAAGAAGGGAAGAAGCCAACTGCCACAATGACAGGTAAAGAATACCAACATGGGCAGAAATCCTATTTACTCGACGTTACTCATTAAGCATGAGAGTTTTTACCTGGAAACTATCAGCTGATCCAGTAGCAAGTGCTGAGGAATGAATAGCTTAAAATAACCATGCCGCTGCAGCAGCTGCAGCATCAGCAGCATTAATACCGTGCAGGAATTTTTTGCATCTCTAGAGATATCATTATGGTTGTATGAAATGCTTAGCTGTTTGAAGCATCTCTGTTGCTGTTGTTCTATAATGACCTCTTCTTTCTCAATGACCATTTCCTGCTTTCAGACCGATTCTGACACTGTTGACAGACTATAGTGTGGTTGGAAAATTTTCAAAAATTACCTGTTATAAAAGTACATCTATGAAGGTGCATACATCCAGATACTTTCTTCTGATTATTACCGTATATATAAAAATATATATATACATACATTACATACATACATATATATACATATATACACACACACATATACATACATATATAAGATCAGAGGATCATGTTCAAAGTATCAGTGAGGGCTTGTGCTGCTTTCATGTAATTCCTGTTGGTACTACAGAAGTTCTAAAATTCGATTCGGTGGTTGCACGGTGATAATACATGCAACACATGGCTGAAGCATAATTCTGGAATCTTCCAAAACCTGGGACCGACACAAGATTTACAGTCGGTTAAGAGTTAACACCAAATCTGCCTTTAAGTTATCCTTAGCCATCCAGCTACAGGTCATCCATTCAAGGATGCCTCTGTAACAAGTTGATGGGCATTCAGCCAGCGAGATCTATCCAGCAGGCTCACTAGGACTGGTAAATAGTCAAGACTGGCAAAATGACGAAATATCACTGACGTGATCCAGGAAATTTGTAACCAGGACTCAGTGCCTGACTACGCCATGTTTGCTTTCAGGAATCGGACACCACTCGCGTCCAAGGAGGCAGGCGAACTGGTTGCTGTCAGCACTTGTTACTCTCAGCAAAAAACTGGTTCTAATGCCTCTGAACAGCCACAAACAGAACGGCAAATGCTTCGTCAATGGCAACTAGTGTTTTCGTGATATCTGACAAAGAACAACATCAACCATCAAGTTCCAAGTCAATGTTATGGGAATAAAACTAGCCAAGCAAGAAACAAAATAATGCATGCACAAAGATACATCATGCTCAGCGTCAGTGGCAGAAAAAACCAGGTCAATTAAGTGCACCACACATATACACACGCACACATGCACACAAACACACACACACAGGCACACACACATACAGAAAAACTCCTCATGACACAGACCGACACACATGCACACACACATATACACACACACACACATACAGAAACATGCAGAACTCCTCATGACACAGACACACAGATACACAGAGAAAAACTCCTAACACACACACACATCACAGAACACATACCCTATTTACACATATACATTTGAATGTATAAATGAAATAATGGCATCAACATATAATATTACTATACTGTGCAGTCTAAAATTTAGAAGACCAAGAACACTCTTCTCAAAATAAATTTCAATCTTTTGCGAAAAGCACAAAAAAGCAGAAAACATGCAGACTCCGGCATAACACAGCAAACTCACATACACACAGACACAACACATACAGACACAGACACAGAACCATACAGACACAAAAAACATACAAACACAGAAACATGGACACACAAATAGCCAGCGACACTGACAGACAAAGGCAAACACAGAAACAAAGCGCAAAGCCAAAGACATGCACAGACAGAGAAACAAAAACACAGACACACATACAAAGACAGACAGACAAAGACATACAAAGATATGCAAAGACAGACAAAGACACATATACATCAGCACGCACAGACATCGGCACACAGACATAGGCACACACAGACGTACATACAGAAACAGAGACATACAAAACAGAATAAGACAAGCACATACAAAAACAAAAATATATACACACTTAGACAGATGCAAACAAATAAGGACACAGACAGACAAAGACACACAGATATAGACACAAAGATATAATGGCATACATAGTCATAGACAAACACAGGTGCAGACACATAAACAGACAGACACATAAACTGACAGACACATAAACAGACAGCCACATAAACAGACAGCCACATAAACAGACAGCCACATAAACAGACAGACACATAAACTAAAAGACACAGAGACAGAGACAGGCACTGGCAGAATAATGACACAGAGACATGCAAAGAAACAGACAGAGACACACACAGACACAGACATACAAAGATAACCATTCCAAGAAAAACAGATAGAAACAACAAAAACAGTCATAGTCAGACAATCACACACGCACACACAAGCATGCACACAGCTACAACCTAGAGACACACATACACAGAGACATACACACAGGTACAAAGTAACAGACACAGACAACCATCCTGCGGCAGAGGGGCATAGTCAGAGGTAAACAAGAGCTAATCAGTCGGACTGTGGCCAAGGGCCAAAAGTCACTGGTCAGCCACTGGTCAAACAGACAGACAGACAGAAGCATCGACTGACTGTGACTGACTGGTCACGTAATCACAGATAAGTTGCAGAGGGGTTTGATTTGTCAGGTGTCAGGTATGCTACAGGGGCAGATTAATTCAGGCTAATCTGATGGACTAAGGGAATTAATTCTGGTTACTCTGCATCAGCTGCACAAGCCATAGAAACATATCATATGAAGATATAGAGCATCATCATCATCAGAATCAGATGGGAGTGGATTGCCCCTTTTGCCTTCACAGCAAGCAATACATAAGACCAAGAAAGGAACAAAACTAAGCACCTTTTACAACTCATTCACCTAGAAAAAGTGAGCATCTGGATTCCTAAGAAGTGCCACTTCAACTACTGGTAATAATTTGCTCTGCTCAGTCGCTTCTGTCATTTCGTTTTCATCTTAACGTTTACCTCTTTCAAATTGCTTATCCACCTTAGGCTGCCTCTCTGTCTTGTGGACTGACCTGGATATTGACCCGATTGTGGCTTGGCTTTGGTGCACCATTGGTTGATGCCTTGTGCATTAGACACCAGCACATTAGAAGTTGCTAATTATTATTATTATTATTATTAATTATCAATACCTTGAAATTATCAGATGATTTTGAAAAATATTTGAAACAAATTATAAGCAAAAAGCTGACATTGCAAGTGTCAGCATGATTTTCAAGTTGCTACAGTCAAGACCCATTTATGTGCAGTTGTTATCAATTGCACGCTAATGAACTGCAGGCTAAGTGGGGCATGCTCAAATATAACAGTGCATGATTCATGAAAGTCTTAGTATGGCTAGAAAGCTCAAAGACATACTGTCTCAAGTGAAGGCACTTGCACTGTAGCCTGCTACCAGAAAATTTTGTCCAATTACCTGGAAAGGCTATATTGCTGTACTGCTATGGGCAAAAATAAATGATTTCATACCAGAAAATTTATGTTGCTGGCTACCCTAACATCTACCATTTCGAGACGTTATTTAAAAGTGAAGTCCCTGAACTGTACTGCCAAGCCAATCAGTGCACAGAGGTTGTACCTTGGCCGAAAGAGCAGCTAAGCTCCTGTGGGTGACAGCCAGACTGTCTACGGCAGGCAAGGGTATAAGTACTATAATTTATCTCTGCTACAGCTGCTACTAGTTGTGGTCCCTTTATCCGTCTAGTTAGTGGAGATAAGTGCAGGTAAGTTCATCTGCTTTGGAACTGTATTACCCCTGCAGAGCTTAAACCCAGCAAATGTTGCTGTCTATTCAGGCAGCTGTTACAGTTTATACAAGCTATCTTAAATTATGACAAATGTGACTGAATATTAGCAAGTGCAGCACATGCATTGATTTTACAAAAATTCTGCCATGTAGCACTACACAGCAGGTTCCTGTTAGGACTTTTGCATATTAATGTGTCTTGTGTGTTAAATCAGGAGCCATGCTGCAACTGAGTGCTAAACGGATTTGCATGGGCTGTGCATAAATGGGACTGCACTGTATTTTACAGTGGTCACATTTAATAATAATAATAATAATAATAATAATAATAATAATAATAATTAGTAATTTCTAATGTGCCGGTGTCTAATGCACAAGCTAAGCTGCATTCAGGTCAATATCTAGAAGGTCTGTCCACAAGACAGAGAGGCAGTCTACGGTGGATAAGCAATTTGAAACAGGTAAGTTTTAAGTTGAGAACGAAATGACAGAAGCTACTGAGCAGAACAAACAGACACAGGGAGGGAGTTCCAAAAATTACGTCCAGCAACCGAAAAAGCCCGTTCACCTAGGACAGTTCTAGTCCTAGGTATAACCACAGAAAGACAATCAGATGACCTTGCAGAATAATGGTAAATCTGGGAAATAAGGACTGATTTTAAGTATTGTGGCTGGCCAGAGTTCAATATTTTATAAACATATGTGTGATGTATAAGCAGAAGCAACTGGTGCCAAAATAAATCCATGGAGAACTGTTTATCAATAATCAGACCTCTATCACTTTAAATTAGTTTGTTCTCTAGATTGGTTTTATGACACAGATCAATTGGCAGCAGAAGTGCTACGGGAGTGTAACTGAAGTTTTCTATAATTAGGCTTCTGCCTAAGCTGGGATTTGAAAAAGAGACCTTTAAAAGATATGGTGTTGTTTTAACCACTGTGTCAACACACACTTCAACGAAGCTGAAACATTTGACACATGCATAAACAGTTATACAACTTTGTCAGTTTGTGCATAAGAAAACAAGTAAAACTGGCAACTATTAGGTTGTGTGCATGTCTTTTCTCTTTTAGGCTATTCAATGCCCTTACTCTTTTTGGCTCTGCAAATGTCCTGACTGCCTAAAATAAGCAATGCCATGGTGCTTTTAGGATGGGCAAACACCCTGACTGTCTAACGCCGAGTTTCACAACTCTGTTAGGCTAAGCAAATGTCCTGACACTTAAAGGCTAAGCAAACGCCTGCAGCTCTTCGGTTAAGCAATTGCCCTGTCGTCCAATTAGTGGTGTGCATCAATCTTTGCTCGGCAACATGTAGCCAGTGGCTGAACAAGCCTCTGCCTCCTCCTGATACTCGCTGACTGGCAGAACTACTTAAGATTTTGACAAATGAGGTGCCCGGTCGTTGGTTCCAATTCACAGCTCAGTGCATCTGTCCCCTCCCCTTGTCCTGCCTCTCCCCTCATCCTGGTTCCCCCCCACCGACTCTAAGGGTGCACGCAAAACAGAACGTGGATATCAAATCTTCTACATTTGAATAAATGAGGCAGAATGTTCAATTAAGAGGGTCTTGAAAGATACTCTGACCAGATACATAGTGGTATGGGTATTCTGATACTGCTGATCATTTTTGCTTTAAACTGACTGGATGTTACATAAGTGACCCTACCTACTAAGCAGAACCTTACTGGGTCTGCCTTTGTACCTCAAAAGCAATGTATTATACTTTGTCACAAGATGCTGTCACTGGCAATAATAAATAATTGAATGTAAATGAATGAATGAATGAATGAATGAATGGATGGATGGATGAATGGATGGATGAATGGATGAATGAGTACAAGCATAATCAAAAACTGCTTAAGATATTAACAGTTAAGTTGTACTTCAACAATTCATCAACCTTTCAGTGCCACACTGCATCCAGGGTGTGTCATGCGAACATGTAGATTCATTTGTAGAGCCATCCAACCACCAAGATATGGTTGTTTACTCATTGCACTATTTGCATCCTGTCTGGAGTTCTATTACTAACTCCAGATGCAGACATCTATAAGTCGTAAAGCCGACGTCATGCTCCCTACCAGGTCTTGGGGTGCACAAGACAGAGGCAGGTCAATACAAATTCAACTCTGCTACCGCCCTACTCAGGTGGTTTCAGCTCCAAGCCTGGATAAAGGAGGACCACCGCGCTAATCATCTTCATTATGACACAGCGTCATTAAACTGAAACTACAATTCAACAGTACGTTATTGATGACTTGTGTACAGGACTTGAAGCAAGCTACAGCCATCCTGTTGCACTTGATGCATTAGAACTGATAGCCTTTATAAAACTCCAGACAAATTACTTTGCTATGTTAAACTAATTTGGTTTAACTTAAGTGCCAAATATTCATATAGCTCAGTGGTGCTCTTCACTTGGGGAAGCAAAATCAAGATGGCTATTAATCATTACTGGAATGAGGGAAGGTAGAAGCTCAGAAGCTCTTGTCTTAGACTAACAGGCAGTCTATTCCAGGTAACGGTCCAACTCTCCAATGCCCTGACACAAAGCTGTATTTACTGTTTCCACTAGGAATCCAAAAGGGCAGTCTTTACACTGGCTGATCCAGGATTTTCTTACAGGAGTGACTGGAATCATTACATATAAAAATATGATGGCAGAGCAGGAACTTTACACAGTCTAATCTTCCAGAGGGAGACTGAACTTTGACCTGTACTGGTGATCAGCCATCAGTCATTCTGTCTCATTTTCAGGGTTCATTGTAACTTTGCCTTCCTTGTATGATAACACAGAATATTTTTTTTTAAATAAAAAATTTTGCAAACTGACCCTAAAAGGGTAGCCTTTACCTCTGCCTTTACCTACCTTTACCTTTACCTTTACAGTCTGCCTTTAGCTCTGAATCTGCCACTGAACATATATCTATAGCTTATATAGCTAATGTAATTGTCCACTTCACATGTGCTCTTATCACATAACTGAAACGAGTCAAAAATGATTCATTGCACCCTTTACATAAGCAAAACATCATACCAGTATCACAATGCAAAAGTTGATGTTGCAGGTCAAAGGTCAACTCAGACAGGAAGTAAAAACCACTTGACCAATTTCCCTGTGATCATACCACATTTTAGCACACATTTTAATGCACTACTGAACTCCTTGCTGAGCATTACCTCATAAATCGGCTGAATTCACAGTAAGTGAAGCAGCTTCCATGAAAGAATTAATAAAAGCATTATTCTATTTAAAACAGTATGAACTGATGTGCTTATCAAATCAGTGAGACCCAGAAGTGTGTTTGCAGAGACCAATTTACAAACCATGTCGCATCATCACTGACTAATGCTGCCACATACTAAACAACCAGTCTAGAAGCAGTCAACACTGGCAAAGCCTACATACCGACTGACACTGACAGTATGGCGCACAAGCCAGTCATTCCTGAAATGCTCTTAAGGACAACTATGTTAGCAGAGTCAACATTTTCTGTGATTAGGATCTAGCTGGTGTTGTCTCATGTCTGACTGCGTGGTGAAGAATTCCCTGCTGTCTAATGCACTTCTAAAGCTTACTAACAAGCAAATTAGAATGTCAAGCTCCTCGTACGACTCTCCAAAGATCTGTCACAATTACTGTGAGTGCACGAATCTGAAGAACAGAAACCAATGGCAACAGACAATAATGACAGCAGAAATTACGCAAACTCAGAAGTCTTTCACTACAGCACAAAGATATCCAGTCTCTGCCAAATGACTGCATGAAATGAAAGACAAAAGAAGCTAAGAAAAGAGGGTAAAAGGTTCATTAACAGTCCATTAAATCTTGAATAACTGCTGCGAGTGTACACATGTTTGTGTGTAAGTAAGCACAAAAATATGCACACACCGTTATCTGATGTGTGTGTGTGTGTGTGTGTGTACTGTGTAGATGTGGGGGTTCCACTACAGGCTTCCTTCCATGGCAGCTCTCTCATACAGTTCAGCAGTCATGCATTCAGATTAAAATGTCGTTTGTAAAAACTTGCTAAGTTCCAGAAGCTGTATCATGCTACAGTTTCTGACTGAAAGAACTCAGATTTAGCAGTGGCTGAAACTTTAATCAAGCATAGGCTAAATGTCTTGGCCATGGTCACTACATGCACCTTTAACCAACACTTGAACACTGTTTGCTGGGGCTGGGCTGGGAGCACCTCTGGGTGGACGTCTGAAGTTGTGTTGTATAAAATTGCTCAGAATGAATGAATGCATATATTATTGTTTGCTATTAGCAGACATTAGCAGCTGTGATGGTAGTGCAGCCAAGTGTTAATGGTGTTGTGGCTTACATATGGAAACAGGATTATGACCAATTTTTAGGCCCAGTAGCTGATCTGACTCCACCTGGCGTAGGAACTTGGACTTTCAGACAAAAAGTTAAAAATGTCATAAATGGTGCTACTCTGACAATTTTGCAGATTTTCAATAGTTTTGCTTTAAACAAAGTAAAATGTCATGGATAATTGGAAAACACTGCATGAGAAATGCTCAAAAGATTAAGCACCAAAACTAATTTGAGTTTATTCCAATTTATTTGGATACAAGAAGGACCAACCAATTTGAGTCCACAACAGCAACTCAAGAAACTACTGACTAGTAAACTTACTTCACAAATGTTAGACAAGTACATAAAAATAAATGTCTGTCTGTCAGCGGTTGATGTCAAAATGTTGGGCAGAAACTAGCAGGGGAAAAGCTCTAGCGAGCCTACCAAATACACCTTGCAATGTAATACACAAATAAGCTGGAAGCATGTCACTGCGGTGTATATATGATGCACATGATTGGAATGTTAAACATTACAGAATTTAGACAAAACATACTCAAAAAAGAGATAACAGAACAAGAAGCATAATGGCCTGAAATGATGAAAAATGTATTTACACTCATAAGATTTCAGGGCAACAAGTTCCAATGTTTTTAACCCTGTGTAGCTACAGAAAATAGATGGATGTTGGTCCTGCAGGCATGAATATCTATAGTCATTTTCATCACAGGTTTAGTACCTGTACTGGATCTCATAAGCTCTTTCTATGTTAGTTGTAAAGTTAGTGACAAAATAATTAGGAATCAGCCTGTGGATATGGGAAGACACAAGACTAGCCAAGTGAAACTTTAATGCTTGGGCAGTCAGACAACCAGCAGTAACTGTTTACAACTACTGGCATTTAACCTGTGCCATTTTACATGAGTCATTTCCACTGTGTTGCCATTATAATTCACTCTAACATTCTGAAGTACTTCACAGTAATCCTTTCTAGCATACGACAAAGCTCAGGAATTTCACTGTTTAGAGCTATCACAACTCAAGCCTTTCATCATGATCACAACCATAAATAATGTTTTAAAGAAGAAAATTTTTTAATTTGCCAAGAACAAAGCAGAAACAAACCCGCTAAAGGTGACAGCATCAGAAACGGATTCAGCAGCAGAAGAAGAATCCTGGTCTGGCTGCTTACAATCCATCCCATTGCTGCAGAGGACTTCTGACCAAAACGACGAATCTAGTGCACGAAGTCACTTGGCATTGAAGACAACAAGCAACACAACTGTCTGGTTTCTGTTATCACCAGCCACCAAAATAAATTCTGGAAACAAAATGCAGAAAACAACAATGTTCAGTGATTCATATTTCAGCCTTCACATTCCAAAAATTCAAATACAGCTACTTACAAAATGCAGCAGAAAATGGGCAAGAAATCTGGTGTTTGGGGATCTTTAACTTAAGCATCATCATCTGATTGATGCCTTAAGAATTGTAATAACAGTGCTGTAGAAGTCACCATATCAGATTAGACTGTCAGAAATTTCAGGTAACCAGTGATTTATGAGAGCATTTGTTTAATGAAGCCAATTTTCTCCCATTTCCTAAGCGCCTATTCAGCACATTCCTATCTTCTCTATCTGCGCAAATCAATACGACATTTTAATTCAACAGATGCTGCTCTTCTAATCATCTCTAAATAAAAATCCGTGTAATGTGCACATTCGCTGAACATACTAGGACATTTCTTTATGGCAGCATATTACCATAAAAGGTGCAGCAAAAGAGAGATAAATTTCTGGCACTAGCACCTTGAATTTTGGTGCCATAGAATCAGCCGGCTGAGTCACTGGGCCGCACGCTGTACTAGCAACACAGACACATGTGAGGCAAGAAATGCGACAGACGCCAGAAATGATGCAGAAGACATTTAATTACACATGGCATGAGGAACAGTAAAGATGCTTTGATCTCTTCCTGTCCACCATCCTTGACAGGTTCTATCCGATCAATGTTTTCCTTTTCCACAGCCTTGGTAAACTCTTGGCTATGGACTACCATTTGTGATTAAAAGGCAAACTTCTGGTGATGGCTAGTCTGTAGGTCCATGTTCAACACTGAACCCGTCTTGTGCACTATGCACAGAAAGTACACTGGCACTGTTAGGTTGGTGCTTGCGATAATTAAGGAACACATTCATTAGTAGTTACTTATCAGTTCTGCTATGCTTGCACTATGCACAGAATGAAACTTATGTACAATATAAATATTATTTAGGTATGGTAAGGCAAAGCAAGTAAGGTAAACTAAGATAAGTTTGAGCAGGGTAAGATAGCACCACACCACAGTAAATCATTTTCCATTGTTATCTAAAGCTCTCTGACATGTGACCTTTCGGTTAAAAATCTTTTTAACGAAGCACGTTCAAACAGCAGTTCAACAAATTAAAGCCTTTCTTTCTGTGACATAATTTGTTGGTGAATGACCACAACCCCTTGGCACGACCTTTCTAGATTTTCGCTGGGCACTGAAAATGACCAATCGACTCGGCTCTTGCAGATTTGATGGGAATAAGTGCCAGCAAATGAACTAGTCTTCTTGACGGAATTTTTGTGCGGCGATATCAAATGTCAGCGACTTTCATTTACATTTTTAACCAATGCACGACAGCTTTAAACACGATTAGGAAGTGTTTCTGACAAATAATAGCACCTATGTTGCTGATGTGTAACTGCCTGGATGGGTTTGCTCCATCTGATCTCAGGGATCTGTGTATTTCAGTGTCGTCTGTATCTGGCCACAGATCTCTTTTCTCTGCAGTAGTCGGCATGTCCAGTACTTTCAAAACACAACATGGCAGCTTTTCTGTGACCGTCCCTTAATCCTGGAACAGGCTGTCATGCAACCTGTGAAATGAGCTTTTTATCCTTGGCTCTGAATCTGCACAAATCCAGTGACAGAGAGAGGCAGAAAACAATTTCCACCAAGCTATCTGACTGGCCTTGTGTTGTCAGGTCTGTTGAGTTTTCTAGAAAAGTTGCTGTATAAATGTGCAGTTATGATTATGATTAATATGATTACAGTATCCGTTGACAAGAAAAGGCCAGATCATCAGCACTGTAACAGGAAAATCATACAGCACCTCCTAACCCTTCAGATTATAACAAATACTTTTAGCAATTATAAATGTGTGTATTCATGTATCTGATCAATTATGTAGCATCTTTTAAGAACCAAGCAAAGGCACTAAAATCTGGCTGTGTAACAGACCAAAAAAGGCTCAACTTCAGACGGGCTGAAAGTGTTTCTTGAGCTGTCTGCAATGGAACAGTACATACTTTTTGCACAAGACTGTTTCGAAAGCATAGTCCACCGCATGAGAAAGCACAACATGTGCCTGGATTGTCTATCGTACAACAACACGGAAACAACAAGTCCCCATGGGCCGCAGAACGTAATAGAACAAACACCAGCGTCATGTGGCCAAAAACATCATTATGGCCACTCTAAAACAGCATTATCTTACAGTATTAATGCCATGTAATGTAAAGCAATGTGATGCGATGCACGGAGATATTGTCAGTGGGACACCATGTTAGATGTAAATGTCTGTTGAACCACAAAGACATAGTTATGTCTAGTGTTCTCATTAAAATACTAGTTAGCGATCTAAGTGATTACAGTGGTCCACACGCAGGTTAGTATTTTCTGGCTACTGAAAAACAAAGTCACTCGATCTACCGCATCAAACTACTACAATAAAATTAATTCTAATTATACATACATATTTTAATACTATAAAGTCATATACATAGGTTTTATTGCAAAAACAAATGTTGATTTTTGTTTTTAAAATGTTCATTCATATAAAAACAAGATCTTACAAGTTAATCATAGATTACAAGGCTTCATGCATCACAGCCCATATCGCTCTTCTGTGGTTTTTCATAAGTGAGAGGTTCGATCAAACTGAATTACGTGTTTTACATTAACTAAATCACAGCTCTGTGGAAATTTACAAAAAGCATGTGTCTTGGGGTTTGAAGGATCTTTCAGCTAAACCACAGACATGAACAGAGCAATCTGGCAGCACCTTCTTCACCTCCCAGCTTCTGCTGATAGTAATATAATCTTCTGAATAAGGAGACAGCCAAGTTGACTCAGACAACCTATCCAAAAACTAAGCAGCCTCAATGTTGCTTTCAAGTTAATTTCACTTTGCCTGAAACACCAGCAGCCATTCGTGGTAGTGAACCATTTTGCTGTCTCTCAACGTCATCTGAAGTATTCACGATGTGAACAAGTAGATCTCGACCAGAAACCAAAACCAATAAGTCCAGAGAGAGGAAAATGGTTCGACTTATTCCAAATACCCAAGTTCAGACACTCCCAAATAATCTTCCACTCCTGGCACGGAAGACTCTGAACTGAATGCCAACAGGCAGAGTGAAGGATAAGCTTCGGACGCATTACTTTCCCTATTCAAATATTTATGTGCCATCACCCGTAATGCAAACGGACGGCTACCGACTGACCATGCAGGAGCAAATACAGTATGTCATCTCTGAATGTATGCCATCCAGTCTGATATTGGAACAACAGGTCAGCCATTTCCGGATGTCGACCAGCTTCGATCAATTTACGACAGATGGAGAAGGGTATCAACTTAACATTTAAGAACTCTCCACTTAAGTGAAGAATGGAATAGCCCATCCACTGCATATCTTCACCACAGCACTGTCGATGGCTTAGTCGTCAGATACCTTTTAGCCATTCAGTGAATGGTGGTGCATAATGAAGCTACAAGTATGTCGGCTGGCTTTTCACACAGATTGCTGCATCCATCTTTCATCAGCAGAATTCCCTGCTTCAGTACTGGTCTGATGCCATCTCGTTCAGGAGAACCAATGATCAATACCCGGACCTCAGATGCTACTGCTAAAGCAGCCAATATTTCTTTAGAATTCCTTTATTTCTCTGTCCAAAATAAACATTGTCCAGCCCAATGCCGCCACATTTAGTAAAGTACATGTTTATTTTCTGTATCCTGACCTAATGAGACCTATTTTCTACCTACATGTAAAGATGCTAAGCAGCAAACCAACTAAATAAATGGTACCACGTGAAGAACCTGGTCTTGTGTTTAGTTGGTTAATTAGTCTCAGTAGCTTCGTTAACCTCTATCTGTTCGAGTATAAAATTAGCTTTCTACTTGCACAGAGGCGCTTCGACCAAATGCATAGCCAGAAAAAGGCAGTTGTAGGGGAATGATTAAGACTACAAGACCAAGACCAGTGCTACGCTCAGACATTTATTTCTGTACTCCCTGGCTGATTTTAATGAAGACAGACAATTATCCCATATTCATGTTTCATTCTTATAGTTATATAGCACTACTGCAAATAAATCATGCTAAGCTTTAAGGACTTGCCCAGCATCCCTATGCAGTAACCATCTCAAAGAAGCCTGGAACCTGCACAATCAGTACAACGTCATAAGCGCCAAACCAGTCAGTAAAACAGACTGCTCTCTTCAAAGCCACTCCTAAACAGTTCATGGTCACTAACTTAGCACAATGCAGCTTAAACATAAGACCACTCATCCTTTGTTGCATCATGAGATTAGGGCTTGGTTACCTTCCCTCAACACAAGGTAAGGTGAGAAAGCAAACTTACAAGCTACGATAAAGAAATGTAAAGGAAACTTTAGACAATATGCCAGAAGAGCAAATAAAATGAAAATAACCTTACAATTTTTTCTTCCTGGTTTGACAGAGAACTGTTAATTCAACTCATATAAACACATTCTCCATTCTGAAGTAGCTAAAAATTTCAGTGTGCCAGCATTTTGTCTCAGCTACCCCTAACCATCACCCTCCATACAATTTCTGCTTCACAGCATCGTTTTTCTAAATTATGCAAATCCTTATCAAATCGTCTTCCATGCTTAAATTTCTCCAGCCACTTAAATACAGGTCAAAGGACAAGCATCTCACAAGTGCCTTTGACTCACCAGTAGTCATTTATTCTGACTACATTTATTTCCCTCAACTACCTTCTTTCTTTTCATTCTGGCAGTAAAGCAATAGGGAAGTTAAAAACAAATACCCAACAATTCATATACACAAGCAAATGCACTCTAAATTCTTTTTCGTGCAGGACTTCATTCAAAGAAGAATTTCTTTTGGAATTTTCTCCATTGATGTGCAACACACACACACACACACCAAGTACCAGTGCCTCAGAATCCAGTCTTTCAGTCACTCATCTTTGTGCTGGTGATTGACATACGCTGGCCCGGTGCACAGAATGGCCACATTAGCGCAAGATCAAAGACACCAGAACTTTACTATATCAAATGAAGCGTCGATGCAGCAAGCAGACAAGAAAAGCAAACGAAGCTAACAAAAGATCGCTCCGGCCGAGCAAACAGGCTTACCGCATTCACGAGTCCATGTCTTCAGCGCAGCCTCGAATCGGCGCCGACTATATCGTACATAACGACCAAAGCGCCAATGGAAAACACATTATTCTCTTCGCGGCACAGTTCGAAGATACGCCACACATCATTCTCGTGCCGGCCGATTGTCTCCGAATATGTTATTAATCACACGAGAACGACCGGCGCAAGAAACAGTTGTAGTCCGTCGTTGTCTGTGTTCTGCAGGCCAGCGGCACCGCGTGCCAAGTGACGATTTCTGTTCGGCGACAGATGCCTAACGTGTCGTCGACGACGGAACGATATTCCATTTACTTATTGCGACCATCATCAGCGAATGGACCGGCGTCGTCGTCGCCGTCGTCGTCGCTGCAAGCACATCCGTCCACGGCACACAAACACGCACACACGCACGCATGCGCATACGCACGCGCCGTGCTACGGCAATAATCGTAGGCCATTTACAACGTACAGATGCACGTAACTCATAGCGCCACGCATGCGCACTAGCGCTTTGGCTAACGGATGACAGCAGTCGGTTAATTTGTGTCCGTTACATCCTCATGATCAACTTACAAATATCGCTGCACTATGCAAAACGTTGCTAAGGTTACCCAAAAGGCTCCATCGGTACGGAATCGCAAAGCGTTATCACCTAATGGATTAATGCGACAGAAAGCACTACCTTGTAGAGGAATACCTATGCCTTGTGCATGCCCGCTTGTACTGTATTTGGTTATACGAAGGCAACATTTAAATCACATCCATACATGACGACGACGACGATAATGATGATGACAATCTGAGAACTTCTATAGTGCCACTTTAATAATGCTCAAATCATCAGATGATGGTTACTACTAAACAAAATCGTGCAAGTCATATTTCAGAGTGAATTTCGACAAACGCCAAAGGGAGTCCAGAAACGTAACAGTTTAAGGAGGAAATTAATCCAGGAAGAGATGAGTTTTTAGTTAAGATCTGAAAGCTGAAACAGACTGCCAAGGGAACGTAATCGTAATCTCGAGATTTCTACAGCGCCCAACGAAAGCTAAGTCGCGGGAGCCAGCTTATTCACAGGCGCTCAGTCAAAACAAAATCGCTAGGCAAAAGGGTTCGGTTCCAGGTCAAGATCCAGGAGTCAGGCAGTCGGACGGCTACAGTGGATGATGTTTGAAATTGAAGCGAGAAGAGAGATAAGGGGAAGAGGAAGAATCAGGGAACGTTTGGTGGAAGAGATTTCCAGAGTCTAGGGCCAGTGAGAGAAAGGGCATGTGTGCCAATAGCTGTCCTTGTCCATGGAATAGTCAGATTAAGAGTTGAAAAACCCTGTGTTGAGATAAGCCTTGGGAGTTAGCATGGAGTGAAGATAGTAAGTTTGGCCAAAATGTAGAGTCCCGTATATGATAAGCCCAGTCTTGAAAAATATGTGCTTTTCTATGAGCAACTTTTTAAGAAAGGTGTTATATATTTATATCTTGGAGTTTTAGTGATAGCTTTTTCCAATGTATTTTGAACTAATCTCCATCAAATTAGCTTTGAAATGCCAGTAAGTAGCAAGTTGCAGTAGTCAAGACGGCTGGAGACTAAGGCATTAGCCAAACAAATGCGGACAGGAAAGGGAATGTGGTGCCCAATCCTACGGATGTAACAGATAGGGTAGTGAACAGACCTACATAAAATTATAGAGTTAACGTGTTCACTAAATGACAGGGTGGAGTCAAATGCAACACCCAAATTGTGGGATGGACAACTGTTTTGTATGACAGATGCTTAGCTGGACAGAATTCAAAGAATTAAATTTGTTCAGTTGCTGTGAAGGTCCAAAAAGGCAAAACTAAATTTTGGATGGGTTTAAGAGCAGTCCAGTTTCTGCCGTCCAAGGCTGAACTCGGTAAAAGATGTAAGATATAAAAGTGAGAGAGCTGGAAGAAGAAAAATGTTGAAGAAAATGCAGAGTTGAGTGTCATCGGCATAAAGGTGGTCTTTCAGACCATTCTGACTCAGTAATACACTTAGAATGGTGGTATACAAGGAGAAAGGTAAGGGGCCAAGAAGAGAGCCCTGAGGGATGTTACAGGTGAGTGGTACCCAGTCCAACATTGCTCTACTGATGAAGACAGATTGAGTGTGGGGACTAAGACATGACTGAAACCAGTTTAGGGTCAGACCAGACACCAAAACAGTGCTCTAGATGGTGGAGCAAGACATCATCTTGGAGCACTGTTTTGGATATCTTGGTCAACAGTGTCGAAGGCAGCAGATAGGTCAAGAAGAGTAAGTGTACTTACGTTTGCATTGTCCATAGAGCAGAAAGAAGAGCTGTCTCAGTAGCATGGAATTTGTGATATGTTGACTGGAAAGGAAGAAGTAAAGAGTTTGGAGACAGGTGTGTCTGCAGTCATCTTTCCGCAACACGTTCAAGAAGTTTAGAAATAAAATTTAAGTTTCAGATGGGTCAGTAGTTTGAGTGGGGGGAATCGGGCAATGAAAAGCCATCTGATATAGTGTCTGCATCCAAAGACGGTTTCTGCAACAAAGGTTAGACTGTTGCATGAGAGAAACAAGATGAGGAGCCTTCATTTAGCGACCAATTAATCAGTGTCAAGCACATCAAACCAGCTTTTCAGAAGGTGAGTTAGAAATGAATTGTATAGAATAGATTGTCTGGAGATGAGAAAACATGTGACAGAATTGCACTAACAGCTGTGGGAGTAAGGGAATCGAGAGTGATTGGGGGCAATCAGGAGATGAAAAGCCATTTGATAGTGGAATACCAGAGAATTTCAGCCTGGTTTTTGATATCTTGTTGCCAAATAAGTTTTAAAAAAATCCTCAGCCAAAGCAGATGGTGAGGAGGTTTTGGGTAGAGTGCATGGTGTTTTTCCTACAGAGTAACTTAATGAGGGCCTTCCGAAGGAGCCTCAGGAAACACGAGTTTTCTGAAATTAGGTTTGTGAGATTTGGCCTTGGAAACTACATTACAAAACATTTTGTGCTGTTCTTTGAAACACACATCAAACACACTCCAGTTTGGTAAGTCATTGTCAAGCTTTGCAATTTTAGAGCTAAACGAAGTCTTTGGGCCAAGAACAACCATTTTGCATTTAAGGGGAATGTGCTTATCGAGCAGTTCGGTGAGAGAGGGCACCTGCAGACAGGTCTGAGTCTGGAGGAAGTGAGAAGCAGATGTCATTTTTTTTAAGTCTGGACATCTAGTTTAGCCATGGTCGGATATTGGGGTAATAGAAATTTGGTAGTCGTTTGGTAGGAAAAGAAATGGAAGTATTGACAACCGGGTGATCTGAAAGATAAGTTTCCTTAATCCAGACATCATGAATTACACTGTGCACAATCGGATCTTGTAACTAGATCAAAGGTGTGGCCTTTTGGGAATGTTGGTGTGGTACTGTGCTGGTTAAGCACAACAAAGTCAAGAGCTTATGAAAGATAGAAGAGTTCAGAGTGACAATCATAGTTTAAAAAGTTTGTGTGGAGGTAATGGAACAACGGAGTGAGACAAAGGTAAACAGGATTTAATGGGAAGGTAATCCACCATCACTCAATCAAGTCATGGTCCTTGTAGCAGTGAAAATGAAGGAGCCATATCTGAAAGTAAGGACTTTGTCATTGGGACACACAGACATATATACATACAAATATATATAGACATACATATACTTATATAAATGCATGTACTTACATACATACATACACACATACATGTATGCATACAAACATACCAGATACTGTCTCAATATTACCCAAGTCAATACTTACATACATACATACACACATACATGTATGCATACATACATACCAGATACTGTCTCAATATTACCCAAGTCAATAGCCGTAATTCCTACACAGGTTGAAATTTCCAGACTAATATAAGTAGAGGAATTTTACTTGGAGGAACCTGATTTCCTCTTTTGAGAGTAATTTTCTAATCTGATCTAAAAACCTTCGGAGTGCCACTGTGATAATACATGTGACAACTGTTGATGGTCACTGCAAAGTTAAACCGAGAGGCTGGCAGAAATCTGCGATCAGCTTTGCCAAAGGTCAGCTGCATGACCCAATGGGACAGCTAAACAGCCTATGCAATACGGTGATATATAGAAAATAGGGTCTGAATGTCAACATGAATAAAGCTAATAAAAAAGTGCACGAGCTAATAGGACAGAATCTGGCAACTAAGGAACAAAAACTCCTGACATATAAGAAATAAAATTCCAATGATACAGAATTTGTGAAAGGTCAACATAAATGATTCAGCAGAATTCTGTACAGCCTTTGTTACATGGTCCCTTGTGTACAGAACTTTGTAAACCACCAAATCCCCAGAAACTCCTAACGAGTGAGAATAGAAAAGCAACAGATGTTTGTCTGAGACTTTCCTGCCTCCAGATGTCCAAGTTCACGAGTTCTTAATTATTAAAATCATTAATTATTTTGTTTAAAAATAAGAATAGTGCATGAATGTCTGCATTGAAGCTACATACATGCAGTTGTATGGTTAGAGGCTAGTAGCTGACAAAATGCAGCTTTACCTTGTACGGTGACAGGGCATGTAAGGAGACACCATTTACTACAAAGTTTATTTACGGGACAATAAATGCGCTGCCAAGGTAGCCATAAATTGTACTATAAACCCAATTTATATTTTGGCAACACTGATGGTTGATTGCATGCTACGAGAAGACACTGGTAACATCTCTTTGCAGAGTATATAATCTGTGAATGACGCGGTGATATTTGCAGCAGTGTGCTTGCTCTCTAATCCAACAGTTGCACAGGGATTTACTGTAGAGTAGGTCTTCACTTACAAGCCATCATAGACACAGAACGAAATCACAGACATCATTAACAGTTGATGCTGAATTTACAGTCTCTGGTTTATATTGCACAAAGAATTTAGAGTAACTTAACAAAACACTCAGTAGATCTGTGCTCCAATGGTTATGCTCGTCTATTATATCTCATCTGTTCGAATGTTAAGCAAGGAAGGCTGTATGTATTATGGGCTGACTTATGTTTTAAGACTCGTGCCAAATCACTTAATGAAGAGGCAATTGGGAATTGCATCATGAAGGCACTGTTTAACTGGAGCCCAAGGTAAACACCTAGACTTCTTTAGATTGTGAGGGTTTTAAGGAGCAGCAGACAGGCAGTCAATGTTTGATCCTGTATTCTGGAAATTTAAGCATTATACTGGAGATCTTGTCAATAAAGAAATGTTAGATCTGCTGTGTGAAAAGAAAGAAGCAAAACAGTTTTTCATATACATACACAAGTCAAGTAATAAAGTATCAATCCCTTGCTCCATTATAGGGGAAACCATTGGGGCCCTTTGGTCTGGGCCTAAACCTTTTGGGGTCTCAAATTTTACTTGTTACATAGCCTCCCAAAATGTTCAGATTTTATACAGTCTAACGGCTTCAATCAGTGTGCATCAGTATAGCTTGAGTTCCATTTCAGTCAAGTATGGTTCAGACTGGCACTCTACGCACAACACCTCTGATAACTGACAGAATTAGATTGGCACCATAAGCATAAGACCTCTGATAATTGATAGGTTTACACTGCTACAGTGTAATCTGATTTTATTTTCAATACCACAAAGACAAAAGACCTAACAAGAGATACATATATACAATATGATGGAACAGTTCAAGAGTGATTTATATATGACTTGATAAGTATTTGCTCATCCATGCTTTGGTCATGAGTTGTCCGCTATTGTGCAACTGCATTCTGTTGTTGCCACATCACGGTAGACATAACAATACACAACAAAGTTCCGACCAATCTGACCACATCAATGCAACTCTACATGATGATCTACACTGGTTCCTCACCACCTACCAAATCAGCTACAAGAAAGGGCTGTACGTCTACAACAGCCTTCAGCAGTTAGCCCCAAGCCATCGCATCGGCTGTTGTATCAACAAACAACTAATGCCAGGTGAACTGAGCAACTAATGCCAACCTTCATATTTCAGCAACTAGGATTACACAATAAGATTCAAAGTTTTACAGTTGCTGGACTATCTGCTTAAAATTGCCTATCATTCCACATCTCTGACTGTCAGCTCTCCATCGGTCAGTTTAGAAACGGATTTTACAACTTAAAACTGAATAGTTTTGTTAACTATATCTCATTCCAGAGCCATGGCTCCAATCTTGCCAGCCTATCAACTTCCACTCACAGGCCAGACTTCCAGTGGCTCTTCACTCCAAGCAATGAATGATCAAACCTGTAACCCAATCACTAGCTTATCACTTTTACCCTTATTCAACGCCGAAATATACGTAACCTAATTTTATTCTCAACATTTTTATGAGCAAAGGCTACTGTAGTTCTTGTCTATAAGTTAAATCATATCTTACAAAATTAAGTACATGGAAATCATTGAACCAGTCTCCCTGAAATCAAGTTGCTGAGCGCCTGTGAATAAGCTGGTTCCCGTGACTTAGCTTTCGTTGAGCGCTATAGAAATCTCGAGATTACGATTACGATTACGATTTTGGAATTTCATACATAAACACTGTGAATTGACAGTGAGTTCATTTATTGTTTGCAAGAATTTTCTTAAATGAAACTTTAATTATTACCTGTAAATACTTAACCTTTCTCAATGTTATTTGAAGCACAGGAATCACAGATTTGGCTTGCAACAAGATGCCACTTCAGCTTTAAGAAGAGCTCCTTCTGATTTCAGAAGATCCACAAAGAACATAACTTCATGCTCAGCAGAGGTCTTCACTGAAAACTGTTCTGAAGTTTTCAGTAGAGTTTATTAGATGTCTGTTACTGATGAATGGCAAAGAGATCTTTGAACCTCTTCAGAAAGTATAGGCAAAGGTGTGTGCCTCCAACTTTCAACTGCACAAGTTTTTATGCCTGTTAGATCGTGTACAAATATACAGCTCCACCACTTCTGATCATATACTGACCACCAAAACTGGACAATCTCACTGACATAATAATCAGTATTATCATTGTTATTGCTAAACTTTACAAGTGAAGGTTTCAAAATCAAAAGGCATGCACTATTTCTGATGAAATATCCTAGAACTGCAACACTAAAGTTGATGAGTGGATACACTATTACCACCGAGAAATGAATTAACATTTTCTGTTCCAAAGTGCAACCATCATACTCTGTTTAAACCTCAGTTTACTGGGCTGGTTAGCTACATTGGTAAACGCATACGTCGTGGTGCCTCTGCGCTTGAGGACGCCGGTTCACATCCAAGTTGTGGCTTGTTTCAGAGATCTGAATCATGGGCTAGCACGGTCCGTATATAGGGACCTTAAATGGAGTAGGAACCATTCAAATGGGTAGAGGAGGTGAAGGATCTCACTTGATAAATTAACTAAAAAATTAGCATGGTTGAGGCCATATGGTCACAACTGAAAAACATGTACACTTACATTTTTTACTCTTGTGTGCAAGACAAATCAAAAAGATCTCTGTGTGTTTGATAAACGCGTATCCTCACCAGAAACCCAATACTAAGAACTTATTTCGATCGCCAGCTGACGTGTTTGGTGTAACACAGGCACAAATACGCCAGCAGCTGCTGTAAATAAGATTACGAACAAAATCAGTGCTAAAAACAAAGCAGCTGCGACAACTCAATGACCCAGGGCCGGTCTCTCTTCTTCGTCTCCAGTTCCTCATTCATCTGAACAGAATGAAATTGCATTTACTGGAGACAGTTAATCAACCAATGCAGAAGTGTCTGAAAAGCCAGCAAAAGAAGCTACCGAACTAATCAGCATTCTGTCAGAATGACCCATTGGGAAGCTTTTCTGATGTGAAAAGCACTCGAGTTTGGTGGTCGCTGAGGGACAGTGACTGCAATACACGAGAGGGACAGGGCAGCCGTGTCGCTTTTTCGCACACTTGTAGAAACTAAATGTATTCCGTCTGCCAGAACCATCTCTTGAATACATTAACTGTCGAAACGGCTGCAAAGGTCGGCTGAAGCCGATTTCCAGATGAACCTGGAATATGACCATCGAATGTGAACAGCACAAGGGACACTCCACCCTCTGCTAATCCAATAGTTAAACCTGAAGGTGCATAACAGAACCCAAAACTGAAGACTATTATTACATTTTTACATTATTACGATTATGTTTTTCTTTCATGATTATGTGTTTACATTAGCAAAAAGGACCCACTCTGTAGCTTAATAAAAAATATAATATACAGCCAACATAATAATAATATAGCTTACTGGCAAAACCTTTTTTTGTCAAGTGTCACTTATGTCAGTCCCTCATTTCAGAAGCAATTTGCAATATAAATGCCTGCAAAACAGATTCATCTAAAGATGGAGTGGAGCTTGAACAATTTTAAATGGGTCATTTAAATGACAAACATGATTAATTTACTATTTTACGGGGGGGGAGGTTGTGACAGAAAAAAGTACTTGGTAACGCTTAGTGATGGCTTACACAGTGTTTTTCAGCTCACGTTAAATAAAGAGCTAAATGAAAGAGTCCAACACATCAGGAAAAGGCTTTGCAGCAAAAAAGTTGAACAAGAGCAAAAACATGCGAGAACTTTGAAATGAAGCAACAAAGTAAAGAAAAACGAAATAGCATTTACCATTTGCACAAACCAGGTAACAAGTGACAAGTGCTGGTATTAACGCATGCAAGCTTACATAATACACACAAACATGTCATATATAACAGTTTCATTCAAGTACAACTGGATTAACTACTTGCCCTCTCTGTCCAAAAGTTACAACAATCTTGCTCACTTGAAATGGTGCTATATAAGAGTCTCTTTACATTATATTACACTGCTTTATGGGGTTCTTATGGCTGATTTTCTATCCTGAAACCAACACCATCTATTCCCCTCATTTCACGTTCAGAAAAACATTGCTTAACAATTAAGCCCAAACTGCTTTGAAAGACGTGCAGTAAAATAAAAAATTATGGAGCATTGATGGAAGTAAGTAAGCCCAAATGCTGAGCTGTAAACTTAATGATAAAATTTGTTTCTATCCATGTAGGCTGATCTTAAACCTCACTGCAGATTACAACGATTTTATTGTTATTACTGGATATTTTAGACCTACATTTCAGTTAATTCTGACCAACATGTTTTAAAAGTGCAGTACTTCTCTTTCATGTTTTCATCATCAATGTAGTGTCAACATTTCTAATGAGGGACAAACTGTTACTATAATTCTCTGGCTGGATGAATTCCAATCTCAAATTCTGTTACAATAATCATCTCATACACAAAAGACACTAAGCTATATACAAAACTCTAACAAAAGGTCACGAACTGAAGAACTAGGCAAGAATTTAACAACATTTACATATTAAAAATAGAAATAAAATCAAGAGCTTATGTACTAACTCACCAAACGATAATCCTGCATTTGCTGAACTGAAAGCAGAGATCAGAAAAACTGTGACTTACCTGAATTCTAAGTAGTGTGGCCATAGTTTGCTTAAGCAATCAAGGATATCTGATCATCAATTTGCTTAGGTAGACTAAGTAAACAAGAGTGCCTCAGGTTGAGTGTTTGGATTTCAGAATATAGCCTGGACAGCAGCCTACAGGCGCTTTGCTTATGTCCCATACATTTTGATAAGGCTTTCAGAAGTGTGAAGTGACTTGAGTGGTAATTGGGTTGCAATCAAGCCTGCTTTGTAATCTTCATTAGCAAAACAGTGTTTTCACCCGCTGAAAGAGATAATAGCTTGCAAGGATACTCAAATATGTGGTACTCATGTATTGGCACTCAGTGGTGTGAATGGATTTGCAACCTTAAAGTCAAGAAGGCCACTGAAACTTGAAAATGGTATCAAGAATCTCATGATAATGTTTTTTCAATATCATATTTAGTAAGTAAGTAAGTAAGTATATTCTTTATTAAACAATAGCTAATCGCACATTGGTTTACAAGTATTTAAGAACACAAGAAAATTTAATAATTTAATAATAAAAATTTAATAATTTAATCATTTAACAATTTAAATTTAATTTAATAATAATAATTTAATAACTTAATAAAAATTTAGTAATGCTACCACTTCTGTTTTCAGGTGATGCAGCCAGTTCCATACCTAGAAAAAGGAGGCAGGCAACGCTAATCATCTAGTTAGTACACAACATCATTAAACAAAACATGCCTACTACTACAAGTTTAGTTTCACAGCCAATTTTTATTGAAAGAACTCAAAAACCCACTTATGGCATGTGGCAAGCTAACACCTCAATTTGCACAGCATACCACCAGTATCACACTCATTAAGATGCTCCGTATATTGAAATCCTTACATTACATTACATTACTAGCTGATAACTACTGGTCTACTGCTTGTTTTTTTGAACATTGACAGTCTTTTTGAAGTTTTTACACCAAGCTTACAGACTAGTTGGGCTAACAGGAAGTGTTTACTCAGGTGCAAAAAGGCACTGTAGGACTGTTCACATACATATACCATAAAACTTTTTATAAATGTCCACAATGTTTTGCACAGGTCATTTTCACACACTCTAACAGCAGTTGAAGACCAACATTTAAAAGTGGCCAGCATTTATTTGCAGAAATCATTCTTACCTCTGGTACAATTCTGCATTTGTGTTCATTTTGCCACAAATACCGCTAAATGCACCTCTAAAACACAGCTACACGTCAGATTTGTCTGCTGTTCGTGTGATGTAATCATATAGCATAAATGCTGGAGCCTAAATAAAACCAAGATTTATTAGAGATTAGTGTTTAAGAGAGGCTGGCATTCATCTGCACAAATCATTTTTACCCCAGCGGCCATGGCAAATTGGCATTTAATTTGGATCCTGTGCTTAAAAGAAGTTAAATGGTATGCCTATGATGCTATTCAGGTCAAGATTAGAAAATGGCCTTTTGTGACTTGCTGACTCATCATATTCTGCCTCATAGTCTCACTGACCTCTTGGATCTTCTCAACTGCAAGTTCTGTCTAATGCGTTAGGGTTACTGATTGGTTTCACTTCATAAAAACCACGGATTAATGCCTTGGGTATTAAGATAATACTGCTTTACAAGTTTTATGATCAGATTAAATTAGATTCTTATAAATTGTGTTGTACAGATGTGCAGGGTGCAACCTGCATCTGGACTAACAGGACAAACCTCAAGGGCACAGGCAAAATGAGTGGAGGAAATGTATTGCAACGCGAGACAGTCTGAACTACTAATCGTAATCGTAATCGTAATCGCGAGATTTCTACAGCGCTCAACGAAAGCTAAGTTGCGGGAACCAGCTTATTCACTAAGGTTCTGGTCGAAAATAACACCTAAATTACGGACAGAAGAGTTAGTATTAAAGGTGTGGGTGGAGGCAGAGTCCAGGCTGAGGGAGATAGAGGGGTCAGGAATTTTCTTGAGCTGGTCACGTAGGCCGATAAGTATGAATTCAGTTTTAGATGGGTTCAGGCATAAGAGATTAGATGTCATCCAAGAGGAGATTTGTTTAACCACACAAAGAAGATGATCTGTAGATTCATTGAAACAATTTGGAGAGAGAGAGATGAATAGTTGGGTGTCATCAGCATAGAGGTGATGGTCAACGGAGGATGCTTTAATGAGTGAACTGAGTGGGGTAGTGTAGAGGATAAACAGAAGAGGTCCAAGAACGGAGCCTTGTGGAACTCCGCAAGTGAGAGGGCATGACTTAGAAGAGGCTTCCAAAGTTTTAACAGAGAAAGAGCGGGAGGAGAGATAAGACTGTATCCATAGGAGAGCAGTGTCAGCAAAACCAAACCAGGTTGAAAGTCGGTGGAGTAAGATATTGTGATCTATGGTGTCGAAGGCTGCAGAGATATCGAGGAGACAGAGGCAAGAAACCTGTTGATGAGAAATGGCAGAAACAAGCTTGTTGTAGAGAGATGTCAGCAGAGTTTCGGTTGAGTGGCGTTTAGTAAAACCAGACTGGTGTGGGTTAATGAGTGAGTTAGAAGCTAAATAGTTATTGATTCGAGAGAGGACAATCCGTTCAGTTAATTTGGAGATGAAAGTCAGGTTAGAAACAGGCCGGTAGTTAGAAAGGATTTCCTTGTCGAGAGATGATTTCTTGAGAAGAGGGGTAACAAGAGAGTGTTTAAAAAGAAGGGGAAAATTTCCAGTAGAGAGGGAGAGGTTAACTATTTTGGTAATAATTGGAACAAGGACAGATGCACAGTCTTTCAATAAGGAGGTAGGTATAGGGTCAAGTTCACACTGTTTGTTTGGGAGAGATTTTAGCAGATTTAGTATTTCGGTCTCTGATGTAGGTTGAAAAGCAGAAAATGAGGATCGAGGTGGGGAAGGTGGGCTGTCATAGGTGGAAGAGGGAGCATCAGCAGCTGGATTGTTGGAGGTTTTGGAAAGTAGAGATTGAAGAGAGAGACGGAGGGTACTAATTTTGTTCGAAAAGAAAGAACAGAACGAGTCGGCTATTGAAGAAGACGGAAGAGAATTTGGAAGTGGGCTAGATGAGTTCCGATGGAGGAGTTGATTAATGGTTTTCCAGAGAAGGCGAGGGCTAAGGAGCAACTCTCTCCAACCACCAAAAACAGTACTGCGATTATAGTCCTACTTTGCTCGAGTCATATTTTCACGACTGTGTTTAGTACGACATAAAAGTCACAACTTAAGAATTGGGATGTTATAACGACCCAGTCAAAGTAAGATAAAACCCATACGCGGCGTCTCTAGCTGCAAAATTAAGCCTTCCCACAACACATGTCGTTTTACTAACCCGTCATTTAAAAAAAAAAGAAACATCGAAACTCTCATTAAGCTGTCACAAAGAAACCTGCACGTCGCTATAGCTTCAGCAGTTCAGTCTGAACATTTAAGAACAAACTATGGCCAAAATTTGGCCAATGTCTATACATTGACAATTTGACGCAGTTACTTAGATTTGCCTCTTAACACGTTAATGACGTAACTGTTTTCTCCGCAGACCAAACCAAAGCCTTAATCGTAATCGTACTCTCGAGATTTCTACAGCGCCTTAAATTATAGACCAAACGGTCCAAGAACGCCGCCGCCTACAAATGCCCAATCGGGGCCTAGGCCAAAGGATTCTGGCGGAGCTCTACAATAAGGTATATACCTTGCGCTGAAGTTACGTCTGGCTGTCTACAGAGGAATTTAGGTTCTAATTTGCATTCTTTGGAAATTATTATTATTAATTAGCAACTTCTAATGCGCCAGTGTCTAATGCACAAGGCATCAACCGATGGCACACCAAAACCAAGCCACAATCAGGTCGATATCCAGGAGGTCAGCACGATGAGGGACATGGTTGAATCAAAAACAACACCCAAGTCACGAGCAGTATCAGTCATCTCAATCAGTGAATCACCCAGTTTTACAGATTTAAGCCATTCGAATTTCTTAAGTTGCTGAGGAGTGCCAAGCAGTAGAAATTCAGTCTTCGAGGGGTTAAGGAGAAGTTTATTTGCTGCCATCCAAGACTGCAGCTCTTCAAAGGCATCAGACAACAGCTGCACAGACGAGTGACAAGTCAAACTGTCAAATGAGATGCAAAAGGAGAGAGTGGTCGACAGTATCAAAGGCAGCAGACAAATCAAGGAGAACAAGTGCAGTCACCTTACCCTTATCCATGGAACACATGATGTCATTATGGACAGCAAGCAGGGCAGATTCTGTTGAATGAAAAGCGAAATATAACGGCATAATTAGTCTTAAATTGAGTTCGCTCAATTGAGTTCGCTGGAACTCGACTCGCTGGAGGATCCAGCAGTTGACAAAGGGGACCAATTTTTCCATGGCTGAGATCTTGCACGGCCTTTTTAGTCCTTGTCTCTTTGGGGCAGATTTCAAGGTCATTGTAATTTCTGATGACCGATTCTCTCTCTTTGAATTCCCTTCATTTAGTAGGGGCCTAACCGTCTGGGCCCTCTGTCCTACTTTAGCACATTTTTTCGCCTTAACAGTATTGTCATACGCGTTTTTTTAACATTTCTGTGGATTGGACTCTGGATAAACCCTTGCTTTGATCTCCTAATAATAAGCTAAAATTCAACACCCAGCCATGACAAAAATTAGCCTGGGGTTATTTTTAAATTCCCCCATTTGTAACTAGACATACAGATTTCTAAGAACCTCTCAAAGGTGCTCCCCACCCTAAATTAAGTTTATAAATGTTAAGAGTTTGCTAAAAACAAGAAGTTCATCCACAGTTGGAATGAAGCTTGAGCAGCTGCTTAAGTCTTGCACGCTTTACCCACTGATTCTCACAATGTCTTCTGGTCACTGTTGCACTCAGCTGCGCAATACCATCTCTTAAGTCAAATGACCAAGATTGGGGATACCAATACATACACAGTCATCTGAGGAAGCAACCATTTGTGTATTTACGTGTATACCTGTTTTCTTTAGAATTTATTAAGTATGTGCATGTGCAAAAGTACTTTTCCTTCTGGCTGGAATTAATCCCTCCTTCTTTTCCATTTGTTTCTATCTCCAGTATCGTCTTTCTTCAATCTTCATAATTCTTTTAATGCAGCTTTCTTCCTCTCTCGGCATCACATGACCAAACCATCTCAACCTGGCTTCTTGTAGCTTTAGGTCTTGCTGAATCATATCTCCTCATCTCTTTTTTTTTGTCATCCCCGACTGCATTATCCGTAAACCTCTGCTGTCATAATTCTTTTAATGCAGCTTTCTTCCTCTCTCCGCATCACGACCAAACCATCTCAACCTGGCATCTTGTACTTTGTCAGATATACATGCCACTTGCAACATCTGTCAGATATACTCATTCCTTTTCTTGTCTTTGAGTTTAGCAGACAGATATTGGGAGCCTTTTGCATGTGCAAAAGTACATATCATATCCAAGCATTTGCATAGCACCTATCAGGAACCTCTCAAAATTGAAGAAGCCAGAGAGTATTTTATCCTAAGGCACTCAATGAAAACTGTCCACACTAAAACTACCTTGGTATTGGTACTGGATCAAAAAAATAAGCTAAGACAAAGGCAAAAATGTAAGGAATCAAGAAGGAGTGAGAGTTAAGACTTGTAATGTAATAATGTGTATTACTATCCTGCATTTATAAAGCACTCATTTTCAAGGAAGACATGTTTCAATTTCACTTTAATCTCAAATAGCAAAATTCTAAGTGTAAATATTAAAATATTTTGTATAGTTTAACTGTTAACATGTGAAAATGGATTTCCAAGATGGCTGTATCTTCAAAATTGCAGCAAACATATTTATGTGAACACATACACAATATTTTCAGTAAACAGATCAAATGGCAGTTCCAAAAAATTTTCCTAACACAGATTGAACATCAAACTCCAGGTTTTAATCAAGCACAGCTTAAATATTACTATCTGTAACAGACTGTATAAGAATCTTGCAGAGTTTAGCTGTACAGCAAATTTTCTTTAGACAGACATAATGCAAAAACCACATATGAACACTAATAACAACACAAATATAACAAAACAAAGTAATGGAAGTTCCTGAGTTTATCATAAAAAAGTTCCAAATGTTTTTGAAGTTGACGAGATTCCAGTAATAATAGAGACAAAGTAAAACAAAAGCTACTCAATCGGTATTTCCAAAAATACACAATGGAACAAAAGAGTTTCTGATAATTAAAGCATTTAGGAACAAAAACAAAAACACAACAAATGCAAGGTAATTAACGACTTCATTAACAAAGATGTTGGAAAAGATAGAATTTGAAATTTATCATTAAGACCGGTTGAGTAAACCAGCTTCAACTAGCTTTTTGCTTAAATTCATCTATGGTTGGAATGACTGAATGCCAAAGTTCAAACTACATTTGGGTTAACTATCTTAGTTTCGGTTGTTTTCCTCTTACAGACAAGAAAATGGATAATCAACTTCAAATGAAAAAAGCATTGTAAACGTCAAAACTGAGCTTTTAGCACGGAATTAAACGGTAAAATATTATGCATGTAAATAGGCTCTAATCATCATAATGGTGCAGTCTACTCATGATTCATAATTTTCTAAATAAATCATGTACAATAGTTTACCAGTTAAGTTCATATCTTTCAGTTAATGTATCAGTAGGCAGAACCATCGGTATAAAAAATTTGTTAAAAAATTCCTTATTGTCTTTATTTCTCCTTCAAAATAAATACTAAAGAATAAACACATGAATATAAATATTCAAATTTTTAAATATATGTTTCTGTGAAGGAAATTTCAAATTTTAAAGGAAATCCTTAATGGTAGCTATTATTTCTTATCTAAGCACAAATAATTCTATATAAACAAACACTTATTATTAAAATTATGTCCCACAAATTTGTAAAATAAATTCAGTGAATCAAAAAAGCCAAAGTCCACAAAAATATGCACTAAATTATATTAATAACTTGGGTCATGAACAAACTTTAGGCTAAAGTCTTGACAAGACTGTTTGCATGCATTAGACTTAATACGGGATCTGGTAAAACCTGTTGCGAAGAACAATATAAACCAACATATGCAAACGAAGCATGAGGAGATTTTCAAAAATTATTTGAAACTGTCTTCTTCAATACAAGTTAAGCATGCAACATTTTGCATTTTGAATACCGTAAAAATTGACCTGCATCCATTTGATAACCAGTAATAATATAATTAATACACCATGCTGAAAAAGCTATGGAATGGAATAATTAATAATAACAATTAATAAAGTGATAATAAATTACATAATTATATCTTCTTATCTTTTAAACAGTTTACAAAAAGTGCTAAATAAGTTTGAAAGACCAATAAATAAATCAAGGCTTAGGCCTACACTCAAATCTTAGACAGGTAAATAACATGCATTCATTACATAACAAAAAAGAGCAGTACATATTACAAAGTGATAAACAGATCTTCAAAATTGTCTGAAATAACAGTCGACAGATCTTCAAAATTGTCTGCAATAACAGTCAACAACAATATTAGGTGCATACTGAAGCAAATGATTTAGCAGGATTGTCAACAAAGAATTTAACTTCTAAATGTTTACAGGCCATAAGCCATAACCTACTGTTACCAAAACATCATGGCCGCTGATAGGACAAGCAAACAGCTTCAACTCCTGTAAACATCAACAAACAATCCAACAAGAAAACACATCACTGCAACAATAAACAATTTGACAAGACAACACATTGCAACACTAAACAACTGCATAATACACCATATGGCAACAATGAAAGAACAGGCAAGAGAACAGCCATTAGTATGACTGCAATCCTTTGGCACAAACTCAAATCGATTTATACATTAAAAATATATGGGAATGAAATGTCATGCAACAATATGTAAATAAAGCAACCTTAGTGAGCCATTTTTGGAACATAATTAATTGTACAGTTTGTAAACTTTGATGTAACATTAGTTAATGCTTTGTGCATTACACATTAGCCCTATGACCTCTTAGCTCTTAGTACCTTAAAAACTTCAATCCGAACTTTGACTCGACAGACATAACTACGATAGGTAACATCACTCAACGTACATTCTAAATGGTCAATAAATGACCAAACCATAGGTAATCTGCACAGAACAAGGCCATTTAACAAACATCCTAAACCAGTAGGCTAAATCTGGAATGACTGTTTACCACAAAACATGCACAAACAGTACTGATGTTGTCGACTGTCCTGATGACAATGACCTCATTAACTAAGCAAAGAAATCTAATTCTGCTGGCTTCTTGACCCAGTCTCCACATCCAAAATTCGACAGTTGCCGATAAAAGCTGGCCTTTGCTTTCTGATATTCAAATGCTGTCTGCTTTGCTTCGTAATAGTTCTCCACGTCAAGAAGCTCTGGTTTCTCAAATTTCTCACAAAAAGACTTGAAGTCCGCATACAATGACTTTTTGCAGATGCAAGGGTATTCATCAGGTTCCAGTCTACAGCAAAAAGGAGTATTTCTACAGAATATGAAACTGCTGTTAAGCAACTTCTTAATTTCTTTCATTTTCCACTCAATTTTCTATTCAACTGTAAAAGCCGGTGCCATCTGTTTCATTCAAAGAAGTTCACCATAAGATATTATTTCAGTAATAACATTAATCATATAAATTCATAATGATCATTAAAATTTTCACTTACTCTTCAACAAACTTCCCTGTAGTTCCATCGATCACATCCGCTTTCTTTGCTCCAAGATACCAGGCAACTGCAAGTGCCGATGACTTTTCCGTCTCCAGTTCCCCATTTCCAACATCGGTCTTCACCAGATTGGGAGAAACAACCCTGAACCCAGCTGGAAGAGCAAGACTGTTGGTAGATGCCTCTTCCCTCAGCAGACGGAAATGAATGGCTCGAACTACATGTCCATATACAAAAGACTCTCCTACAGGATAATGTAATTACAACAGTTATATAGCACCTTGTTAGCATCACCTGAAGTACATAAAGGTAATCAAGAATCTTAATCCCCTGTATTTACAGTTGGTCTAAACAACAACTGTATATCTGTGCTTCAAAATACTTGAATTTTACACTCAAATCAAGAAACACAGCTTATAAGATATGGAGACTCGAGCCTTGCTTACGCTAATCACTAAAGTGGGGCACGGTAACTGATTGGATAAAGTGCACAGCTTGAAATGGTTACTTTGCAGGGACCTTGAGCAAGTCCTTCACTACAATTGCTCAGCGCCATCGACTGATGCTTAATCATTAGATAGTGGCATTTAATAAATGCAGAAATAATAATACTGTACAAACCCATATCCCAACAACAGCCTTGTTTTGATAAGCTGCTACTTAAGCAGCAGACAAGGACACTGACCAGTCCATTTGTATCTTTGCATCATGCCGTTCATCTGCTTAGTGCATCAGACCTACATCACCTTCATGAACTCCCCACATCACACGTAAAGCAGCTTCATTAACAGAATCGCTGCATCATGTCTGAAGCTCATACATTGCCCAACGTCAAATTGCATGCAAACATATACAGCAAAACTCTTAAAGCATGCAAGCAAAAGAAGCTAGCAGTGATGATGTCCTATCTCTCAACTCTATTAATCATGGTTTGCCAAAATGTATTGAGCAGTTTAACATATTCTGAATAGCATGGTCACAGACATGTTGGAATTTCACCACAGCATCATGCATTCAAATCAACAAGGAACCAAAACTGTCCAGTGGTCAAGTTCCTGCATTTAATCCGCAACTGAACAATCACCAGGAGGTGACTAAGGGAACTGATTGTATTTATTGTTGATCCTCACCAATGCATATTGAGCTCAGATAAATTGGGTGGATAAACTTTGACAGTAGCGCCCCCTGAAGACCAAGGACATTCCACTTCAGCATCTTGTCACTGCAACACATGGTACGAAGACGATTGCCAAACATGAGACCAATCCACGTCTGGAAGTAATTTTTCTCCACTGGTATTGCACCCTCTCCTTTAAGTAGCAGAACATACTTCGTAATTTTGAATACAATTGAGAAATTTTTGCCATTTTAGGTCCTCAAATTCCCAACTCAACCCTTAAGCAGGGATTTAGAAGATCAGTATCTGGAATTCACAGCATGCCAAAAATGCCAGTCAGCAACAAAAAAGTAGAAATTTGTTTACTGTTAATGTCTAGAATGTAGAATAATACATTTATTGTTACAGGATGCAAGCAAAGCATAAATCTTGAAACATCTTTCTCTAGGTAAGGCTTACAACCCCTGACCTTTCGGTTCACAGTCCAGCATCTTAACCACATGATCTTTATCTTTACCTAATCTAACAACATAATGTGATCTGTCTACCCTAATCAAGCTCTACTATCTAATCTAACCACATACTGATAATACCGTTGAATCCCTTTTTTGTTAATAGTATCACACTGAAGCGTGAACACTCTTTAGTGCATTGTGATTCTAAATTGCAGCTAGTCTAACAAGTGCCTTGGTAGACTAGCTGGTAAAAGGTCATTGGTTGCAGACCAAGGCCTTAAGTACACAGATGACTTAGCAATGACTATGACCATTCTCCACATGAAATACAACAGACTAAATACCAGTTGGTTTTCCAATGCTGACAGACGCTTGAACATCTGGTCCTCAGAAGAAACCGAAAATGTGAGGCGGAGAAACAGCAAATCAGACACACGGTGCAGGCAAAGGACTTTGTCCCAGTTAAGGGCTATACACTAACAGCTGCAGGGATGAGCCCAAGTCTTTGTCAGTTTAATGTAGCTAATGTAACTTTACCTACATAGGATTGCATCATTTCTCACCCATAGGACACAAATGAGCATCATGTATTCACTAACCAATTACATGGACTCAGAAGCAGTTTGTGCCCATCACTGTTCCATGGCATACCAGGTAATCTAATGGTTAGCAGGGTCAGCCAGACATATTGGTTCACTGCCAGAAGAAATATTTCACTGTTTCAGTTTCAAATAAAAATTCTAGGATTTAGTCAAGACTTGACTAACCTGCTTCAATTTTTGTACGGAGAAGTCCTTGGACACTGCTTGAGTAAATTGGTTCCTTACTGTTTTCGCCTGAAACATTTTCCACTGTCAACGAATTTCCAGTCAACAAACTAGAAGTTCTAAAGCGCTCTCTGTAAACAACCAAATTTCAGCCAATAAGTAACTTAAGCCAATATGTGAACTATTCAGCCAATAGTAAGATTAGTCATAAAAATGTTAAAATTTGAAGACATTTCTTACAAGGCTTAGGATGAAAAACACCTGCAGAAAGCCCATCACACTCGTGCCTCTCTTTCAAGGTATAATCAAGCTGGCCGCTTTATCTCATGTTTGAGGTCCGGCTTGTTCCACATCTCTTCCCCTTCTCTGGTAAACTCAGCTGAGCATAACCATGTCAATGATACAACACCAAGTCTCAGCCCTCTTCCACTCCGCATGGAGCCAATATTCAAGGCTGTCAGATCCTTCACCACAACTCTAGTCCATGTGGTCCTCGGTCAACTACGTGGTCTTCCCAAATCGCTTGGGGGCTTGGAGGGTTTGTTCATTGTGGTAACAAGGCTCTTCAGCAGTCCTCATCTTCAGGAGCATGAGCTACATGCCAGAAAATGCAGTCTGCATTTCCCAATTGTGGTAGAGACCAGTATCACTGCTGTTCTCCTTCCGACTGCCAACTGCCCAACAAGGTCCATTTAGGGAATTCACAGGATCCTATTGAGGTGCCACAAGTTGAAGGCATCCAGCTTATTTTATTCAGGGCCTCTGTGGTCATCCAAGTATTGCAGTTGCACAGGAGTGACAGCAACACAAAGTTCATAGAGCTGCAGTTTGGCTTTTAGCTCCTCTGCGGGATGCCAGACATTCTGGAACCATGCATAATCTGGCAGTTGTGATTTGGTGCTTGATCTTCCATTTGCTGGGTACTGTTAACTGTTAACTGCCAAGGTATGTGCAGGCATCCACAGTCTCCAGCATACCTCCCTACCTATAACTTCCAGTACCAGAAATAACTGTCATCTGTCATCTGCACCAGCAAAGAGGGATCATCATCCTGTTTCACAGATACATACCTATGGCCAGTAATTCACCTTAACAATTTACATTTCTTTAAGGCCTCCAAACGTCTTTTAATTTTCATTTGCATTTCTCAAGTAAGCAGTTTTTGCACCACAAATCAAAACTAGCTCACAAAATCACACATAACTGGACCAATTTCTCTGTTATAAAATAATTCTCCTCTTGAGCACTGATGAAATGCATAGTACAATTACAAGAAAAAACTTACGAGGCTAGAGTGGATTCATCTAAACCTACATTAAAGTGATAAGAAAGCATAAAATTTAGATTTTGCCAACCATACAAATGGAATTTCTTCCAAATGGAGAGCATTCACACAACAACACCACAGAACAGCCACAAACCACTCCAGAGGAAAGAAATTCTAAGAAATTCTCACACATGAAATTAATACCTGTCAGATTTTAGTAATTAACTAAAGCTAACGTAAAATTATATTTTGTAAGCAATCAAGCTCTGTTAGCATTTTCTTTATGGCTGCCTAGCAATTCAGCCATGATTTCATAGTGCATCCAGCTATGTCACCAAACCCAATTCCTACATCAGAATCATAGGTCTGCATAATGACTTGAGAAACTTGATCTTTGGAAACCACTTCACGAAAAAATATTTCTCAACTGTGACATTTTAAAGTGAGCAAAATATTTTTTATTTTCCTGCTAAACACTGAACAACAAGGTTCTCTTTTAATATATCACCAACAGTTTTAAAATTAAACTATGTCACACAGGTTTCAATATCTACAATCGTTTACTCCAAATTTACATAAATTATAATGCGAGCCTTACCGTGAGAAAAGTGAAGCATCCCCACAGGGACAGGCTGAAGTGTATAAGTGAAAGGTGATGTTCCGCTGCACCTGCAGTCGATCGTTGCCCTTTTGATTAGAACGACAAAAAATTGTGTCTCGACTGCCTGATTTGTATTGGTGCAACTCACGATAAAGAAACCTTCAAAAAACAAATATCACGTAGAGAGTTGCTTTATGTGTAATGCTGGCAAGCAATACTGTTAGCATTGTTAGTTCTACAGCACTTACTCAGGGCTGTAATGGGCTCACTTCGTCATGCGGATATGCTTGACATTCCGCTCTGACTGACAGAGAGCCAGTGGTCACCATGGTTTTAAGTTCTTTCCGAAACTGACTGATGCAGAGCCAGTGGTCAAAGATGCTGAGCGGCAGGCAAGGGAGGGTTCAGCAAACATAAAACTCATGAACCACGTTGTCTGGTTCTCATTGCTGGAATGCAGAGAACGCTGTGAGTTTCCAAGCACGAGTGATTCAAGTTTTGAATAGAAAAGATCAGCATACATATTCTGGATATCACTACCTAGAATTGCAGCCAAATGGTCAAATTTCTGCTTCTAGGTAATCAGTTATGCCACAACACGTTTCTATATGTGCAATACAAAACTCTGGTGAATGTAGGATTCTTCTAAGGCTACTATCAGACTTCTGTGATGCCACCAAGTCCGGGAAATGATGTTGCTGACAGCGCAGCATTTGATTCAGTGGATCAGGGAATCTTGCTCAGCACCTCCTACTGACTTGAATTGAAAATCCGTGACTGGTCAACATTAATAACAAATGAATACAGTTTTAGAATAATCAAATGCAAAAGCAATGATGCTGAAAAGGGTTGAACAAACCTGCATAGGGCTCAGTTAGCCTACTTCCAAATATATATATATAGTTTATACACAATAGCAACATGAAGAACAAAAGTGCACTGTAAACCATGGAATCTTCATTCTGCTTCTAGAGCAGCTATGCTCCTTTCTGAGTGGCAGATGATGGTGGCCAGTGCCTCAAACAAAATACACTGTGTCCGGAAAAATTCCAAGGCTTTACGGTAAATATGAAAATAATTAGTAAACATTAATCGATTTTTAAAATTCCAAAAACAGTTTAATCCTGAAAAATAATTACCAACAAAATTATTTGTTATTTATTAACGGCCCCCGTTTAAAATTACGTCACAGTGACGTATTTGAATTTTATATTTTGTAAAGAAAGTTGCTAGAAAAATGGCGTTCAGCGAGGAAGACAAAATTGTTATAAAATTTTTACGCCAAAACAACAATTATAGTGCAAATAATATTTCAGGATTAAACTGTTTTTGGAATTTTAAAAATCGATTAATGTTTACTAATTATTTTCATATTTACCGTAAAGCCTTGGAATTTTTCCGGACACAGTGTAATCACATGCACCTCTTTCATTCAGTGTCCCACAGCGCTAGGTCTTCAGATAGCAGTAAGACTTGTGCGTACAGGCATGGTAAATGGTAAACATCCATTACAGTGTAGGGATGACCTTGGTTCAGGACATTTGTGCTTTTAGATGCTGTGCTCCTCAGATATGGAATCACCGACTTCAAAAGGCCAGACTTGCCAACTTGATATCATCATTTAAATCAACTGTTACGACTCACTAATGTACTCTGGACTCCAACTTGGCCCCTGGTGAACATACATTCGTGCCTCAGATTCAGATTTACTAACACTGCATGCGCAATAAATGTTTGAAACAATAAACAGATCTGAACCAGACCATTGAGAAGTTCCTCGTTTCCCTTGCTAAAAAACTCAAAGGAGTCTGGCAGCCACAAACTGAAAAGTCAATTCAGCCAAGAACTGTCCTCCCTGATACCATCAGAATGTGGCACTCAGCGAAATAATAAGAAGTTTACATAGAATGAAGACAAAGAACGACAACATAGAGTCAATGACAACATAGAGTCATAACAGTGCTGCACTTTATCTAAAAACTAAACCATATTGAAAAACATTTGTTTAGCTCTGTTGTAAGCAAGTTAATCTGAAAACCAGGATTAAGTGTTCGTGCTTTTAAGATATTTCTAAAAGTCCTCAACCAAGTTCACAAATTTCAACAACTTAGATGCCTTGAAACCAGTGCACATCCCATGAAAGGCAAGGACAGGCATAGAAAGCCTACAGCTGTAGAAACTGGGTAACAGGAAGCCATGCACTATGAGAGAAACTGTTCAGAGAACGTAAGCCAGAATCGAAACAGATCAAAAATCAGTGTTTAAAGACATACTTTAGAAAGGCTCTTCTGGCAATAACTTCGGCATGAGAGTCGTTCACTGAAGTCCCATCAAGACTTAAATGGGTGCTCAGTATACATCGATTTCCTGTAAAAATTTAACACACCAAGTTTCTGCTCAATAGCTTGCATTAAGTAAATGTGATGATACTCATTGATCATGAAAGTAAGGAAACGGCCCCATGCCACACAAGTAAGGTTAAACTATGATAATGTAAGGTAAGGATACAGTAAGGAAAGATAAGAACAGATTAGATATTGAAAAACTCACCACTTGTATTATCATTACTGCTATTGTTATTATCATTATTATTATCATTCTTATTATTATTACTATTAATTAGTAACTTCCGTCATTCCAGTGTCTAATGAAAAAGACATTAACTGAAGGTACATCAAAAACAAGCTGCAATCAGGTCGATATCCAGATGATCGGTCTACTAAAACAGACAGGCACTACACAAAGGATAAGCAATTTGAAAAGGGTAAGTCCAAAGTTGAGTATGAAATGACACAAGCGACTGGGCAGAACAAACAGATACAGGTACAAGTGAGTTCCAAAATCTAGGTCCAGCAACTGAAAAGCCCACTCATCAAGACAGTTCTAGTCTTTGGTCTCATTATTATTCAAGCAGGTCATCTGATTGCTTGTCTCTAAGAGCAATCAGATGACCTGCTTGAATAATGTAACTCTGGGAAATAAGGACTGATTTAAGTACTGTGTTTGGCCAGAGTCTAATCTTTTCTAAATGAATCCTTTCCTGAACATGAAGCAAGTGCAAGAGGTTACAGTACAGGAGTCATGTGATCATATCAGTTATGGCTCTAGCCGAGGAGTTCTGAAATCTTTGGAGTTTCTGCATATTTGACTTTATAATACCAGTAAGAAGTGAGTTACAGTAACCAAGGCAATTGGAGGCAATTCGTTTGCCTAAGATATCCTTAAAGACATGGGCACATAACTCCTATTACTGTGTATGTCACGTATATACTTGTATGACGACTTATAACTACCATTTACACAGTCAGTGAAAGACGTAATAGAATAAAAAAGCAACAACCAAATTATGAAAACCATCAGCCAGCTCAGCAACTGAGTCACCCAGTTTCAAAGATTTAAGCCATTCAAACTTCTTAAGTTGCTGGGGATTACTTACTTATTTATTAGATAACTGCTGTCAGAATATATAGCACTCTATTTCCAGCACAGTCTGTGAACACCATAATTTTGATAAAATTGGTGTTCAGAATGAAACTAGCTATGTTTCTTTACAGTGCTTATTCCTGTCTTTATATCACAATGACTTAGCTTTCATTGAGTGCTATTTGAAGTTTAGAGTTTACGTTATGTCACAAGTTACGTTACGTCACAACATGCATGCATGCATGTATGCGTGTATGGGGGTGTATGGGTGTGTATGTATGTGTGTGTGTATTTATATAGGTACAAAGCTGAGCCTCTTGAAAAACTAAAACAGAGAGGTCACACAAGAGTTCGTAATGTTAATGAATGAAAGATAAAACTCACACTATAGCAGAACAAGAATTCAAATTGCTGCTAAACAGCTATCTAGTTCCTGACACCAACAAAAGGTCCTTCATCAAAGCCCAAAGCTTAAACATGGTCCTTCATCAAAGCCCAAAGCTTAAACATGGTCCTTCATCAAAGCCCAAAGCTTAAACATGGTCCTTCATCAAAGCCCAAAGCTTAAACGCGGTCACTGTCTGCATCTGTGTTTCAAGAAGCACCCAAGAAATCAGCTGAAAGGATGGCATTTAGACAAATATCTGCTCAATGTTATTTTTTAAAGACTTCATCTAATAAGAACAATGCAAGTAAGAGAACTCAAACATCAAACCACAGTTTATACCTATCAACTTATACAGAACTACAAACGTGTTTTGTCTTGATCAAGAAGTCAGGATCTAAACGATTAAAGCTCTAATTCAAAATAAAAATGTTTTCATGTAAGAATGTTACCTGTTCCCAAACCAAGAACTGTGATTTTATCACGCTTGCGCTTTTTCTGCTTCACTTTCATCAAAACAGTGGCAATTATGCGTTTGCCACAGAAGGCCAGTGGATTCTTTTCCACCTGCACGAGGTACTCCAGGTGAGATGCAGCAGCCATGCAGTCCTCAGGTGATAAGCTTGAATCTTCCAGCAGTTGTCTAAACTGTTAACCAAACACACAGATTTGTCTTTCTGCTAGAGTCAAAACACTGATGTCAAAATTTAGAACAAAAATACCACAACACACATCTGATACTGAATCTCCAGCAAGTGAAGCATACATGAAGTTCTGTTTACTGGACATAAACATTTGATTCTAATTACACTACTTGTGGACATTTAAAACAACACAAGAATAGCACAAGTCTCAATATTCTGTAGGGTTTCTCCATCTTAATGGACTGACCCAGATATGTTGCATCTAGGCTTTGGTCTGCCAAGGACTGATGCCTTTTGCATTTGCAGCCGCTACACACCTGAAAGTCATGTTTGAAAACTGCAGACACTAATAGCTGTATCAATGACTCATCACCTCATAACGAAGCACAGCTTTTAGTACAGACTTTACTGTAACCTTTAGTAAATAGCAGTAGAGCTAAAAGTTTTTTTGGCAGTCAGTGGCAAAGAATGTGCTTAGATACAGTCAAACAATTCATGAGCTTGTAGTCACGCAAACCAGTTCTGTTTCAAGCAGACATTAGTTTACAAATGAGAATGAAGTAGAAGCAATGCGTTGATAATACATTATTCAACCAATTAGCCACTTGATTTATGTCTCTGTGAGTTTTAATTGTTTTCAAAGACTTGGTGGCAACTGACAATAAATTCCACACTGAATATATCATCAGCTAGAATCGTGGCAATCAACATGCTCATCAAAAATTAGCTCAGTAGTTTAAACTACTGAATGTCTAAAAACAAAGTCTTTTCAGCATCAAGCAAATTTATTTTTGGAAAATTGCCATCCACACCTTTCCTGTGATTTCCCACATGGCGCACACCTGCTTTCTTTCTGCCACTTGTGCTATCAAAACTTTCCCTCTGAAGGTGATAATGCTAAAACTAATTCTGTTCCAAACTAATTGATTCTAGTTCTAAGCTAAGGATAATGCTAAAGCTAATTTTAATTTTAAGCTAATTCTACATGGGAGATCTAGAAAATGGCATACAACGTATCAAAACAGTAAATTGCAACACTAGAATAAATACAATAATAAATGGCATTTGTACATTATAATTATAGAACAAAACAGCAAACAAATGTTGTCAATTACTCTCAATGCAGTAGAAAGGAACAATTCAATATTTATAATAGTTTTCAGAACAAAACAAATGTAAGCAGGACATAATATCATACATATAATAAATGATGTGACATGAGCTTGCCTTTTCTTGGTCCTCCAGAATAATCTTCCTCCAAGCCAGATAAGCCGCTCCTGTGCGGCAGTCGCGTTTGCTGCCTGCCTGCACTCGTGTATACGGACATCCATTGACAACGGCCACCATCGTGAAGCTAACAAATGCATACTAAAATATTTAAATGCAAAAGTGGATACATCACTGTAATTAAGTAATCAGAGAACTATACATTCAATTCTATGGTAATTTCATGTTAGTTAACTTTATCTAGCTGTAATCACTGTAAAATTTCAATTTAAAAAGCAGATAAATTTTCTGGCCATGATCAAAACTGATGCAGAACAGTAAGAATTTCTAACTATAACACTGCATCTCTTGTAATCTCTGCTCAAGTACTTCATCAAAATTGAAAATTCTCCTCCTCCACAAATCCTATCCTGGTTATTCCACTTCCTTTTACCTCTCTTGTCACTCCAATTCTACGCACCATCAACCAAAGCTGTCTGACTGTCTACCTGCATGGCCCTTGGATCATGACCTCAAACCGAGCCTGACCCTACTTGCCTCTCAATTTGGTTTTGCCAGAGCACCTAAAACTCATCTTTGGCCACCGCAGAAATGTTAAGATAACGAGTACGATTACAATAACTCTTAGTTACCTTTTAAGTTACTTACTTAATGATTTAAGTACCATATCAAAACTCAACAATGGTCTGTTTAAACCAATATCTTTGTGGACATTCAGACACATCGCAGATTTAAGATTTACTAACTCTGTGTTTGGAATTAGAGGTCAAAATAAATGTTATTAAACCATTCTTCCATCAAAAACTGCTATAAAGCTAACATTCTTTCAGTCTCTACAAATGCTTGAAGTACAGCCAGATTATTCAGCTATTTTTCCCTCTTCTCCACTTCCCATAAACTGCATCTAAGTTTCAGTCATGTCCAACTTTATCGTTGCAACATCCATTGTGGCATTTGTGATAAACATTTCAACTGAATGGCACAAAAAAGCTTATGCAGCTAAAGACAGCATGGCTCCTGTGTCATCGGGTCATGCAACTAAGAAATTTTTTTTAAAATCAAAATACAGAGTTTTAATTATTCAGAATCAGTTATTTAAAACTAGTATTGAGTTACTAACAGCGGCTTATGGTCTGGTCCTTCTGGCTGTCCGATTTCAACAAAGTTCACTTTTGACCTAGCATACTGGGCATGCTCCATTAGCATGCTGATTGGGCTCTTTCTTCCAAATGCCATCACAATTTCTTCCGAGATTGTGTGAAATGGCACAGTGTCCGAAACGGCCAGTGCTGAAACCAGTTTATCACGCTGAAGAGCTGCCAATTTCTCTTGCCTAAATTTTAGG